>JAPTHN010000216.1:0-380740 GCA_026936325.1 Platynereis dumerilii
GGGCCTTTTTCTACTGGCCTATGTATGCAACGACGTGCAAATAACAAAATGTTGTTGGCCGTCTCGGAGATCGATACATCATTTGCCAAGTCATTTGAGGCACAGTCAACAATGACAATGTCATGCTTTGCTGCCTGAAATACTGTTTCTCCCTCGTGAAGCTGTTCACTGAGCATGCCTGACTGCCCGAGAAAGTTCAACTCAGCAACTCGTGGGCAAATAGCACGTGGTGACATTGGGGCAGCAACATGATGGGAACCGATCCAGCGCTCGTAGCGCTTGACAAAGGAATGCCCGACAATTATAGCAGTGGGATCCATAAGGAAGTGGTCTAGAAGTTCCCAAGTGTACCAACGATCTCAACATGCAGAAATGTAAAGGTATCTGTAACTTGTTACCTTGATATTAATATTTTTGTTGAGCCGTGGAATAAACGTGTCTTTAGCTTCTGATGTCTTAAGAGAGAGGAGGAACGTGATTGGCTGTCGTGATCAAGTGACTGGAATCAGCTAGTTGCTTGTGACCTCAGACAAATGGATTTATTTACATAAATCTGATTTTATTGTCAGATCTGACACAGTCAGGAGTGCTACCAAGCGCACATTCAAGCGCTTGAATGTGTGTTCCAGCGCACCTTTCCTCTTGGCCATGCTATCACTGGCACCCCTGAATGTGTCATGGAGCACACCCCTGATCCTGCTATGCCTCGCTCTTGGGGGTGTAATCTGTGACTACTCCTGGTTATGCAATACAGGGCACTCGTGAGGGTGGACTCTTGATACTGCGAGTGAGCGCATCTTGTTTGCTACTGGGTCTGCTATTGGTGACAGACTACAATAAGCAGGCCACGTACTATAGACAGATAGCTAAACAACAGACAGATAGACAGATAGGCTAGAGACAGATAGGGCCTAAATAGGTAAATAGATGGTTAGTTAGTTAGATAAATAGATAGATAGATAGATAGATAGATAGATAGATAGATAGATAGATAGTTAGTTAGTTAGTTAGTTAGTTAGTTAGTTAGTTAGTTAGATAGATAGATAGATAGATAGATAGATAGATAGATAGATAGATAGATAGATAGATAGATAGATAGATAGATGGATCGATAGTAATTAGATAGATAGATAGGTAAATTGATGGAAGGACAACTAGACAGCCAGACAGACAGATAGACAACTAGATAGATATACAGATAAATATGTAGCTAGATAGGCAGGTGGATAGATAGATATATAGATAGATAGATAGATAGATAGATAGATAGATAGATAGATAGATAGATAGATAGATAGATAGATAGATAGATAGATAGATAGATAGAAGGGTGGTGCTCTTGAGAATACCTTCTGTAGTGCTCCTGAGAACACATTCAGTAGTGCGCTGGATGACACATTCCAGCTTCGTGAATGTGTGCTCAGTAGCACTCCTGAGTTGTCAATATCAGCCGCGTGAGAGTCTTTGGGTGCGCTGGATTGCATTGCCACGCATGCAAATAGGTGCGCTGGATGGCACAGTCCAGCTCCACGCGTGCGAGTGAAAGCATATCCACGCGCGTGGCTGTACAATATATAACAGGCCCACGCTTCTCACGCGCGTGGAGCTGCAATCTGTGACCTCATGGGGGTGTTCTCACTCGCAATAAATATACCTCGCAACTCTCTCCTGTGTTATACAGTATGCAAGACCCATAGGCTTGAGTTGATAAGTTTGGGGGTGATGTCCAATGGATTAGGGATGAAAAGAAGAAAGCGTTACGAATGAGAAAGGATAACATTCATTGTTATGAATAGTATCCAGAAACACAAGGTCATTTTCATTGGTGATTGCCATGATATAAAATAACATTCTAAGGCAGACACAAACGTTTTGGAGGACTTGTTTATTTATACCTACCTCGAACAAATCAACACAAACAAATTTTTAGTCTTGGACAGGGGTCCCATCAGCAGGAACTTTAACATATTGCATTCCAGGAGTCCCATTGCTTATATCTATTATATAAAACTGTCTTATTACACATAAGTTTGCAATTTTGTTTTTTATGAGTAAGACATAAACGATTCCAAGTCTGAGTCTGAAAGGCCTGAACTTCCCAAAATTACAATTGCGGTTGATAAATTTATGCATTCATTTGTGGCATAACGTTTTCACTTTGCCTCTGTATTGTCTGCTGGACAAGACAAAGGTGACAGGAAATGCAAGTGGGGCCAACGTCAGCTGAAAAATCAAAATGGCCACTTGACCAACATTGTGATTGATGTCAGTTACCTCTTCAACCAATTTCAGGCCAAACGAAACAATTGTGATTAAGTTATACAGAGAGAGGCGAGCCAGAATGACTTTATCTGTATCCCTCTTCTTTCTTCCAGTAGCTTTACGACTCTGTCTCAAGAGCAAGGAAATTGCCACATTAAGACAAGTCATAACCGAACATATCAAACCTTGAACTGTCAAAATGAGTGATTTCTCAGTGACATTGAATGTTGTCATACAAAGGTTAGTCGGGGTATCTCCTATCTCAGTTATCTGCATAATGCCGACAATAACAGCCATTACAGACACGAACAATATGGTGTACTGCTTATTGCAATACTTGTTTGCATTCAGAGACCTCATTGTCCTATATGTCTCGAAATAAACAAGTGTGGAGAGAAATGAGCAATATAAATGAAGCACAAACAAGCTCTTCGCAATTAATTTGCATTTAAGTGTCAAGTTAATGTCAAAAAGCAAATCCTGAGAGCTTGATTTCTCCTGGTGTTCCAAATGAAATGCAGTGAGCCCTACAGCAATGAAGTTACCAAACATGCTGTTAAAGAAAATTAAATTGTGGTATGAAACTCTGATAGACTGGTAGGAGTGTTGCATTGAGAGAAGGTTCAGGAAAACCACAGCAACCAGAAAAACAGGGACGATGGCCGAGTTATCGGGATAGTGAAAAGGGCACACATTTAATCGATCAAAATTTTGACAATCTTTGATCATAACAGCATTTTCCAAACAGCATAATTTCAAATTAGTTGTAGAGAACTTTGAATCTTTAGAAACACTTTGAAGTCTCTTGCTGCTGAAGTGCAACTCCTGAAGTTCATTTAATCCATGAAATAGTAAAGCAGAGACATATTTTAGATTGGTATTTGTCAAGTCAATATGTTTGATACTTTGCAGCTTGCAAAAAGAGCAAACATCAATGTGATATAAAGTTGAGTCCTTGAGAGATAAACGTATTAATTTTGGGAATTGAGAAAACGAATCTTCTGTGATCCTGCCTATTGCAGTTTCTTCCACATACAAGTACTTCAAGTTTTCAAACTGCACCAGATGTGAAGTAAAACTTTTCAATGGATTTTTACTGACATCAAATTTGACGACGTTTGGAGCTTCAAGTTTCTGTATATTCTCCATATCAGATAAGTGGCAGTGAGATATATCAACAAACCAGGCATTTTTCAGCTTTATATGGTCAACTTTAGTTTGACGTTTTAGTCGTATTACTGCTATTGATGATTTGCTGTAATCCAATTTCATAGGATTGTTGCACAAGATTGCCCTCCCCAAACAAGTGCAATGTTCTGGGCATTTTCTTCCACAAACTGCTTCATCATCTCCTGACAAAGGGCAGTGCAGCACACCATCACATATTTCAGTTGGGTGAACACAAATGTTCTCTTTGGTACATCGAAGCATTCTACTACATATCTGTGATGTACAATTCCATTCATCATCTCCCAATGGACACTCTGTAATTCCATTGCAAATCAACCTGTACGGAATGCACCAGTTTTGATTACGACAGAAATACTTGTCTTTGCAGTATAATATGTTACACTTAAAAAAATCATCACATTTTTGGAACCGCCAAGCCTCTTTGCATGGTGTAATGATGCCAAAATAATCCTTGTCATACACACAATCATATTCCTTTGGATAACAGATGGATGAACCAAAGGGACATATGTATTTTTTGTAGTCAATATTGGTATAATTAAAATATCTACTTTGATAAATACTGTCTGCACAAGTAGTATTGCACTGTTGGTGCATCATTGCATTGAGAGCATTTGAATATGTACTGATACATAGTTGTTCTTGCCTTTTAATCACCAAAGGACTCCAGAGTTCCTTATAATGGGAATGCTCTGGACATAGTTCTTCATCGTCACCTGACTTACAGTCAGGAACGAGGTCGCATAACCTTGAAATTGGGATGCATGATCCGTCCTGGCATAGAAAGTGAAGATCTTTTTGTTGTGGGTCTGAGCAATGATCAGTGCAGTTCTGCTCGTCACTATCATCAGTGCAATGGGGTCTTGAATCACAAAAGTATGTTTCCTGAATACATTCGCCATTATTACAAGGCTTAAAGCCATCTTGGCATGATTTTTTCATTGGTAATGGCTCTTTGAAGCACACTATGCCAGCTTCTTCAAATTTATCAAGAGGAATAGGCAAACTTGTTCTCTTTGAAAACTGATATCTGCTTACCTCAGAAATGCTCTGAGCAGGAGTATACACCATGGCTGATCTGTTATCTCTTAAATGAACTATGAAGTTACTTCCATGGACTGAAATTACGAGTTTTATTAAGCCTAGTACTTGGTTTATATACTTCTCTATGGTACTAAAACCGCCAACTTTTGTACAGGTCGAATCTGCAACATCTTTGTTTATTTGATATTCTTTGATGTACACAATTTTTAGACACATTCTGTGGCCCCATATCCAACCCGCATAACAGTAGTATTCTTTATTGATATCATCGCAGTCTTCATCATCAAGTCGCACATCATCAGAAGTACTGGAATACTGGCACAAGAAAGTCACATTTGTGAATTGTTTTTGGCAGTCTATGTAAGTCCATGATCCAATTGAGGGTACTGCAGCCAAGCACTTATAGCTGTCATTTTGTTTTAAGCTATTTTTGCGTATAGCACTCAAAAGATAGTGGTACTCCTCCTTGTGGATCATTCTTGAACTATTTAAAGAGTACCTGTGCGATGCATTTAGTTCTACTTTGGCCATTTTGTGTGGAGTGTGTAACATGTGAAATGTTCTTTGATTTTCATCAGTCGATCTTCCAGACTGAAACAGAAATGCTTACAAGATGGAAATAGAAATTTTTGTTGGGGAGCCCTTGGCTGGTGCGAATTTCAAATAGTACTCTGTCATGATATAGTATATTGGGTATAATGTTGCTTCCAAGCACTTGGCTCAACTGGTTTGATAGCAGACCTTTAAGGGGAATGTGTTTCATGATATATCAGCCTGAGACTACTCAGAGGTAGCTGGTGTGAATCCCAGTCGTGGTGGCAGGTGGCATTGCGGTTAGATTGTTTACTTGAGTTTGTCAAAATCTCAGGGAAGTTGGGGATATAGTACAGTCAGATCAGAAATTATTCAGACTCTTGCTGTTTTCTTTTTATTTTGCAGGAATTACAAAGGAAGCAATGAAACATGCAACTGAAATCATCCTTTGTATCAAAATGTAACTTGCCCAAAACTAATTTATTGCAAATTGAGAAAAAAACTCAGAAGAAAATAGCTACTTTTATCGATTTCAGGAACCAAAAATTATTCAGACACTTTTACAAAGTTGTAGAAAGTGAACTATTTACTAATATTTATCCCAAATACTGCTAATAAACTACCATGGGATCATTGAGGTCACATTGAATGACAGGTGTGTAAAATTAGGATGAATATATCAGATAAACCGCTGATTTAGTTTATCACATTTTCGTGACTGATGTGGCTGAAATCTGTCAGATATCAATTGGCAATATTTCAGAATATCATTAAGTGACAATTGTTAACTGTTCTATCAAAATAAAACTAAAATACAGGCTTACTTGAAAAATGTTATGCGCAAAGGTTTTTTTGCTTTCATGGAGCTATCTCCACTGGAATCACGTTTTTTACCCCTTCATAAATGAAGTTTAAAGTGTCCCATTCAGATGCCTTTCGCACCATGCATGGAATAAAACTTGAAATAGACAATGAATATTGCTTTCCGAACATTTTTTAGATTTTGGTGCCACATGGACATGGTTTTCTTTTGGTAAGTTGTGAAAATAAATACAAAAGCGCATTGAACTTAGTATGTGGCCTCCAAAGTTGCGTATTTTGACTTAAATGATACAAGAATACAATTATAGGATAAAATAAAACAGTTTGAATCAATACAAGGCATGTTTGAGGTGAAACAGTGCATGAAAATGTGATAAACTGGACAGAATGTTTATCTTCAATATTTATCCTTTATAATTTTCTCAATGGATGGTCATAACTGCCATTCTATGCAGTCATAATGGTCCTTAGGTAGTTTATGAACAATATTTTGGGATAAATACTAAAATTATAGCACAGAGTTCACTTTCTACAGCTTTGTAGAAGGGTCTGAATAATTTTTGGTTCATCGAGTCAACTAGAGTAGGTTTTTTCACCAAATTTCTTGACAATTTGCAAAAAAGTGTAGCAAAGAAGGATAGTATAATAATTTTGTCAGAGTGAGATAGCAAGTGAGATATATATAGAACCTGTCCGAAATATAGTCCAAGATATTCCCAGCAAATGAGTACACCCTTGCGACATATTGACTAATTTTGCTAATAAGTCAGGAACTAACTAAGTTATCCAGCATATGATATCCTAGGGACCTAAGAAAATGTGTATGAAAAATTGCAATGGTGCAGACACTCTTATTTGTAAGTTGTGAGTGTTTAAAAATAACGGTGCTGCAAAATAAGTGAGTACACCCAATGGGAAATATACATGGGAGTGATCTAAAAATTGGCAAGTTTTACTTGTTAACATCATGGAAATTTTGTACAAAGCATGTCATTATAAAATAGATCACATCAACTTAATATCACATAAAAAGCAGGAAATTCCAATGGCCAGTGTAGATACTGTGGAGTGGCAAACATTTCCAGAGGCAAACATCCCAAATCAGCATTGCTATTTCATTGGCGACAGAGATTCTTTGGCATCAGAATATGTTGCATCCTCTTCCACTTGTAATGTGGCCGTAGAAATTGCATGTCCTTTGTCATAAACTTAGTTGACGTGATGTAATCACCAAAGATGCCATTTTCCAAGATAAAAATGTCCATGCCACTCAACTATACTATGTATATGCAATAATCACTCAAATATCTGGTCATTCCAATGTCTGTTTTGCATTGCGTGTACCCACTTATTTGGTGGCACTTTAGCCTTTTAATACTTGTGGCCTGTCTCAAAAATAATGGACCCCTGGTGTGCCAGAGAGGTAAACAGTAAAACCAAAATTCAGGAATCGTTATATGTTTTTATAGAGCATAGACCTTATATTTTCTCAAAATGATACTGTAAATCCTATATTGTTTGATACTGTAGGAAATTTTTAGTCAAATCATGGGTAAGATGAGGATTTTTCCAGTTTTTGTAAATGAAACACATGCATCATCGTAACACTCCTGACAGAACTAAGGAAGCTGGGTTCCAGCAAGCACAGACACCAAAGTATGGAGCATGCATACACAAAAACGTTACAGTAATGTTTTAATTGGCCAATAGTGTTATCAAAGGTATGCATTCATGTAAAATATACGCAATTATCTCCTGCGCGCCAATGAATAAATTTATATTTTAAGAAAAATCATGTTTTGATATTTCGCACATAAACTGCGAATGATGGGTCTACTTTGCAATATATGACAGATGTTTTTATTTACTAACATATGTTCCATTATAAACCACATACAGTATCATTTAAACATGACATAGCCCACTGATTAAAATAATTATTGAAAATAGACCACTATATATAAGCACTGTTTTTGCTTTGTCACGCAAAATTGTAACACTCCTGACATCTATTAATGCAATTTCTCCAAAGCTAGGCATTATAGATCACCACTTCTTTCAAAACTTCTTCACTCATGTGTGTCCCCACAAACTGAAATACTTAGTAGTAACAAATATCAAACCTTGTAACAAGTTAAAGCATAAAACGGCATATTTTCCCGGGGGGTCTATCATTTTTGAGACAGGCCTTGTCAGTTACAAATAATTGATCGCATATCCTTCAAAGTTTACACTGGACATCCTACTAGATCTAGGCTATATCATATCATGAACTTGGTGGATTATTTCACTTGAGTGTCGAGATCTGAGCAAATTAGTCCAGAAGTCCCATGGGCGTACTCATTTACTGGGTAGGTGTTATAATTTAGTCAGAGTGAGAATGTAATTTAGATATACATTATATGCAGTGCAAGATATAGCAAGAATAGCGTAATGATTTAGTCATAGTGAGATTATTGGACAGGGGATATATGTACCGTAACTGTTTGCTGACCAAACAAAAATGGCAGCCATTGGTGTTCCACATGCCTCATTAATTGTGCTTTATGACCCCATACGTCTTCTTCCCATTGGATGGCTATCTTTGGCATTCTTTGCTTTCACTTGCAGGGGGGTCATTCCAAACAACATATATTTTTTTCAGCCAATTCACAGACGGAGTGGTGGAAAATTTCTCGAAAATCTGATGATTTGACATGGAATGACCCAGGGTAGTTGAGGATATTTAGCATTGGTAAAACATAACCAATCAATGGTAAAACATCACCCTTTTCACTTACTTAGATGCGGCACTCTACACTGTATAGTGTATACAGTAGGGTGTTTCAGGTGCCCCCAACATTTTCCGATCCTGCTTGACCTTGGTCTGGTATTGCAGTTTATATAGTAGAAGTCACATGTAAAATTTTGGCCCATTCTATCACTTGAAGTTTATAATGTAATTCCCCATTGGCGAACTTGCAAATCCTGAAGATATTGAAAAAATCAATGAAGGAATAGATATTTTTTCCTCAATCCATGGTTTCTGAGTAAGTTTTGGGAGGGCAATTCAAATCTGGCATCAGCTATTTTATAGCAAGTCTTCCTGATGAGTTAGGAAGTGTTGAATTGCCTAAAATTCTGCCGTTTTATGCAGATTTTCACAAATTTGACAGCTTCTGGCAGCTTGGCAAATGGGGTTATACAATAAATAACACCAGATTTGAATTTCCCTCCCAAAACTTAAACTTACTCAGGACCTGCGGTAGGGTGGCCCTTAAAAGCATAGTAAAAAATAAAAGTTTGAAATATTGGTGGGCCACCCTCTGAAATGAAGCCTTAGATTAAAACAATTTCATAATATTATGCTTAGGGCTTTATATCCCACATTTATGTGGCTGGTAGGGTAATCACTATGACAGGATAAGTATGAACAGCATGATTGAAACTGTTGTAAAAAATTGAATATGGGTTAAATTGATTGCCAATGTTAGATCAAACCCAGTTTTTGAAAACCCAGACCACTCCCAACTGAGCTTATAACACTCCCCAACCCATTCTTAGGGAATTATATCAAAGTCAAACTTTGAAATTTTTCCTGTAATGATGCCGTTGTTAATGAATTTGCCTTTTTCTATGATATGTGAATAATTGCATGTCAGAATATCTTGCAAATATTTGGTAGACCTGAACAGAACCTGTATGTCACTCACTGGTCTAGCTGTTTTTATGGTACAACTTGACAAGAGACTTGCCAGTCAGTAGTAATGAACAACCAGATTCAAATCAGTGCCAAATTTGTGAAAAAAAATATAACAAGAAATGCTGTTAAATTTGACACAGAAGTAACCCTCCTGGCCCCATGGGACAAGAATCACCAACTTTCCTAATGGAAAATCATACAATTTTGATAAAAGAATATGGGAAAATTAGATCCTGCAGTGATTTTTTTGTAAAACCAACACATTGACAATTGACACACTGACTCCTTACGTATATTTTTCAAAATCATCACAGCTTTCATGAAATTATTCCTACCCCAGACTGTGAAAGGTTTTTCTCATAATTTACCTTAAACAGTGATCAGAACAAGCAGCTGCCCTCATTGGTAGTCCATTTTACAAGGTGTAGTAAAGAAATTATTGCTCCAGATTGAATTCGGAGCCGTCATGTATCAACACAAACAATTTTGAAAAGAACTCATGACGTATGGTTCTTGAGGTTCCTAAATAATGGTTATAGACCATCCAAGTTGCTACTCAAAATGAAGCTCTCATCTAGCCCTGTTCAAAAAATCGAATTATATTGTTGTATTATTTGAATTGGCTTAGTTATACAATACCGCGGGTCGGCGAACGTACGGAATCATGACTGAAATGCAAGAATTTCAAGGCCCGTGGGCCACCTCTAAATATTAACCGATTTGAATGAGATTTTACACAGCCTGTTTTTACCATAATAGGCATCATTTGAGGGGGTGGCCCATATAAATTTCAAACTTTTTTTTTTAGGGCTACCCTAACCTGCAGATTGAGAAAAAAATAGTGATTTCTTCATTGGTTTTTGTAATATCTTGAGAATTTGCATGTTCGCGAATGGGGAATTACAATATAAACTTCAAGTGAATTCTGGTAAAGGTAAGTATTTATAGAATGGGCCAAAATTTAACATGTGACTTTTACTATATAAACTGCAATAACAGACCAAGGTCAAGCTGGATCGGAACATGTTGGGGGCACCTGAAACACCCTAGTATACAGTATCTGTCCAAACCGCAGTCTAAGATATAGAAAAGAAGATGCAGGGGTGCCGGAACAGGGGGGGCAGGGGGGACAATTGCCCCTCCTGACCTTGGCCAGGGGGGCAGAGGGGGCAAGGTTGCCCTTTTCATCTCAAAGAAAAAACATCATTTTGCCTTGATTTACAGTGAATTTAGGCAAAAATGTATAAGAAAATAATCAAAATTGTTATTAAAATTTTGTCGCGTGAATCAGAGCTGCCCTTTCTCCCCGACCGCCCCTGCCGCCCACGTTTCCTTCCGGCACCCCTGAGAAGACGGTTGTTATAATTTAGCAGTAGTAAGATAACAAGTATGATACAGTACCTGTCTGTGTCCAGGCTGTTGTCCAAGATATAGCAAAGAAGAATGGCGTAATAATCTAACAGCATCTATTCGACCATCATAATCTATTCGATTGAGATTGAATTCATCCGCGTACCAAGCAGTAATGTATGAGCGCATAACTTCCTTCCACTCTAGGGCACTTCCTACCCGCCACAGACTACCTCCTTGCTTACTGCATACTTCATTTGATTCTAGCCAGTTTCCAGAAAAATTTGAATAGACACTGGCACAGTCTTTCTCCCAGGCCAAACTGTAATTGCCATAACTTAAACAGGTGAAATCCAGTGATTTCTTTAAAGGTTTAACCAGATAAGTGTATAATGAGTCCGTCTCGAAAATGGCATTGACAATTATCCACAATGACAGGAGATTCTCTTGTGTCTGGGAAGCGTCGACCATGACAGTCAAATGCTGTCCGTAACTTCGCCAGACGAAAGGCATTTGCACATCTCTGAACTTATAGGAGTAAGCTTTATCCGAATTATATGTTTTATCATAGATGGTCATCTCAAGAGGCACCTCATCGATTGGCTTGTGTTCAGTAGATTTCGAGACATACGCAGCAACTGCGAACTGATTGGGGTACTCCCTGAGGCTTCTCCATTCCTTTAGATGTGAAACATCAAATTTAAAAAGGTTGGCTGTGATATTTAATGAGAATATGAAACACTGACCATCGAATTTAGGTACATCTTCAAATGTTAATACTGGCAAAAGAGTAAAAGTTTCACATTTACTTCTCTTTGCTTCAGCCAGTTTGACGGAAACTTGTAATAAATGATTAACCAGACATTCATAGTCAATTGAAAACTGCTTGTTGCTAGATTCAAACCGATAGGGAGGATATTCCATGATTTCGGTGCCTTTGCGAGCCCCTGACGAAATTGCTTTTGCAAATTCAACGTCTTGAACTTGCACTCCACAAATATGTTTAGACTGTTTTAGCCAGCGCAGTGAAATTTCAAATTTTAAGCTGTTAGAACTAATGGATACCATTTGCCATTGGCAAGTTTGTTCGCTTTGTGGAAATTCATTTGCCAAGATATTCACAGACACACACGTCACCCCAACTTGGAAAACTACTACCCCCTCTTCTGTGCATGTCACTGTATCATGCAAACGCCAGGCATAGTAGGCATACAAGTGTAAACTGCCTGGATTACCAGTAATTCCACAAATTTTACATGGATTGATTATGCCTATACATTGATTTCCAGTTGTTAGCCGAGGGAAATATACACTGCCTTTGGAATTCCAGCCTCCATAGTCGTAAATTATGATATACACATCACCATTAACAGATGTCAGGAGCTGGTCTTCCAAAACCGCCATCTGAGCTCCAGAACACACTGGCCCAACTTGAAGAGATGATTCATCCAGAGAGATAGTCGTTCTTGCGACTAAGCCATGGAACTGGCAAAGATGACCTTGTGCTTTGTCTTCATGAAATATGGGTTGTATTTTGTAGTGGAACAAACAGGGGAATTTATCACAAGTGACTAATGTGTATTCATATGACAATTCTGATGTGTTTCTGAAATCCCACATGACTGTCTGATCACCAATGTCATTCAAAAACATGTATTTCCTTTGTCCATGTGCACTTTCAAAAAGAAGAACTCCATGGAAAGACAAGTTTAATTGTTTGGCTGTTTCACCAGAATATTGCTTGTATGTCAAGTACAACTGAAACGAACTAGATGTTATTTCTTGTACTTTTCTTTCTTGACACTTAAAATCCATTTTTGGTGATGCTAACGTAGGCCCGTCGAAAAAGTGCAGCTGTGTCAAACAATCAAATGTCACATGCACAACTGTTGCAAAAGTTGTTCTCAGTAAAACATGGTACTCATTGAATCCAGATCGTGGATTATATGCATATGGCATGAAATTGCAAGTTTTATTTGTGCCTTTTGGTACGGTCACATGCGAGTTGATAGTATTTGAGGTAATTGAAACATCGGATTCTATCGCTTTTATAGTAACCCTCCATGCTTCCTTCTCCACTGATTTGAATATATTCACCACAACCTCACTTACACGAATAGAATATCCACTTTGAAACTGGTGGATAGTTGTGATGGTGTTATAACTGACAGTCAAATTGCATTGAATGGCTTGAAAGTAAAATGTTAGCCTGCTCGTTGAGAATACTTTAAACATTTTCAGTTGGACTGAACTTAATGAATGATTTGTGATGACAATACCAGACTGCTGGTTCCTGTGGAAAGTTATACCATCTGTATTATCACTTCCAAAAGCTTTTGTATTGTTGTCACTTTTTAGGCCATTTGTATTTTCACTTTCATTTATGTCTCTCACTGATAATGAGAAGTATTTATCCACAAAAGGATCTCCATTTGGGAAGTTATGAATTGTCACATTAATGCACAAACCATCTGGAACTTGTAATTTCCACACACAATCCATCACCTTGTCAGTTTCCAGTTCAACGGACCCACACAATCCTTTTAATCTCCCGCGACAATGGGCATACCTCTGCAGATTACATTGTGTCCAAATCCTCCTGTAGCTAACCTGAGTATTATATAACATATCTGTCAAAGTTGGTTTAAATCTGGCCCTTAACTTAAATGACAAACTTTGAGATATATAATCACTCCAGTGACGTTGAGTGTCCAGACATTGATGCTCCCTTATAAAAGAAAAGAACCCTATGGCAATTATAAGCATTGACATCTTTTCGGGGATACAGCTTCATACACAAAATAAGTATCTGGAATGGTGACATCGGTGATATCTCCATTTATATACTGTCAAACTGGTATGATTATTATTGCATCTAAAGATCAAATAACTGGAAAGTTAACAAAATTGTTGACATTATGTGTATCAAAATTCAGAAATTAATTTTGATATAATACAACATTATGCAAATTACTCAGTATTAACATTGAATTTATTATTGTCAGTATCATGACCTGACAATGGAACTTCGATATGAAAACCACTGTTACCGAAGAAGTAAGTTTGCATGTCGTGCATAAGTATTGTGGAAATGGTGTACATGAACAGACAATTAATATTCTAATGATTTACCAAAATAAAGGCAATTTCTTGATGTACATAAATTTGATGGATGTGACAAAAGCTGAGGCACAGTGGGACATGGGGAATATATCTAATAGTTTCAATTGCAAATTCACTGGTACTTCATTTGAAACTGTTGGATGATGCAGGCCCCTTATGGTAATTTCTAACGAAAAGGTCACATGAATAGTCGTGCCCTTGACCCCAGTCCTCCCCTCGCACAAGGCACTGAGTCCATTGGCCATTGACAAGAAACAATTAGTGCAAATCCATTGGATTTTATGGAATTACTGATGTTTCTACTCCACAGGCATTTGAATTGTTTACAAAATTTCTGCACTACATCTTGCCACTGGTGCTCACCACTACAGACATACCAAGGTTGGAAAGTCCCTGAATCGACCACCATGCTGTAATGTTGTACTAATGGGGTGCAGGGTGGCTGATTCAAGGGAATTGCCCAGACTTTCCCACCTTCCTTGTTCTGTTTAAGGAGGTCAGCATCATGCACTCCAGAGAGCAGGAGGACTTGCAAATGATTGAAATGCCTGTGGTCTACTCCACCAGTGTGCCAAATGATGAGGGATGACTGCAAGGATCATGAAACACTGCAGGTAGGCTTAGTGTGCAAAAAAGGGTTAAAACATTGTTAAATATAGTGGTTTGTCCTCTGACAGTGGCGTCAGTTCCTATGGGGCTGGTGGGGCTGATGCCCCACTACTTTTTTGCCAAGGTATACATGTTTCTGAATTTAAAAAATGTAATTTTTCCCCTGACATCTTCCACAAAGGTGTGACCACTATTTGCCCCACCAGTTTAAAATGAAACTGACGCCTCTGAGTCCTCAGGAGACTGTCAGTTTGCATTTCTCGTTTCGTACTCTTATGTATTGGGTATGGGAGGCCAATGTAAATAGGCGAATCCACCGGTGCTTTGATTTGGTTAAAAGGGTTCTTTATTTTCATTGTGGTGGCCAATAGAAATTCTTAAGTTAACAGTTACTTAACCTTTATTTTCAGGGGGAATGGGGGCAGATTGGGACGCTTTTAACGTCTAATAAATTTGCTCAATGCTGAAAGCACTGAAGAACTCAGAAGTTTGCATGAATATCACCAATACTATTGAGCTTAAATGCAAGGTATAATAAACTAGACTGCACCTACCCTTTTGCAGCCAGAGAGTCATAAAAATGACTGTCCCAATGTGCCCTGGGTGGCACAGCCGGGGCACATTGGGACATCAATTAAAAAATCATTTTAACACTCCATGCGCAATAGATATCACATATAAGTAGTGCGTAAGACAATATATAGTGCAATAACACCTTATTATTTCTTTAAAATATTCATGAAAATTAATTTTTTTTGTATCATACTGGAAATATGTTTGCCTTCATGCAATTTCAGGGCATTTTAGGCCTATAAATGGCCTATAAATAGCCATATTTGGCACCCACCACTGGCGCCACCCTATGGCAACAGGTATAAAAAAAACACTTTTTAATACTGTTTTCTGAGGCCTAAAAAACCAATTTTGTGCAGGGACAATTTTGAGATAGCCCCTTATACGGCTAAAATTGGCCAAAAACTGGTTTTCCTGCCAAAATTTCAGCCTCGTTTTTGGCGGGAAAACCACGTTTTGCCTGTTTTTAGCCAAAAAAAGGGCTATCTCAAAATTGTCCCTCCAGATAATTGTTTTTGGAGGCCTCAGAAAACAATATTAAAAATTAGTCTTGTTATAGCTGTTGCCATAGCGTGGCTCAAGGGGTGGGTGCCAAAAACGGCTATTTATAGGCTATTCATAGGCCTATAATTGACTGAAATTGCATGAAAGCACAAATATTTCCAGCCTGAGACAAAAAATGTTATTTTTCATGAATATTTAAAGGAAATTATTATTTTGTGCCTTTAAAGTTCACAGAAAATGGAGTAATTCAGATTTATTGTAATTTTGCCTAAATTTTTACATTAACTCACTGGAGCAGGTCATTCAGTTGCCTTGGACACTTAAATTCTTGCATATTAAGTGCGTTCCAATGTTCCCCGAATTCACTGTCCCAATGAGCCCCGATATGACTTTTACACCAACATGCTAATTTCTCGGGACACCAGTGAGTGTGTTTATCACGATAGCTATTCATAACTGTTCGTTACGATATATAAAATTCATACAAGCACTGAGAAAGCCTCATTGTTCATGGTTTGTCCACAGAATGGTTCGAATTGAACCTGTCCATATTTACTTTAGTAGTAGAAAAACAAACTTTTGCTGGCCATACTTCTGCTATAAAACCATGGAAACATCAGGATGTGAAATTACAAGATAATTATGATGGCACTACCATATCATTAACCTCACCAGGATCCAAGAAAACCCCACCGTCCCACAGTGCCCCGCGTCCCAATGCGCCCCCGTTCCCCCTACAAACGGAATCACTATCGCATCACTCGATGCAAAATCCTTTATAAAATGAATTGCAAAAGTTTAATAAAAAAAAGGAAGATTTACGCTCAATTATGTTCTGTGAAAGGATTTACCATTCTGTTGGACAGTTTAGGCAGCGTACTGGATGGATTTAGATGCTTTATACTACCCTGTCTGGATCTGCCACTGAAAAAGTAATTTCACCATGCAAACTGAGCAAGAAATGATTCATTTAAAAAAATACTCCAACCCCCCCCCCCCCTTGAGCCCCTTTGAGCCCCTTGAGATTAAATGTTGGCCCCCTTCCAGATTACTATGCCACATTTGGGAGATTAAGATATATCAGGAAATTTAGAAACAAAATAATTGACGAAACAACTTAATCGTTTGTCAGTTTTTCATAGCATACTATTTCTACTATAATGATATAAAATTAAGCAGTCACGTTTTTTATCTAGATTTACAGGATATTGGAGAGGTCTTCCATATTGAATCCTTGCTCGTCGTGTCTTTTCAAATGATCTAATTGAGTAAAATGGGGTGTAGATGGTTTCAATTTCACCAGCAATTACTATGAGTTATCCATTCAGCAATCAGATACAGTAATTTATGAATAAGAGTTACGATATGAAAACAAAACTTGTTACTGTGCCTATCCCTCAACTGATCGGCAGGAGATTGTAATGCCTATACACTACTCTGCATGTGGAGTTCATCAGTGTGCTACCACCGGCAGTGAGATCAGCCAGAATTCAAATGCAGCAACTGCCAGGCACAAGCCCATGTGGTGGAACAACTGCCATGAAAGTTAAAACTGACTTATTTAAGCCTCCTTTATCATTTTAGAGTTTCAGTAGCAATAATGGGAGAAAAACTGCTCAAAGTTAGGGAGTTTAACGCGGGTGGAGTCACAAATAGACATTGGCTTGTCATGGTACAAAAATGGTACATATAGAAGAGTGTGAAACCAGAAATGTAAAAAAAAAGGCATTGTGGAGATTGAACACTGTATCTAACAGAACTCAGAACTTGTTTATTTACACATGATCAAACAAACAAATAATAACATAATAATCTTAATAAGTACATAACAAAACAAAACAATTTTCAAAGCAATATAACAAGAAGCAAAAAATAGGTAAATTAGCAAACAAATTATTTCCCCATTCTATAATAATAATTTTAAAAAAAGAAAAGGAAAAAAAAGGAAAAGGTTACCGACAAAATAGAGAAATAATTTTTCCTTTTTTTTGAGGTGAGGTTAGGATGATGATCATATGAAGGAGCTTCCTGAAGACTGGGCTGTTACCAGGAAGCACCCTATGATAGATGAATGATGAGAATGTAAAACTGAAATGGAAGCCGTTGTGAGTTTCATCCTATTAGAATAGTAACAAACAACCTGATGTTTAAAAAAGAGATATATTACGCCCGCCTTATGCTCTTTTGGTGTGATGTCCTTAGGTTGCACCAAATGTTGTCTCAGCGTATTAACTGGCTTGTGATAAATGGTTATTCCATGCTTCCTAAACATCCTTTCCAAGGATTCCGACACTCCTTTGACATAGGGAAGGCCAATGGGTGGCTGTTTCTTCTGTGTGGTGCTGTTCATATTAAATTGGGGTCACAGTGCAAACCGCCTAATGACCTCACAAAAGAAAGTAATAAGAATTATTTCAAAGAGTAAGTACAATGCCCATAGCGAACCACTTTTCAAAAAGCTCAATATTCTAAAAATTTCAGATATTTATAAATTAAAATTGTTAAAGTTCTATTATAAACTGCATAATGACTCGCTTCCAAAATACTTCTCCAACTAAAATTTCCTCATCTCACAACATACCACTCATTCGCATGACACTAGGGGTGAAAATTTTCTAAAACCTAGAATTTATCATACCTTTGCTGAAAAGAGTGTGCCATACCAACTGCCAAGTCTCCTGAACAGCCTTCCCATGCATGTGATTAACAAAGTTTATACCCATAGTGAATATGGATATAGCTCCTATCTAAAGAAATACTTAACAAACCAATACAGCAATACATGTTCAATAAGAAACTGCTATATATGCAGATCATAAACACAAGCTCCCACGCTCCTATACCCCACATTCCCCCACCCCCACCCCTCCCCACTATTCTATTCAAAATTACCAGTGTCTGACAACAGAATGCTCCACTTAACTCTTAACTATTTACTACAAAAGTCCATCTGTCTCAGTTTTGCTCATAAAATGTTATATATCTAAAATGTGTTAACAGGGGTTGCTTACGATAGCGCTTATTGTGTAGGCAAAGTAAGCATCGCCTGTGCCAATTTGTATTTCAAAATGATGTTTAATCTACATGTTGTACTGATCTTCATATTTGGCTAAATAAAAACTGTTTGTCTGTCTGTCTGTCTGTCTTGTCCTGTTGCACTTGTTTCTTGCTGGGGATGTTAAACATCCATGGTGCATAGTCGTTGGCTAAGAGGGCATGTCATGTGACACACTGAGCCTGTTCAGTTAGCTGAGGAAGTCCATGAGACTGATGAGAGTATCAGCTACACTCCTGCTCATAAATATGGAATACTTTTTTGGAAAAAAAAGTGTCAAATAAATGTAAATTTCAGAGTGTTAATGTAAGCAAGGTCCATTGTAGAGGTCAACACATCTTCTCTAATCACTCTTGGAAAGCCTTATTACAGATCTCGTATAAGTGTGCCTTGTTCCATGTGAATATATGCCCAGATGATGTCAGTATTGCAATACTGACATCACTATTGGCACTCCAAGCTTGAGTGTTGATTCCAACTGCTACCAACAAGTCCGGCTTATGGGCTAAGTGTGAATGACAATTGATTAATCTGCATTCATCAGTATGGCTGTTTGATTCAGTTGGAGCAGGTGAAACTGATATGTTTGAGCCACTTGCTTGATCATGGACATTCATGGTGTCCTGTTGTAAAATTTCTCATTGAGGGCAGCACCTTGTGGCTTTTCAGCCTTTTAGGTGAGATCTGCACCAAAGAAACTGTTCAGAATTGATGACTGGAATGGGGATGATGGGGAGATTTTTCGGAAGTGAATGTGGCGGTGTTGCATGGACATACCAGAGGACGAGAAATGGGGGGGGGGAGGGGTAGTTGCTCCCCAAAAATTTTGGAAAAGGCCAGACAAGGAGGCTAAGAATTCGATCATCAAATAAACATTATTGGAAATCAGTGATAAGGATGCCCCCAAGCAAAACTCCCCCGCCCCTTAGGTCATAAATTCTGAATGGTTCCTAAGTATATTATTTTTGCCAAGACAGAGCAGCACATGATAACTTCTGAGGCCAACAAATGAATGTGAGAGTGAATGAATTTGTTTTGTTGTAAAAGTGCTAAAACTGATAGCAGTTATACACAAAATCCATGCATTATATATAGCTGGATATTGTTACTTTTGGATTTATTCAAAACATCAAACTGAATAATCAATGTTGAGCAACAATCTAACAGTTTATGTGTGAATTTGTAATGGTGTGATCAACATGGGTTCCAAGTGACACAGCTGAAACTGCGAATATACCAACTGTGAAATCGGTATGCTGATACTGACATCACAAGAGCACTGTGGCAGTTGAAAAGAACATGGCACACTAATACGAAATCTATAATAACTACATTTTTTGCAAGAATTTTTTGATTGAATGCACCTCACTCTAAAAAAACCTCTGAATTTCCATATTTTGTGCTGCTGTAACTTTTCCTGGGGTTAACGCTGCAGCATGCGTTTTAAACTACAGCATGTTCTTCCCTTTAGAGGTCATTGGAAGTAGTTACCATTGAATCAGACCATCAAAATTGTCCATTTCAATGGAGAATGTTGAAGTATTCCATATTTATGAGCAACGGTGTATTTAACCCTTACTGGACTGAGCAGTCCAAAAAAAACAATCCTGCAATTGTGACGTCATCAGGGACAACAGCAGATTTTAGGGACATAAATGACCCTACAGGCAGTAAGCTGGGGATGCACATAAATTTCCCTTTAGGCCGGTAATCTCCTATAAATTTTCTAGGCTTGTTTGACAATCCATCTATACAACAGCTTGTTTTTGGTTTTAGTCCTCAAATAATTTTCTGAATATCTTCTTTTTACTTTCAGCGCACAAAGTTCGAGAAGGTATTGTAATCACTTGGGTAAAAATGTAGTCCGTCCACTAGGCTGGTGGGCGGGTGGGCGGGCGTTCGGGCGACGGGCGGACAGATCGTTTCCCGGCCAACACTCGGCCTCTATTGAGTGTACATGGATAAAATTTGGTACACATATAGCCTGTATGATCTAGTTGTGCCTTTTGATGGTCTGATTGATAGATATTCTATACTTTTTGAAATAATTTAAAAAATATATAAATTATTTTTGTTCGTTTCCGGGCCAAAACTCTGTCACTATTGCAAGTTCTAGGATGGAATTTGGTACAGATGTAGCCTATATGGTCTAGTTTTGCCTTTTGATGGTCTCATTTATAGATATTCTATAATTTTAGTAAAAATGAGGAAAAATATGTATTTTTTGGTTAAAATGATTGGGAAAACTTAATATAATAAAAATATAATAGCTTTATCTTTCTTGGTTTCCAACCAACAGCTCATAACCTATACTTTTTACATGCAAAAAACCTTACCATAATATGAGTAAATTTGGTTAATAGGCCTTTCCCTGCTTTTACAAAGCCTGGCAAGCACATGGACAGATGACAGGGCAGCAGCTAGGCAAATAGAGATAATAGAAGGCCACTATTGCATACCCGTAATATATGCAGTTTGGTAAACCCACCAATTTTATGGTGTAATTGTCATCTTCTCAAGGTGATATTCACTGAAGGTTTGCTGCTATGTAGCTTAGGGACCGTTCAGAATTAATGACTGGGGGGGTGGGAGTTTTTGCCGAGGGGGTGCTAACTTTTCACACGTGATTCAGGGGGGGTATTAATTATTGACAACACTTTTAACAAAGAAAAAACGTTAAATAACATGCATAAACTCATTTTATTTGGACTTTTTTATGCGCAAAAGTATGCGAAATGACGCGAATCTGAACGTGTGGCTGTGTATAACAGTATATATGTGTGTACTGCTTTGTATGTCGAGGGGGGGGGGTACTAAAAATGCGCTTGAAACCTAAGGGTGGGGTACTAAAATCCGCATGAAACTCAAGGGGGGGTATCAATTTTTGATGGGAAGTTCCAGCAAAACTCCCAACCCCCCCCCCAGTCATAAATTCTGAACGGTCCCCTATGTTTTGACACGGTGAAACTGAAGATTTGGTGTCATTGTTAGAAGAATTTTTCATATAGTCCTTTTATGATTTGCCTACAGATTGTTCAATGTTTTCCGCCAAGGAAGGGCCTATCTTAATGAAAAGTGTTTTAGTGGAGTATAACCTCAGTTCAACATCAATATTACTCCAGACACTACAATGAGGATTTTTTTTTTTCATGAAAGAAAAGAAGAACATTTGGATTGCAATCAAATTTATTTGGTTTACTCATTTACTAAAATCAGAAACAGAGTGAAATATGTGTCGTTGTTGTTGTGGATAAAATCTTCATTCCTGGTCGGTTTCGAAAATGTGCAGTCTGAGGAGGAATATTTAATGAAAAGAAGAAGGAGGAGGAAGAGGACCAGTAGGAGGTGGTGGAGGATGATAAGGCGTTACTAGAGGATAATAGGGTATAGTGGAGGATATAAAGAGTATAGTGGAGGATAATTCGATGGTGGAGGATAAAAACAGGGGCTGGAATATAACAAGAGGGTTGAAAGTTAGCAAGAAGGGTGAAAGATAACAAGAGAGGTGGAGGATAAGAGAGGGGTGGAAGATAATAAGAGGGATGGAGGATAATAAGAGGGGTGGAGGATAACAAGAGGGGTGGAGGATAAGAGAGGGGTGGAAGATAATAAGAGTGGTGGAGGATAATAAGAGGTGTGGAATATAAAAAGAGGGGTGGTAGATTACAAGAGGGGTGGAGGATAAGAGAGGGGTGGAAGATAATAAGAGTGGTGGAGGTTAACAAGAGGTGTGGAAGATAAATAGAGTGGTGGAGGATAACAAGTGGGTCGGAGGATAAGAGAGGGGTTGAAGATAATAAGAGGGGTGGAGGATAAGAGAGGGGTGGAGGATAACTAGAGGGTCGGAGAATAAGAGAGGGGTGGAAGATAACAAGAGGGGTGGATGATAAGAGAGGGGTGGAAGATAATAAGAGGGGTGGAGGATAAGAGAGGGGTGGAGGATAACTAGAGGGGTGGAGAATAAGAGAGGGGTGGAAGATAACAAGAGGGGTGGATGATAAGAGAGGGGTGGAAGATAATAAGAGGGGTGGAGGATAAGAGAGGGGTGGAGGATAACTAGAGGGGTGGAGAATAAGAGAGGGGTGGAAGATAACAAGAGGGGTGGATGATAAGAGAGGGGTGGAAGATAATAAGAAGGGTTGAAGATAACAAGACAGGTGGAAGATAATACGACTGGTGGAAGATAACAAGAGGGGTGGAGGATGAAAAGAGGGCTGGAAGATAATAAGAAGGTTGGAAGATTACAAGAAGAGTGGAAGATAACAAGAGGGGTGGAGGATAAGAGAGGGGTGGAAGATATTAAGAGGTGTGGAAGAGAAAAAGAGGGGTGGAAGATAGCAAGATTAGGTTGGGGATAATGATGGAAGAAATAACAAGAGGGGTGGAGGATAAAAAGAAGGGTGGAACATAACATGAGGGTGGGGTGGGAGATAACAAGACAGGTCGAAGATAATAAGACTGGTGGAAGATAATAAGAGGGGTGGAGGATGAAAAGAGGGCTGGAAGATAATAAGAAGGGTGGAAGATAACAAGAAGGGTGGAGGATAAGAGAGGGTTGGAAGATAACAATAGGGGTGGAGGATAAGAGAGGGGTGGAAGATAACAAGAGGGGTGGAGGATAAGAGAGGGATGGAAGATAATAAGAAGGGTGGAAGATAACAAGAGAGGTTGAAGATAATAATAGGTGTGGAAGATAAAAAGAGGGGTGGAAGATAAAAAGAGTGATGGAAGATAACAAGAGGGGTGGAAGATAAGAGAGGGGTGGAAGATAATAAGAGGGGTGGAAGATAGCAAGAGGGATGGATGACGAAAAGAGGGCTGGAAGAAAACATCAAAAGTTTATTGAGATAGAGATGGAAGTACATTGAAAAACATGAATTTTTTTTACTCTTTTTTAAGTTTTAGCATGACATAAACTTGTTCACCAAGTGAAATCTTTCAAATTAACAAAGTTTGACATATTCGATTGCTATTTCGCTATACTTTTTGGAATCTGTTTTTGACGAATTAACAATTAACAAATTGTTGCCCACCACATGCATTTGCTCATGATAACTATACATCCACAATATATTCAAGTTGAAACATACGGTGTCAATTATATTTATGCAGTCAAAAATGTCTTCACAAACCCATTTCTTTATAACTAACATCAAAATATGCCAGTGCAAATATTATTTATGCAGTCACGGATGTCTTCCTGCAGTAAGCCCACTTCTTTAGATAGCTGACATCAAGATAATCACACAGGTTTCACACAGGTTTCACACAGGTGTCACACAGGTGTCACACAGGTGTCACACAGGTGTCACACAGGTGTCACCCAGGTGTCACACTCGAGGCCTGCCTTGGGGCCATATTTTTATGGCCTCGTCCTTGGAGCTCGGATGACCAATACTTGGCTTTGACTCGGTCGCGGATGTCTTTGGACCAGACATCAAGATACAATGTAGGCCTAAACAGTTCAAGAAAAATAAATCCCCCTTTACAAAAACTTGAATATCTCAAAGATCTCTTTTCTGATTTTTATTAAAGTTGACCCATTTGTAGGCTTGCATATCGACATTGTGTCTGTCTTATTTGTAGCTTGATTGCTTCGTTTTTGTCTGAGCCAGCAGACCCTGAGTGCACATACCCCTCTGTTAAGAAATACAAAGTTTTGGCTTTTCCAAAATATTTGTTTTGCAGAGAGGCAGGGAGGGGGGAGGGCCCCCACCCCCGTAGAATTGGCCACCCCCCCCCCCCCCCCTCCGTAGAATTTGGCCAAAACAGACTCTGCCCCCAAGGATTCAGCTCAGTCTATACTGCCCTGTCAATAATATTTATACAGTCAATTATGTCTTCAACAAATCCACTTCTTTGTAACCAATACATCAAGATACACAGGAGCAGTTAGTTATGTCTTCAACAAATCCACTTCTTTGTAACCAATACATCAAGATACACAGGAGCAGTTAGTTATGTCTTCAACAAATCCACTTCTTCGTAACCAGTACATCAAGATACACAGGAGCAGTTAGTTATGTCTTCAACAAATCCACTTCTTCGTAACCAGTACATCAAGATACACAGGAGCAGTTAGTTATGTCTTCAACAAATCCACTTCTTCGTAACCGGTACATCAAGATACACAGGAGCAGTTAGTTATGTCTTCAACAAGTCCACTTCTTCGTAACCAGTACATCAAGATACACAGGAGCAGTTCTTTATGTCTTCAACAAGTCCACTTCTTCGTAACCAGTACATCAAGATACACCGGAGCAGTGTTTCCAAAGAACTTTTCTGTGAGCCAAGGTGGAAAACAACCGGCTGCCTCTCTGGAGTATGTCACTGCAGTGTAACTGTCTGCAAAATTACGATGAGAATTTTATGATTTCATCTTCTTATGAGTTCAGAAAGTTCACGGCTTTTTTTTTACATGGACACTTCTTTTCAATGTAGAACTATGACTTTTTTGCAGGATAAAATTCAGCAGTTTTCGAATGGATATCCAAAATTTTGGCTTTCTTGACCTCAGTATTACACTCTACAAAATTTTCGGGACAAGACTGGTTTTTTAAATGGAAAACGGTTTTTTGAAAAACCAAACTTTCCATGCAGAAACCAACACGGATTTTTCAAAAAATCATTTTTTATTTCCAAAACCAGTTTTGTGAACTTTCTGAACGTCCCTCGTAGAGGTATATCTGCCACTTGAATCACATTCAATAAACAAATTAAACACAAGCTCTAAATGCAAAAAGTTCTTGATGGCATATTTTATAAAGAACCCACTGCCAAAATGTTCTGAATTTTTAAAGGGTTCAATTGTATTGAAAAGGTTCAATACTTGGTGGGAAGGCCTTATGATTGGACCCTATTTTCCCAACTTGTGAGAAAGAGGTTCCATTGTGGGAGTTCAGGGCACCTGGATTATCTACTAAATGTTGTTTTGTTTCCCGCTGGAACCTTTTCAAAAGTTGAGTAATGCACCTTTTAGGGTTCCTAATCTATTCCAACTGATAGAACCCTTAAAGGTTCCACATAAACCTTTTTGTTACATGTAAGAGTGCATGCAGTAGTGTAGAATATTACGAGTCAGGCCAACTTGAAAGACTGTCGTGGAATTATTGACCAACTTCTGCACAGCCTGTTTGGTTTCAGTTGTCACATGTGCCATCCCGTTGTCATGTCTGAAATTATATTGATATCGATATCATGATTAGCTAATCTACTTACGAATCTGCATGACATAAATCTATAGGATAATAGCGAAGAAGATAAGTAAAAAAAATAAGCTTTTTCACCAAACTCTAGAAAGCTACAAGTGGATGCAACTACCACAGTATGTCCTGTCTGTCATTGGGACAGAAATTTAGCGTTGTTTCTACAGTACATATTAACAAAGCAACACAATGATATTGGTGGTTTTGCTGAGACAAACTTGACTAAAACTAAGTCTTGAGTGGCACTGCAGTGAACTTTTGTGACGTCACCACATGTGTGTCAGATTGGCTGCATCACAAATGTCAACATTGTGCAATATTGGGCTGTTTTTGTCATAAATTGTCGTAAATCAGGCAAAAAGGCATCGAAACATCTCAAAAATATAATATTATTTATTGGTATTACAACAAAGCTATAGGGTACATATAGGTAGGTGTATTTCTACTGTAGGACTTCTGGTTGCTAAGATACCTGGCCAAATGTCTGTCCTCTGCTTGACGTGACAATCTATAAGCCCCAAAACCTCAGCAGGGAAGTGTAATATGGAAATTATGGGGTCTTTATAACTGTACGGGTGACTTGAACTCAAATTCAAGTTGCTGACCTTAACGAATAAGTAGGAAAGAGTTTTATGGCTTTCATATTCGTTGGCAAGCAAAATCATACATCTAAATTATGAAGGGTCCTATGCACTCTATGTCTTTACAAGTATTTATTATTCATCATTGGAGTGCTATGTTATGATGCAAACATTATGCAACATTAATTTTTCATCACTAAATTTCTGTTAAATGTCACTTAACAAATGCCAAATAAATTTTTCATTTGCTTCGTTCACAATAATTGATTGGCAAACTTGTATACTACCATTGTGAATTGAAGATTATTATACATTATTCAACGCTTCAAGGTGGAGTATTACACAAGGGAGAAATAGTCCTTTTCGGCTGTTACATCAATAACAACAAAAGGCAACAGTTTGACGCAAACTTCGATTTCCAAACTTCCAAAAGGCATGTTTTCAGATCAGCTTACAGCAGAATTCACAAAAATGAGGTCACAGAGTATCTTAAACTTTCCCAAATTTTATTATCTATCTGATGCTTCCTGACGCAAGTAAATCAATCAGCTAAATAGTAAATATCAATAAAATAATCCATCAAATATGTATTTTTTTGCTCTTAAAAAGTGCTTTTTTTAATCTCTCATAAGGATAATAATGGATGGCAAAACTTACTGGTCATCTGACATGCTAACTTTGGAACTTTCTAGAATCAACAGAAAACAACTCAAAATATAATAATTATATTGATTGATATAATATATTTAAAATACCTGTTTGGAACCATTTGTTTTAGTCTTAATATAATTACAAACTATTTAAAAAAATGAAAAATAAAAGGGACGGCTATTGTAACTCCATTTTGTATCAGGTCACTGATGTTACATCAGCAACATTTACATCAAAATTTATTAGTGTTCCTGCTACCTAGACAAATCTAAAATTTTATTGAAAAATGTGCCTTATTTTCCTGAATAAATCACCAACAACATAAACATGGATATGTGTTTTTTTCCTGATGAAGTTATACAAAAGGGTAGAGACCTAATTTGTTAGACATTCTATCGGATAAGTAATCTTGCACTTACACTCCCATAAGGATGACTCGACCAGGGGGCAAGTTATTCAAGAAATCTCTCATTCTAGGAACGTCCACTGTCCCTTTACCCCAAACATCGAAAATCTGCAGAAATTAAAACATTCATGATGAGACTGAATCAATGTACTTTACTCTAAAACTATACGAGCCAGAATTTACTGTCATGACTTTTTTTGTTACGTCTTAGAATAGCCACCTTATTACTGAACAAAACTTTCTGATGACATCTACCAACATTGAAATATGATACGTTGATAGTGGAAGTGATCCTCTTGATGTTTTGGCCTCATTCACAGCTTGGGCATTTTAACTTTGTATGCTATTGCTGAATCAACTTGGAGATGGTGGGCAAAATCACCAAAATATTGTGGTGTCTATGAAATAACATTTGATACGGTATTGTATATAGCAATTTTGGGATAATTGATATTTGTATGTTTTAATAATTTGTAACCCATGGATTCTTGTTATGTCATTTTAATTATTTGTAATCCATGGATTCTTGTAAATAGCATCATACACATGTACATTCACATCATTCATAGTTGTTCATAGCTTTCAGAAATAAAGTTTGTCACAAAAGGAAATGTCGTTTGTCTTTTGTTAAAAGGTGTTAACAACTACATGTAACTGTTCAGAAAGGAAATTGAGAAGCACCTAGCATTCTCATGTGAACTCTAGACTGGAACAGATGTTAATATTTATATTGCCTCCAGGTTATTGGATTATTCACATTTATATTGGGAAATATATTTATTGGGAAATCTAAAGCTATTAAGCAGGTGAGCAATTTCATCTTCATTCCTCCATACTATTCATTTCATTTGTAGATTCAGTGATCATGTTGTATGTGTATTTCAAATTATATTGGTTCTTTCTAAGACATTGAATTAATGTTCTTTGTAGAACTGAAGAGTTGGTCCTTTTGGGTATTCAAGTACTATTCAGGATTTTGATATTGTTCAACCCCAACTAGGGTATGTCTATTGTATCAGTTATGTCAATTAATCATATCTATCATTTATGTCAATTGTGTTATTAATTTCACTTATGTCACTTTGTGTATATACAACTAGTATGTAACATATTAACTCACAGAGTCTATATTATGTCTATAGATAATAGATATACAGTTATTAGATTATGTGTAAAAGTATGAGTAATAATTACAGTGTAGCAAAGACTGTAATTTCTGTATATGTAAAAGGTAATCATTGTATTATATTTTAAGTCAAACCCTAATTCACTGTTTATATTTACAGGGTTGAAATCGATATATTGGATCCGGGATTGGTATCCCACATGTTTGAATAAACGATCGAAACGCACGAACTGTATATTGTCTTCATTCGGTAACGGCAACAATGGCGCAGTCGACAGGATACCCGAAACGCAACTGAAATCGATCCGGAAATCTGGAGCTTGTCCGGCCAACAAGTGGAACCAGGATACGTACTACCGCGGTGGGAAACAGACTCGTTTATCGCAAGACTCAACAAGATTCTTCAGATACGTGAGTTGATGTTTCAGACTTTTTGTCAATCTGACTGTGATCGAAGTCAGAATTGTATGTGGATCGAACAGTCTTTTGGGAACAATTGGACAATTCTTCATTTTGCTGCAATTTATGCTTATATTGTTTGAATTTGTGAGTTCAAAGAGACTTTTTTGTGGAGGTGTAACTTCCAAAGACTTTCATTTGTGAACTCCCAGAGGTGTGAATTTTCACTGTTTTGATTTTTCACTGTTTGAAACATATGTGAATTGTTTTCAACATTGCAGTTTTTTTATCAGCTGTTATTTGTCAAGAGTTCGTTGACCTTTAAGCTAATCAGGTCATTGTGTGCCATTTAAAAAAATTTTGAATCAGCTGTTAGAAGGTCAGTGTCCTAAACAAAAACAATTGGTTTACTTGGGCAAATAGTAACTTGTTGTATCCAGTATTATTTTGGTACTTTAATAATTACAAGGCAGTCTTTGATAATTTATTTAAACTTTCAATTTAAATTATACTGCCACTCATTTAACTTTAAAATTTAATTTACCAAATTTGTATATTTTTCTTCACAACATCAGCTTCATTGAAGGTTGTTGAGGTAATTATAATAGTGTATAAGAATTTTGAATTAATTCACAATTCCTCTTATATTTAACATTACACTTAGTGTTTATAGTTTCAACTTCGTGTTATAATTAGCTAGTTGGGGTTACTTATTTATAACTTACATTTAAGTTATCAATCTACTTAGGTTATTTCTTACAATAACATACTAATTATTCCAAACAATTAGTTTGATATTTTACTTAGATTTAAGTTTAACTACTTATCATACTTTAGTTTTATGTTTAACTTATTTGTGTTCAGACGACTTACACCAATTTACCGTTAAGTTTAACTTATCTGTGTTTAGTTATCTTATACTTTATCAACTTATTCTACTTTGACTTTAAGTCTAACTTAGTTATTTAAGTTAACAATTTGTACTTAAGATTTTTTTCACATTTGGGTCAAAACTCAACTTAGTTGATAAAACTTATCTTAGATTATAAAACTTATTACTTATTACTGTATTCTTACTTAGGTTAATATCAGATTAATTCTTCAGTTCATATTCCAAATTCAACTTTACTTCAATTTATCTTCATAGATTATTCCTCTTTTCTTTTAAAACTTCTACAAAACTTTATCCAAATTGTCCGCCCTTGTCAAACATACAACTTGATCATTTAGTGGATACTGTCCAGCGTGATTCATCATTTCATATTTACATTATCATCCATCTTCCCACAGCTCACTTCTGGTTTCCAAAATGTCTACGCCAGAGGAGATTAAAGAGTCAGTTGATAAATTACAGGGGGAGGATAAGACTAAATTATTGGGTTTGATCCAAGGCGTAATTCCCAAAAATGGTGGTGCAGGTGGGGCTGGTGGTGACGGCCAGGTTCCGGTGGAGAACGCACAGGACCGCAAACCATGTGAAGGGAAAACGCCTAAATTGCCAAAATTTTCTGGTTCCCAAGCATTGAAGTCTGAACCTTCCTTCAGAGTTTGGCAATTCGATGTTGAGGACTTAAAACGTAATCATTGGGAGAATGAGGTCAGGCGAGCTATCCATGAGTCAGTTACAGGGATGGCCGCTGAGATCCTAACAAGGTTAGGACAGGAGGCTACAGTTAATCAAATTTTGAGTAAATTTCAAAATATTTTTGGCACAGTGGTTAGTGATCAAAAGTTGTTGGCAGACTTCTACACTGCACAACAAAAGTCAAATGAAAGTATTGCAGAGTGGTCATGTCGTCTTGAAGAGTATTTGTGTCATCCTAATCTGAATAATTTGACGTCAAAGAACAACATGTTAAAGACGCGTTTCTTTTCGGGTTTGTTTTCTGATGCTATTGCTAACTCCATTCGTCATCTGGTGGAATCCAAGACCTTTGAAGACCTTGTGGTGTCTGCCAGAGAAGCTGAAGCTGATGTGGAAAATAAGTCTTCCAAAGCAGTAGCTAAGGCACAAGTGGTTGACCCTATGCTTGAACAACTTAAGCAAATTAAAGCAAGTTTGGACAAATTAACAACCAAATCTGAAGAATGGGAGCGACGATTGTCTACTGTTGAACAACAGAGAGCCACAAGACCAAGACAACAATCAACTCAACGCAGTTACCACTCAACCAACACTGAGCAACGAAACCAGCCGAGAGAAGTTACTTGCTTCTACTGCAAAACACCAGGGCACGTCAAGAGAAACTGCCAGAAGTATTTAAACTCTCGACAGTCTGCTGCGCGGGGCGGCAAGTAGACGCAACTCAACCTCCAGCCCCTTCTACATTAATTGGTCCCCTGAATGAAACTGCAATAAAGCTCAACAATGTAAGTACCTTAGCTCTTCTTGATACCGGTTCACAGATTTCTTGTGTGTCACAGGCTTTTTATGATAAACATTTGGCACATGTTGATGTAAAACCCATTAATTCTCTTTTACAAGTTGAGGGAGTGGGAGGTAACCTTTTGCCCTACTCCGGTTACATTGAAGTGGATGTAAATTTTCCATGTAGAGTTTTAGGTGATGGTAAAACTCTTAGTTGTCTGTTACTAGTTACAGCAGACACACGTTATAATGCAAAGTGTCCTGTTTTGTTAGGCACTAATGTTATTTCTTCTTGTCTTCAATTTCAGAAAAATTTTGTTGAAGAACCACAGTTACCCCTTGCATGGAAAGTGGCTTTCCAGTGCATGAGTGTCAACATTAAGGATCAGTCTGAAGGTGTCCAAGTCATGACTGAAGAGAAAATTCAAGTTGAAGCAAATTCCAGTTGCATGCTACAGTGTTCGCATGGTGACTTCAAGTGGAACTCTGATGCCTATATGATGGTGGATGGCAGTGACTTAACCTCTCTACCAGGTGGACTGTTCGTCACCCCTATGGTAGTGCCAGGAAAGGCTGCAGATGGTAACTTTCCTGTACTGGTAGTTAATTGTTCCCAAAGAACAATTCACATCCCTGCGAAGACTACAGTTGGAAATGTAGTACCAGTTTGTTTGACGTCTTCACCAGTCTACACAGGCAAGGAAGTAGTCCCTTCCAAGGACATTATGGAAATGTTTCCTTTGGAACACTTGTCTACGGAGGAGCGACACAGAGTTCATCAGTGCTTAGAAAAACACAGGAATGCATTTTCTTGGAACAGCTTAGATCTTGGACATTGCTCAGCATATAAACACCGGATAAGACTGACTGATGACACTCCATTCAAAGAGAGATACAGAAGAATTCCGCCAGCGATGATAGATGAAGTCAGATCACATCTACAAGAGATGTTAGACTCAGGCGTGATCCAGGAGAGCAAGAGTCCTTTCTCGTCTGCAGCAGTCTTTGTTAGGAAGCGGGATGGATCTCTCAGATTTTGTATTGATTTTCGGCGCTTGAACAACAAAACTGTCCCTGATGCTCACTATCTGCCAAGGATTGACGATACCTTTGACAGGTTATCTGGTTCGTCGTGGTTTTCCACACTTGACCTGAAGGCAGGATATTGGCAAGTTGAGATGGAACCCGAAGATAGGAAGTATACTGCCTTTACTGCAGGAAGCTTAGGCTTCTATGAATGGGTCCGTATGCCTATGGGATTGTCTAATTCTGCCGCTACATTCCAGAGGGTCATGGAGTCAGTCATGGGATCAGTCAATTTTGAATGTTGTCTATTGTACTTAGATGATCTCATTGTTTTCAGCTCTGATTTCGAACAGCATCTACTACGCCTAGAGAAAGTGCTGTCAAGAATCGAAGATGCAGGCCTGAAGTTGAAACCCAGCAAGTGCTGTTTGTTCCAACGAGAAATAAAATATTTAGGTCACTCACTTTCAGAAGAAGGAGTGAAGACGGACAATGCCAAGATAGAGAAGATCCTTAATTGGCCTGTACCAACAAACAAGAAACAACTCCATCAATTTCTTGGATTTTGTGGGTACTACCGTCGGTTTGTCCAAAACTACTCCAAGTTGGCCTATCCTTTACAGAGACTACTGTCTGGGGAAAAGAAGAAGACATCAAAAACTTCGAAGACATCTAAGAAGAGCAAGACAGAAGAAGTTCCATGCGTTTGGAAGAAGATCAGCAGGAAGCATTCACCAAATTGATTGATGCATTGACCCATGCACCCATACTTGCATTTGCGGACTTTAGCAAACCCTTCGTACTACATACAGATGCAAGCCTTCATGGTTTAGGAGCAGTTCTTAGTCAGGAGCAGGAAGGAAAACTGAGGCCGATCGCTTACGCCAGTAGAAGTTTGTCGCCTTCTGAGAAGAACTATCCCATTCACAAGCTTGAATTTTTAGCATTAAAATGGGCTGTTTGTATTAAATTTCATGACTATTTGTATGGTTCAAGATTTCATTGTTTTACAGACAACAACCCTTTGACATTTGCAATGTCGACGGCAAAGTTAGATGCCACTGGACTTCGATGGGTGTCTGAGTTGTCTCTTTATGACTTCAGTATTCAATACAAAGCTGGACGTCTAAACCAAGCAGCCGATGCTTTGTCTCGTTTAGACGAGTACAAGAATCTGGATAATGAGTCTGTCAAAACCATTTGTCAGAGTGTGAATGTTGCAGATTATGTCACATGTTTGTCACTTACAGATACTTCAGTGCCAGAAGAGTTGTTAACTCATCAGTTGGATGATTCGATGACTTGGCAGGATTGGATCGAGTTACAAGGCCAAGACCTGGATATTCAAGCTGTTCTCGAAGCTCTCGAGAAGAAGACTAACTTGGTTGGTGTTGCTGGTGAGACTCGGATTCTCTGGAGACAACGGAAACAGTTGGATCTTCATGAAGGAGTACTGTACAGGAAGAGACAAGCAGGACAAGAAGAAACAAGACAACTGGTATTACCCAAGGCTTGTCGTGAGGACGCCTTGAAGATGTTACACGATGACATGGGACATCTCGGTAGAGACAGAGTGCTAGATTTAGCAAGAACCCGATTCTATTGGCCTAATATGAAGAATGACATTGAGGAGTGGATTGCTAAGTGTGACAGATGTTTGAGAAGGAAGCAACCAACAAATCAGAGAGCTGGACTGGAACATCTGACTTCAGAACGTCCAATGGAGTTGATCTGCATAGACTTCCTCACTTTAGAGAATTCAGTTGGTGGATATGGCAACATACTTGTTCTTACAGACAATTTTACCAAGTATGCCATGGCTGTTGCTACAAGGAATCAGACTGCTAAGACAACAGCAAAGTCTCTCATAGAGCTTTTTGTCAACCATTACGGATTGCCAGAGCGCATCCACAGTGATCAAGGCACCAATTTTACCAGCAAAGTGATACGCCACATGTGTGAGACCTTGAACATCAGACAGTCAAGAACGACGCCCTACCATCCACAGGGGAATGGGCAATGTGAGCGGATGAATAGGACCCTCCTAGACATGATGGGTACTTTGGCTGATGAGAAGAAGAAAAGATGGAAAGAATACCTTCAACCATTGGTTCATGCGTACAACTGTACAAGACATGAGACAACAGGCTACCGCTACGCTCCTTTCGAACTCATGTTCGGTAGGACTCCTCGGTTGCCAGTCGACATCAAGTTTGGTCTGGAAAACTTGACGGAAGGAAAGCCATACCATGAGTATGCCACAGAGTTGAAGAGCAGGATGAAAGAAGCTTACAGGATAGCAAGGAACAACATCAACAGGTCACAAGCAACATCGAAGATTAGATACGACAAGAAGATCAAAGGAACATCGATTGAGAGTGGAGACTTGGTTCTTGTAAAGAAGGTCACGTTTGACGAAGGCAAGCACAAGCTAGCAGATAAGTGGGAAGAGAAGTCCTATGAAGTTCTGAAGAAGATAGAAGGATCCCCAGTCTACGATGTGAGATTGCAAGGAGGAAAAGGAAGAATTAGAGGACTACATCGGAATATGTTACTCCCAGTAGGAAGGAAGAAAGAGAACACTGACAGTGAGGACAGCGAGAGAGAAGAGAGTGATGACTCGGAAACTCCAGTCGTCAGGAAAGATCCAGACAGATCTCAAGAGGCAGCAGGATCGGAGAACACTGAAGAGAGAGAAAATACAAGAGATGATGAAGAAAATGAAGAAAGTAGTGAAGAAGAGACAGCCAGATCAGAAGAAGAGACAGTCAGGTCAGAAGAAGACGAGGATGCACCTGAAGAAGTCACGTTGAGACGTTCAACAAGAATAAGGAGACCTCCAGAGAAGTTTAGATCCGGAGATTATGTGACTAACTTCTTGGGGAGTGCAACTTCAGCACCGATAAATCAACAGGAAAAGCTAGTCTTATTGAGTCGGTTACTGGACCTTCTCAAGTAGGATTTGTGGTGTTATGGTGAGGACACCATTTTATTTCAGGGGGGTGTATGATACGGTATTGTATATAGCAATTTTGGGATAATTGATATTTGTATGTTTTAATAATTTGTAACCCATGGATTCTTGTTATGTCATTTTAATTATTTGTAATCCATGGATTCTTGTAAATAGCATCATACACATGTACATTCACATCATTCATAGTTGTTCATAGCTTTCAGAAATAAAGTTTGTCACAAAAGGAAATGTCTTTTGTCTTTTGTTAAAAGGTGTTAACAACTACATGTAACTGTTCAGAAAGGAAATTGAGAAGCACCTAGCATTCTCATGTGAACTCTAGACTGGAACAGATGTTAATATTTATATTGCCTCCAGGTTATTGGATTATTCACATTTATATTGGGAAATATATTTATTGGGAAATCTAAAGCTATTAAGCAGGTGAGCAATTTCATCTTCATTCCTCCATACTATTCATTTCATTTGTAGATTCAGTGATCATGTTGTATGTGTATTTCAAATTATATTGGTTCTTTCTAAGACATTGAATTAATGTTCTTTGTAGAACTGAAGAGTTGGTCCTTTTGGGTATTCAAGTACTATTCAGGATTTTGATATTGTTCAACCCCAACTAGGGTATGTCTATTGTATCAGTTATGTCAATTAATCATATCTATCATTTATGTCAATTGTGTTATTAATTTCACTTATGTCACTTTGTGTATATACAACTAGTATGTAACATATTAACTCACAGAGTCTATATTATGTCTATAGATAATAGATATACAGTTATTAGATTATGTGTAAAAGTATGAGTAATAATTACAGTGTAGCAAAGACTGTAATTTCTGTATATGTAAAAGGTAATCATTGTATTATATTTTAAGTCAAACCCTAATTCACTGTTTATATTTACAGGGTTGAAATCGATATATCGGATCCGGGATTGGTATCCCACATGTTTGAATAAACGATCGAAACGCACGAACCGTATATTGTCTTCTATTCGGTAATGGCAACACAATGGTCATATAGAACTGGCATGTCGTTATCTAGCAATGAATTACACCATAATGAATTGTTCAGACGTTTGAAAATATGTTTTTATGCTGTGCTTGATGGGTTGAAAGACAAATAACATTAAATATGGGTAAAAGTTGCCCACCCACTTTGGTGTCCACAAGTATTACTTCTGACAATATGCAAGTTAGGGTGTGGCTGGTGCCCCTCAAAAAAGAAAAAATTGGAGGAGACCCCTGTACCTCTTTTTGGTACTGTGGTTTGACCTAAGGGACATGTCTGAGAAATTTCATGAGAATTGATAAACGTTTACCTTGAGCACAATGCAGTAGAAGTTTCTTTGGGGTTTGCTACGATCGGAAGTCGCGGCATTGTATAACTTTGTCAATTTACATTTCACATCAATTAAACTTGTATGACTGTACAGGCCTCACTTAGAGCTTCATTTTGAATACCAACTTCAATGGTTTTGGATAATTTTATGCGGTACCAATTTTTTATTTTATTGCTTCTGGCGAACTTTTTCTTCTTGCCTATCAGATATGTGCAAACTTTGGTCAATTTCAGGATATTTTACATCATAACTTATGAGAGGAAGACCCTGATCTTAATATTCATCAATAAAACTCTTTTGAGAACCTGGCATGAGTTTACAGGACTATGTGGTGCTTATTGTGTATTTAAAAAAAGTGGATGAAGAGATCGCATTTTGAATGTTGAAATTTTTGACATCTGTCCATATTTATGGTTGACTTTGGCACGCTAAGTACAATTATTAAACAAATGTTATGTAGGCTAATGAGGTAACTAATGTGTATTATTGTTCAATTGCTTTGTCACATATACACACAAGAATACAGACTTTGAAAAAACATGCCGCATGGCGTAATGCTGTAAAAATATTATTTCCGTTGTGTCATAAGATGCATTTGTCACTTGTGGTGGTTTTCTACACATCTTACCTCTGGAGTAGGCTTTACAAATCCTGTTTTTAAGTTCATAAAAGGCAATGTCAAAAAGAAATTTATTCAGCGGGCTATAATCAACCATATTCTATAAGGGTAGCCTTGATTTTTTATGCACCGTCAAGGAAAGGAAATTAAACGAGCAAGCGTCAAAATGAGGATAGATCATTACTCAATTTCAAAAGTATTGCTGATCCTGTTCACACAGTTAACAAATCAATACTATGCTGTATCTGAAAGTGTGCCTTCTTATCATTAGGGAATATTGATAAATGACTGTCTTATATATATACAATGAACATCTTAACATTGGCTGGCTATGCAGGACTCAAATAGAACACAGGCTGTTACACAGCAATGAGGTGAAGAATGTTTAAAACTGCTGTCCAACAATTATAAATCCAGTGATCCTATTCCCATTAGAGCAGGAATCAAACCCAGTGCCCAACAAAAAGGACACCCAGAGGCCCACTCCCCCTCAGCTTACCATATACATTGTGATGCCCTGGAGAATTATTAGAAACCTTAATGGATTCACTCCGGTGTCATCTTCCTGGTACCAACTTCATGATCTGTTATTTTGTAATGTAATTCATGTTTTTAACCTGTAGGCCCTATGTTATTTTAAACATTTGTTTATGTGCCATGGTGTGTAAAAATAAAATATTGAATACACAAAATACCTAAAACTGTAAAATGTGTGATGTATCCCAGTGGCGTAGCCAGAAATCCATGAGTGGGGGGGCCAAGGGGGGGCCAGGGTCTGAACTAGGGGGGCCAAACTTTCACGGCATTTTTGCGACATTTTTGCGGCATTACATGGATAAAAATTGACACAGCGTTAAAGCCTTCTTTACGAATGACTTAGCAATGTTGACCATCTTATCTTATGTGACTGATAAACAAAATGACCATGCATCTCATACTTACACTAAACACTAAATTAGTTATGAGCTGTCAAAAAATAATGAAAATGATTCTATGGTTCCGATATTAAAAGTATAAAAATGACACCTCATCAATTATCATGAGTCACAATCTTTTGCAGTGAGTCACAATCTTTTGCAGTGAAAGTCACAATCTTTTGCAGTGAAATGGTCCTCTTGTTTTTTTTCATTTTTTTTTCATAACTGTCTTTGCAAGTTTTAGTATATTCCTGCTAGGAATGCCCTCTTTTTTTTATATATTAGGTCTAAATCAAAAATGTATGAAAGTCCTTTTGATGGAAATCTACCCAACTCCTTAAGTAGGCCTAAAAGGTAGTAGCAATTTGTGCAAATGACAGAAATACCCAGAATTGTAGTTAAATTCCATGCACATATGAAAAATTGAGCAGTTTATAAAAATCACTCTGGTGAATCAGATCTGTTTAATTAGAAAACTTTCAAAGGAGCATTATTTCTTTAACTGAGCAATGGCGCCGGAAAGATTTCCTCAAAACACCCTGATTTTAGATGTTGCAGGGAATCTCTAGATACATAGGCATACTGGAAGGGGGAGTAGTCACCCTCCCCCCCAAAAAAATTTGGGAAACACTAAGATTCGGACAAAAAGGCAAAACAATTCAGGCAGATAATTAAATAAACATAATTAACAATCAATAGTTTCAAAGAGAATTCTTTCGGAATATTTCCAAATCTAGATCCTGATAATTGGGCAAATGTCGCTCACCACCTGCAAGGTTTGCCTGCGGTACACATATTGCTAGATATATTCGAATAAGGATATCACAAATTATCAAATGCCTCAGAACTTTTCAAAGGGAAACTGTCATTCTAGAGAAAATTGAGGTAAAGTGAGCGCCAGCGAAGGCCAAAACTTTAGACAGACGTGTTCCAGCAGCTCTTGCTGCTCCAATAATTTTTTCAAAATTTTCAAATCTCAAATGGGGGGCCAGTGGGGGGGCCACTTATCCATTTGGGGGGGCCCTGGCCCCCCCAGGCCCCCCATAGCTCCGCCACTGATGTATCCGATGACATGAGTATAATGCAAAAATTCATCATTTCAGAAACACAACCTTTAACACAGAATGTAGATTTAACACTTAAGGAGTCCAGATATCACCAAAATACATTTGGTCTATCAAGACATTGTCCTTGGCGTCCTGTGGTTAAGATATAAACAGATTAGCAACAAAAGTTTTGGTTTTTTTAAATATGCAAGTTATTTCCCAAAGGAGTACTGGATTTTTAATTCTATGTACTTCGTAGAATTGTCCGAGACCATCAAAGTTGGTACTCAAAATGAAGCTCTAATTAAGACAAGCTCAACCATGCTACTTTTATCATTGTATGACCAATTTTGACAAATTTATACAATACCGCGGTTTGCGTTTATAAACAAAAACAAGAAAATTATAACTGCATTGTGCTCAAGGTAAGCATGTTCCGATTTCCCTTAAACTTTCCACACATATTATTTTGACCAAAACACAGTACCAAAATAAGGTACAGCTTAATTTGACAACCTTGGGGCACCAGCCACACCCTAATGCAAGTGCAAAGGTTAATTTATTAACCATCACTAAAATAAGAATCCCATGTTGAACTTTATTGGTCCCTTCTTAACCAAAATGATTTCAAGCTGTTCCTGAGTGAGATTTGTCAAGAATCTGTGGCCTTTCATTTCCAAATGTCAGTGTGTTACGTCTTAGCCATTAATGCTCAATGAGTAAATGTCTTGTTAATTTATCCACAGTGATTCATTAGCATACATTCATGTATCCATGGCACATTTACACATGTTGGTACAATTTCAACCAATCATGCATGGTTTCACTTTCATTGATATCTTGGGGGAGGGGCTTTATTTATGCAAAGTCACTTTTTTGCTGATGTTACGTCTTGGCAATAATTACAAAGACATAGATCTGTGTCTCCCATTGGATGCCAATATCCAAATTATGTACAGGACTTCTTAAACTCTGTTCTAAGAATAATTTGCAGTTTCAACGCTGCATGATTCATAAGGAAAATGTCCAAAAGGAGAAGATTTGGAAAAGATGTAACATGGAAACAATTGTGTCCATGTTACGTCTTAGTCCACTGGTGTCCTATGTTACGTCTTCTATAACTAAAGTTTGGCAGACTTTATGTTGATTTTACGTTGTGAAATTGACACAATTCTCAAACTAGAAGTATTTTTTGTTTAGACAAGAGTCTTATTCAGATCGTGAACTGCATTTGCACTACAAATTTGTAACAAACAAGACATCCATTGTCATATTGTTGGTGTCTCTGTTACGTCCTGGACATCTTCTAAAATAGCCTTTGTGTCCACTGTTACATCTTTTACTGATTCATCATAAACTGAAAGTTTCTGGCTCAGATTTTTATCAAATTTTCATGGAATGCTGAGAATACCATTATTGAATAAATAGCAGTAATTGTTTCATAGAGAATAAATATTGTTTCTTCAGAATTGTCAAAAAACAAGTTATGTTCTAAGATGTAACTTGGGACACCAAATGGAATAATTTTATGCCAAGACGTAACAAAATATCATGACAGTAAATTCTGGCTCATACGGACAGATAGATAGATAGATAGATATGGTAAGTGCAGCCTTCTAAGCCCATGAAGTTCTGGATGCTCATGAGGGTTGCAACGTGTTGCAAATTATTTCAACCAGAGCTTAGCTCAGAAGGCTGCTATTATCATATATATCTATATCTGACAATATATATTTACCGTTAGACCTAGTGTGGTAACTAGTTTTCTGACCACTATAGTTTTGTGATTATTGGCTACAGTTTTTATCAGTTTTGTGATAACCAGCCACAGTTACTACCTGTTTTGTTATAAGTGGCTGCAGTTATTACCAGTTTTTTGATAATAAGCCAGAGTCACTACCAGTTTTGTGACAATTACGAGTACACACAGATATTTATAGTTTTGTGCAGTGGCGTAGGCAGAATTCCATGAGAGGGGGGGGCCAAGGGGGGCCAGGGTCTGAACTAGGGGAGCCAACCTTTCGCCGCATTTTTGCGGCATCATTATATGGATAAAAATTGACACAGCGTTACGAGTCTTCTTTACGAACAACTTAGCAATATTGACCGTCTTATCTTTGTGACTGATAAACGAAATGACCATACATCTCATACTTGCACTACAATCAGTTTTGACCCATCAAAAAATAATGAAACAGATTCTATGGTTCTGATATTACAAGTATGACAATGACACCTCATCAATTATCATGAGTCACAAAGAGAATCTTTTGCAGTGAAATGGTCATCTTTTTTTTGGGGGGTTTTTTTTTTTCATAACTGTCTTTGCAAGTTTTCATTATATTCTTGCTCAGAATGTCCTCTTTCTGATTTCATTGGTCTAAATCGAAAATTTATGAAAGTCCTTCTAATGGAAGTATACCCAACTCCTCAAATAGGACTAAAAGGTAGTAGCTAACAATTTGTGCAAATGACACAAATGCTAAAAATGTAGGGAAATTCCATATACACATGTATGAAAAATTGAGCAGTTTGTACAAATCACTCTGGTAAATCAGATCTGTTTAATTAGAAACAATTCAAAGGAGCATTACTTCTTTAACTGAGCAATGGCGACGGAAAGATTTTCCTCAAAACACTCTGATTTTAGATGTTGCATGGAATCACTAGATGCATAGGCATACTGGAAGGGGGAGTAGTCACCCTCCGCCCCAAAAAATTTGGGAAACACTAAGATTCGGGCAAAAAGGCAAAACAATTCGGGCAGATAATTAAATAAACATATTAATTAACAATCAATAGCTTGTTTCAAAGAGAATCTTTTGGAATATTATTAAATCTCGATCCTGATTCTCGGGCAAATATCGCTCACCCCCTCCCCTAAAAGGTTTGTGCGTGGTACACATATTGCTAGACATATTCAAATAAGGAAATCAAAAATTATCAGATGCCTCAGAACTTTTCAAAGGGCAACTGTCATTTTAGAGAAAAATTGGGTCTAAGTTAGCGCCACTTAAGGCGACAACTTTAGACGGATGTAATCCAGTGACTGTTGCTGCTCCAATAATTTTTTCTTATTTTTCAAATCTGAAATGGGGGGCCAGTGGGGGGGCCACTTATCCATTTGGGGGGGGCCCTGCCCCCCCAGCCCCCCCCCCCCATAGCTCCGCCACTGGTTTTGTGATAGTTGGCTACAGTTATTTTAGTGATAATAAGCTTTAGTTAATTCCAGTTTTGTGATAATCAGCCATAGTTACACACGTTTTTTGAGAATCAGCTACAGTTATTACCAGTTTTGTGATAATTAACCACAATAATTACTAGTCTCAACTTACCTCGCAATGTTCTGTCAGCACTAGTCCCCCTGGAGAGAAATACAACACTGTGACCAAGAAACCCCTTGCTGGGTAGGGACAGAGGGGATTGTTCCCAACATAGAAGTAGGATTCTTCGATGGCTGTGTCGTAGGGATCACAACATCCTTCGGCAATAGCTCTAACAGGCAATGCTGCAACACACAAATAGAATTACAACCAATTCTAAAAGGCTAATCTGACAGAGAGGCAATGCTGCAACACACAAGTAGAACTATAATCAAAAAAAGAAAGAATAACCTTACAGACAGGCTATGCTGCAACACAAATAGAATTATAACCAATTCTAAAAGGCTAATCTGACAGAGAGGCAATGCTGCAACACACAAGTAGAACTATAATAAATTCTGAAAGAATAACCTTACAGACAGGCTATGCTGCAACACACAAATAGAATTACAACCAATTCTAAAAGACTAATCTGACAGATAAAAGCCTTAAAATTACCATCATAAAATACAATGTATAGTGAAAATGGTTTTAGACAGCCAACATACTGGACAGGGTGATTATGACAATAGTAATTTTGATTACACCGCGTACCGGACTTTAATTACCCATGCAGTGCTGACATCACACGTATTTTGTAAAACATAATTCAACATTCAGGTTTCTTAGCAAATGTTAAAATGTGGATAAACAGTATAATGAACTTACCATTTTGCTTGAAAAACATTGATGTGGTGATGTTTCTTGGTGTAATAGGACTACGGGATAACACATGGAATTTGGTGTCAAGAAAATAGGCACTGCAGGTTGATAAAGACAGGCATTCTATAGCAAGTGCAATATTGCCACCAACTGTTGGGCTTATGTTCACTGAAAACGATTCAGATTCTGGATTATGTAAGTAAATCTTCACCGAACCTTTTCTAATTTTACATTTTTGTTCCGTCAATCTCTGATGACCGAATCTGTAATATACTAAAGGACCCCCAAGATATTTATGCATGTGTACCCGAAATAAATTGACAAAACAAAGTTTATGAATGGAAATTTACTGAACAATTTACTAAAAATGTTACAATTTTTACAGTCTTTTAGACTAAAATCTCAACCTCAAAACATAAGAATGAATTTATGAAAGCATACAAAACTTCAGTTTTTGCTGGGTGCTAATTATACAATTATACTTACTTGCAATTATGAGGAAAAAGGAGCACTTTATAGGAAAATTATCCATTGTCAGCAATCTGTCCTCTCAGACACCAACATAACTCAATAGAGCTTTTGAAATGATGAGAATAAGAGTTATAAATAATTAGATATCATTGATTATTGGGAACCATTCAGAATTTATGACATGGGGGGGGTGGCAGATTTGTGGAACTTTCCATCAACCTTTTTTAAAACAACTCTCTTGGGTTTCATGTGGGATTTAATGTACCTCCAGAGCATAAGTTTTGGCTAATAGTACTCGGAGGACTGAACATTATGCCATTATAGTCTAGGGCCTTATGTCAGAAAATATGGGTTCGTGTGCGTTAAGACAAGAAGTTTGCCAACATATTCCATTTGAAAGCAAATTTTCTCAGCTTTCCAATGGTATATGTTGGCAATTTTTATTTTGATGTCTTCATGGTCAAATCGCCCTCCAATAATAGGCCCTATTTTGGCCGATTGTAGTCAATTTTCACGTTATTTTTTTGCCAATTCCAACTGTATTTTCAGAGATATTACATTTTCTGGGCTTTTTTTGCACTCTTACTTGTGTATTATATACCATATGAAAGGTTATTTTCTCAGCTTTCAAACAGTATATGTTCCAATTTTTTACTTTGACAAATTCATGGTCAATTTGCCCTAGAAAGAAAAGGCATAATTTTACCTGTTTCCTCCGTACTTTTTGCCTATTCTAACGGTGTTATCAGAAATATTACATTATCTGAGCTATTTTTTTTCACTCTCAATTTTGTCTTATATACCATATTAAGGGATATCTTCTCAGATTTCCAAGGGTATATGTTGGCAATTCTCATTTTGAGTTCAACAGGATCAAACCAACCTCCAAGGACAGGCCCTATTTTCTGTGATGTTTTCCAATTTTTTTCCAGTTCCAACAGTTTCTTTTATAAACATTACATTTTCTTGGCTATTGTTCCACTGTCACTTTTGTATTTGATAGCAATTAAATGATATTGTCTCTGCGTTCCAATGGTTTATGTTGGCATTTTTTATTTTGATGCATTCAGGATCATATCATTCTCCAAATATTAGGCCCTATTTTCCGCCGATTTTTCTCTGTATTTCTGCAAATCTAACAGTTTTTTCGGATGTATAGTATTTTCTAGATTGTTGTTACACTCTAAATTGTTTATTATATGCCATATTAAAGGATATTTTGTCAGCTTTCCAATGGTATATTTTGGCAATTTTTATTTTAATGTCTTTATGGTCAAATCTCCCCCAAACCGTAGGCCCAATTTTTTTCCTGACTTTAACTATTTCCACCAATTTCAAAAATATTTTCAGATTTATTACATTTTCTTGGCTGTTCTTGCCTTCTAAGTTGCACTAGTGTATCATATACCATATTAAACAACGTTTTTGCAGCTTTCCCATGGTATATGTTGTCAATTCCAATTTTGATACATTCGTGATCAAATCACCCTCCAAAGACGAAACCCTATGTTCGCCTATTTCCTCCGTATTTATGTCAGTTCTAACAGTATTTCAGATATAATATGTTTTCTCTGGCCGATGTTCCATCCTCACTTGTGTATTATATACCATATTGAAGGCTATTTTTCAGCTTTCCAATGGTATATGTTGGCAATTTTTATTTTGATGTCTTCATGATCAAATCACCCACGAAACAACAGGCCCTACTTTTGATGATTTTCTCCGTATTTTTGCCGATTCTTGCAGTATTTTAGAAATATTACATTATCTGAGCTGTCTTGCACTCTCACTCGTATTGGTGTATTATACACTATATTAAAGGATATTTTCTCAGCTCTCCGATGGCATATATTGGCATTTCCGATTTTGATACATTCGTTATCAAATCAACCTGCTAAGAAAAAGCCCTATGTTCGCTGATTTTCTCCTTATTTTCGCCAATTTTACTCTGTTTGTTGAAGTTGTGAAAGAGGATATTGGAATGGATAAAAATGTGATCATTGGTTTGGTGTACAGACCACCAAACAGAAATATTGAAATCTTTAATGATGAAATTATAAAAGTCTTACACAAATTAAATAAAGAAAATAAATATATATATTTAATGGGGGACTTCAATTCAATCTATTGGATTGTAATCATGAACCCACTTCACAGTTTGTAGAGTCACTCTATGCTTCATCAATGTTTCCCGTCATAACAAAACCAACCAGAATAACTCCCAGTTCTTCTACCCTGATAGACAATTTATATCATAATGAAATAGACAATTTAGATATGGTATCTGGTATATTATTCACAAATATTTCTGATCACCTCCCCATATTTTCTCTAGTCTGCACAAAAAAGCCGAATAAGTCCAACGATGTTCTTAAAAAAAGAGTCTACTCAGAGAAAAACCTTGAGAAGTTCAGTGACCTACTCAAAAGTGTAAATTGGAGTGAGATTACTGAATGAAAACAATGGATTGAGAGCATTCGAAAAATTTTATGACCATTTCATTAATGTTTTCAATCAGTCATTTCCCGTTAAATCCTTTAGATTGGGATATAAGACAAGAAAGGCGTGGTTATCAGATGGTGTCAGGAAATCTATTAACGTGAAAAATAGAATGTACATTGATTACCTGAAGAATCCCTCTGATGAAAAGTTAGAAGAATACAAAACATAAAAAAGAAAATTAAGTAACCTCATGAAACAGGCTGAAAGAAGGCATACTCATGATCTTTTGAAGACAAATCAACGTAATTCAAGGAAAATTTGGGCTGTTATCAAAGATGTGATCGGTAAAAAGAAAAGCCTTAACAAACCTTGTCAATTTAATATTAGCAACAAAATAGAATCAAACAAAGACCAAATTGCTAATGCTTTCAATTCGTTTTTTATTAATATCTGGCAAGATCTTGCAAAGAAAATTCCAACTACGGGCACTGATCCACTTTCATATATAGAACAACGCAACCCTGAGTCTATGTTTGTTACCCCTGTTGACTCAGCTGAAGTTCAGAAAATAATCACACTTTTAAGAAATGCTAGTTCAGGTTATGATGATGTCCATTCTGACATTATTAAGAAAACATCTTCTATATATCTACATCCCCTCACTCATTTGATAAACTGCTCACTCTCACAGGGATTTTTTCAGACAAAATGAAAATTGCAAAAGTGATTCCCTTTTACAAGTCGGGTGATGCCATGAACATAAGTAACTATAGGCCTGTATCAATACTTCCCGTGTTCTCTAAAATATTCGAAAGAATCATGTATGACCGGATTTTTTCATTCATCAAGAGACATGAAATACTATATAAATACCAGTTTGGTTTCCGTGAAAGACATAATACTAATATGGCCTTAATGGTTTTAGTTGACAAGATATCTTCAGCTATTGATAATGGTGATATTGTTGTTGGTGTCTTCCTTGATTTTAAAAAGGCCTTTGACACGGTTGATCATGACATCCTTTTACAGAAGCTTGATAAGTATGGAATAAGAGGCAGTGCATTTGCATGGTTAAAAGACTATCTAAGCTGCCGAAAACAGTTTGTATGTTTTGATAATGTAATTTCTGAGAGAAAATTAATTAGATGTGGTGTCCCACAAGGATCAATCCTTGGGCCTCTGCTGTTTTTGCTTTATATTAATGACATTGTGAATGTTTCTCAGATATTATTGCCTATACTATTTGCTGACGACACTAACATTTTTGTTTCTGGAAAATCGGTCGAAAGCGCAATTCAAGTCATGAACAGTGAAATATCAAAGGTTGTTGATTGGCTGAATGCTAACAAACTGTCACTTAACTTATCTAAAACGCAGTACCGTAATATGGGGTGAATCGGGACACTGGGGTGAATCGGGACAGAACAGGAAAGAGTTCTATTTCCTCCAGAAACCATGTCTTCTACTGGTCTCAGGATTTTGATTTTTCGCACATTTATAGTACATAAACCAGCGTATATTGTGGTAGAATTTCATCCCTCTGACTGCAAACAGTGAGGAGCTGCAGCACTTTTAACATTTCCCTGCAGAAATTGAATAAATACAAGCTGGTCAAAACTTTGCAAGTACAATAAAAAGTATAAATACCACAGCCATCAAACTCGCAGTAAACTTTTTAAAAATTTAAAATGGTTTCAGGGGACCAGAATAGTTGACTAGATATTGGATTATGTATGTTTGGTCATGGGTTCAGATCCAGGTCAATGGCAAAGTTTCGGGAGTAATCAAAATATACACAACCAATTTTCATTTGATTGTACAAGCATGGCTTCTTGATAAATATTATTGAACTTGGCATCATGCATTAAGGATTTAGTCCATAATTATTGATCACTGGCAAAATTAGCAGATAACTGCAGTTTTTGATAGTTTTCTGCCATTAATCAAATTTTTTGAAATCAGCATATTATCACAGGAATTGATTTCAGATTCTCTTCAAAATACGTATTTTGCATTTTGAAGATGTTTCCTAATGTTTAGTCACAAGATACAACCACTTAAAGAAGCTAGGAAGTATTGATTGTGGAAATAATGGCTTGTCCCGATTCACCCCAAACTGTGGGGTGAATTTGCACAATGGTTTTTTGGGCCCTCAGCCTTGGCAATTTAAGATATCATTTCAAGCTCCAACAGAAAGTTAGATCTTCTGCTGGGACACAATTTGACACCATATTTCGATTTCTGAGTTGATTTCTGCCCATGCTATCACAGAAAAAGGGCCAATTCTGTCCCAATTCACCCCATATTACGGTACATGATTTTCAAACCAAAAAATCGTCATTTAGCCATTACACCTGAACTACTGATAAATGGCCACAGTATAGAAAAAGTTGAAGAAACCAAATTTATTGGAGTAATCCTTGATCCTAAATTAGACTGGAGCAAGCACATTCAATACATAAAGAATAAGGTATCAAAAGGAATTGGGATCCTGTGTAAAGCAAGAAAAGTTCTTCCTAAGAGTACTTTGAATATACTGTATTATTCCATGATTTATCCGCACCTCATATATTGTATAGAGGTCTGGGGAAGTGCTTCGCAATGTCATTTATCGTTACTTGTTAAATTGCAAAAAAAGGCTGTCAAAATAATATCATCATCAGAGTATTGCGCTCACACCGAACCAATTTTTAAAAACCTTAAAATTCTCAAACTTTCACATGTATACATCCAGCGTTTAATGATTTTCCTATGGAAGTTTCTGAAAGGCCTGCTACCAGATATCTTTACAGACATGTTTACACTTAATTTTGATATTGTTCCAAGACAAACGTGTCAATCAAGTAGCTTTCATGTGCCTCTGTGCAAGACTCGTCTCTATGAAAAATCTGTCAAGTTCCAAGGTGTAAAATATTGGAATCAGATAAGTTACGCTATTGATACAAATTGTAGCATTCAAACATATAAGAAAAGGGTAAAAGATTATCTTATGAACAATTTCCACATTGTTTAGCATTCTTCTCCATTTGGTCAACAGCTTTACGTTAAAAATTATTCAAAAGAAATTTTCTTCGGGGACGTGGCTGAAACCATCCCCAAATATATAATATGCATTTTGATTGATTAAAAATGAGTCATTCAGTGATTAGGATAGGTGGAATCAAACTAAATGGAAGAATTTTGTGTTTCCGAGGAGAATTTTTACAGTGACCGTATTAGTTAATTTGGTTTAGGAGGGTTGACAGTAATAGTAACAATAAGGAAACCAAGGTGCCAAATGAAAGCTGACATCAAGCGCTATCCACCCACATCCATTTTGGTTGGTTGGAAGGAGTTATCTAGTGATCTGATTGGCAAGATGAGTAAAAAATTGTTTTTTTTTATTCCATTCATTTAACATTAACGATGCTGGCAGGACAATAAATTGAATTATTAAGGATAAAGTCTAATGATTTTGAAATGAAGATGATATACAATTCAATATCAGGAAAATATAACAGTACTATTGAACAGTGAATCATTTAGACTGCAAACATATTTGAACAGATATCATTTAGAGATTTTTGCATCTGTTAATCATCTCATTTTAGTTGGCATGCATGGAGAACTTTTATTAATATATAATCATTGTAATTTTCATAAAAACTATGGCAAAAACATATAAGATGACAGATCAACACATTGTAGTGCGTATACGGTATACCAAGAAAAAGATTAAACTTCAGTGTGTTCTTCCTTGCGATAAATGCATTGCTTGACAACCTTTGCTAATTATGATACTGTAATTATTGCCAAATTATTTTAAAATGATACTGATATGATAAAGAGTATGAAAGTCAACCCCCTACAACCCTTTTTGAGTTTTCTCAATGACCCATGGGTTACATTAAACATCACTGAAGGAGATTTCAAAATAAAATTGCTAATGTATACCCTTGGAAAGCTGAGATAATAAATCTAATTTGGTATACAATACCACAAGAATGGGCAAAAATACACCCAAAAACAGTGAAAATATGGCTATTTTTTGGAGGCAATTTGAACATGAAGACACAAAAATAAAAATTGCCAACATATACCTTTGGAAAGCAGAGAAAATATCCTTTAATATGGTATATGATACACAAGTGCAAATGAGTGCCCTAGAACAGCTTAGAAAAAAAAATTCTGATAATAGAATGGGTAAAATTCAACTGAAAATCATTGAAAATGCGGCCTATTTTTTTTCAGAATTGGTGGAAATTGGAAAAAAATAGGGCGTGTAGTTTGAAGGTGATTTGACCATGAATACTTCAAAATAAAGGTTACTGACATACACCATTGGAAACTGGGAAAATATCCCTTAATATGGTATATAATACTCTAGTATGAATGGAATATCAGCTCAGAAAATTAATATTATCTGAAATATTGTTACAGTTGACAAAAAAGCTGAGAAAATTGGCGAAACGTAGGGCCTATTTTTTGAAGGGTGATTTGATCCTGAATCTATCAATTCAGAATTGCCAACATTTATGATTAGAAAGCTGAGAAAATATCATTTAATATAGTATATGATACACTAGTGTCACCGCTGAGCTTTTAGCTTCAGAGGTGTCTTCATTCCTTCCTCTTGTAGGAAGTTTCCTCAAATCGCCATGAACCTCAAGACCTTAATTCTGTAATGTCATTTATATTATTATTGTATAAAAGTAATGTAATATATTATATTATTGTGTAACGAGCTACTATGATAGTAACGGGGTAGAACTCACCCCATGTTTCCATGGCAACAGTTACCCTGGTGTTTCTGCGCAGCCGCAGAACACCCTAGTAGCAATCTCTGGGGGCAAGCTTGTTTGCCCAGCCAGAAGAGAGCCCGCTCCCGCTGAGGTAGCAGGGGGGCTTCCTGTCTCCCTGACGCAGTGACGATTCGTCAGGTAAGGGTATTGTTGTTAGAGGTATGATCAAAAGGTTTCTCTTAAAGGAACCCCAGGTCATGGTTGATTGAGATGGCATTTAGTTAACAGTATACGTAATTCGTTAAGATCGTTGTTTAATGTATTGATAAGTCGGATAGCTTCTGTCCTTTGAATGATTCTTGATGTAACTGTCTATAAATTGAGTATTAAACGAATAAGTGAACCTAAAATGTCGAGCCTCTGGTATTTCTTGAGTAGGTGTTTCGTGGTGGCAAGTGCTAAGGTGTCTCCCGCAGGATCCCCGGTAATGAGTCCATCTACTCAGTAACATCAATTAGCTACCTCTGAGAGAGAGAGAAACAAGGTGAAGATGGCATGGAGGAGAGTCCGGTCTGCGGCTTCTTGGCGCTTGTCTGCTGTGTCACACTGTCTCTTGATTTACCATGTTTATTCAAATTTAGTGACGTTTCCTTCCGAAACACTAGCCTTGCAATGCTATGGGCCTACGGTTTCCTCGCATAAAGGAAGTCCACTACTTTGATGTAGAAATTCGATTATGTCACAACTTCATATCATGCATAGCGGGTTCGCCAGCTATGGCTAGAGAGCATCGGTTCTACGCCATGCCACCGATAGAAGTTTTGGTCTCTTAATTGGCTATTGTTCTGCCATGTCGCCAATGATAGTTGATTTTCCTTCTTCGTACACATATAAAAATCCAAGTTTTAGTACGCTAGCTATGTTATCACGCCTTAATTCACCCACTAGTATAGGGGGCGCAATATTCCTACCAGGTAGCTCAGGGGCTTCGCCCATATCTTTATTTGGTTACCTATTAGCTCATGTTCAGCTTCGATATGCCTGCCTCTCATCTTCCACACTTCTCACAACTTTACCTACACACCTCATCCAGACCCGGACCAGACAACGCACTCAAGTCTCTGGGGCATCTCTCGCATCATTAGGCCTTGCTTGCAACACAGCACATCTTCCAATACGGTAGGAGCTCATTTTGCAAACATTAATAGGAAAGGCACTTGATTCTTATTTCCTTAATTTATTATTTTCATTATTTTCTTCTCTTTATAATGTTTTCTTAGGCTATCTGTGCTTTATTTTTATATTTTAACATTACATCAACAATATGTCTGTCTATTTCCAATCACATAGCATACTATTCAGATTTTCTATACACGGCACTTAAGGTCTAATAGCCTGGTCCCATGGCCACGCTATTCTGCCTTCTTCTCTCCTCACTTTGCAACTCACATATGTAACACTTCAGTTTCTTTTAAAATCTAAATCGCCATTACCCGTCCGGCGGACATTCTAGAGAATTTGATTATCACATTCTGACTGTCGTTCCATTATTATCTTTCTTGAATAACAGCATGCCCTTCTTTATTTATGCACGCTCCCATTCATTTATTCACATTGCGCGCACTGACTATTGATAGTGTATCGTGTTATATTTTGTTATCTCGGGTCTACTGCTCTACTTTTATCTAGCCAATGCCAGTTACTTTGGTTTTCTTTTAATCAGGCAATCTCGTGAGTGTTCTTTCTTATTGAATTGTGTGTTAGGCATTTCTTCTTTATTCCTCCATGTCCAGTGACGTGTTACAGTTATTCCTGGATTCTATATATATATATATTCAAAGCGAGACAAGTAATTACTTATTTCGACTCGCATTATTTCCCCTGTTCATCCCATCCCTATTGCTGATATTTCTTATCCCATATGGCTCTCAAGTTATATGTTAATTTCGTTATTTTTTCGGGTCATTAGTTAACATGTGTTATGAGTTACACCCACGTTTATTGCAGGGAATCGCCGTGGCACATTTTGTAGCCTTTACTCTTATTTTGACTTTGGGCTCTCTTTTCATACGTACTCTCCCTCAAATTAGTTATATTTTTGCTCTAGTAAGTGCTAGTATGCACGGTACGCTTACTCTTCTTACTTCTATTTTTGCTCTGAATGTCTGTCCCGTTGACACAGCTGACACTTCAGCAGTGGTTACTTAAATTCCGTTTGGAAGCTCAGACAGCGGTTGATAGGGGATATTTGTCTGCTCGTGCTTCTCGTTATATCAAACATCGCACTCCTACACTTCTCTTTCATGAATGGTTATTGTTGGCTGCCACTAAAAAGAACACTCAATGGCATGTCTACGAGTCGATACTAGACCAACTTGGCTATTTGACTCTTCCCTTACCGGAGCTTGCTCTGTTTCGTGAGGCTTCTTTTGCTCGTTATAATACGTATTTGAGAAAACCTACCAATGTATGGCTTTACCCTCTTACCCTCATGATGTCAGAATCTGACTCATCCTCTGCTAGTACAAGTCAGGGCGATAAGGGACATCTTGATGCGACTGAGATTTACACTGACACAGCACTTTCAGGTGAACAGCCTGATATCTCGGGCCAACACATTGCCCAACAACCAGATAAATCCTCATTGACTGTTCCTTTACATGTAGAGGTTGGGGATACTGCTGCCGGATCCCGTGTTTCCACACCCTCTCATGATAATTTAAAATCTCGTGAAGCATCACCTGGCCGACACGATTCTGATTCCGACGAGGAAAATTCACATCTTGCTCTTAAGGTCGCTAGGGATAAAGCTGATAATTCCGGTAAAGATAATTCCGCTGGCCATACCTCTGATAGTGAAAACTCCGATAAACAGCATTTTGATAGGGATAAATCCCCACCTCTCTCTGAATCTGAACGTCAGGTGCGTCATTCTAATATTGCGGACAATCTCGAAAATTCTCATAGGGCTGAAATAAGTGAGGATAATTCTGCCTCTCAGGCTGGTCACTCTGACGCCTCTCTTATACATCAATTAGACCCTCAACAACCTGGTGCATCATCGTTTGCTAATACTGATCAACAAACGCCTGTTTCACATTCATTTGATATTGACGAACAGCCTGGTGCTGCTGCACAAACCCCTCCTGTTACGTCTACTGCAGACAACATTGAACACCCCCAATCACCTCCTGCTTCTCCTGGTCATTCTCTACACGGTTCTGATACTCATCACCATCACACACCAGACGACAGTCCACGACTCTCCCCTCGACGTCATACCCCTTCACGTGTGCCTGGATCACAATTGAGCGACGACCAAATTCCTTCATTGGGAGGTCTTCGTCAACGGCATCAAGTCCCTCCTCCTGAGGACCCTTTTCTGCTTGATAACGTTTCTAATAACGCCTATCAAAACTACGAATTCGACCAGTCTCTTAATAACCTTCAATTTAATCACTCTCATCAGGATCCTTCATCTCAACAACACCCCCCATCGTCTCCCCCGGGCCACGCACGACAACCTCCCCCGCGCACTGATACGTCGCCCAGGACCACCCGGCCTGCACCAGGACCTTCTTCCTTCACTGTACCCCCCGCCCCCTTTAATACTTCTACTCAGGGAAGCCAGCCTGCATCCTTAACTTCTGCACAGACTTCTCTTACAACTACAGTTCAGTTTGCTACAGTCTCATATACTGTAAATACTATCACCAGACCAAGTACAGCTAATACCACCACCCAAGTACTGTTCCCTTCTCATACTCCTCATTCTAGTCGTAAACCAGTTATAGGTTACACCGATCCCAGCCATCAGACACTTCTACATCGTCTATCTGCTCAGTCTCCTTCAGGTTCCAATATGGCTTCAAACAACCAGACCTTAGGTGTTTCCAATCCTTCCAATTACAATGCCACATCGGGCACCTTTTCTCATGCACCTGCAACTCGTGCTGGTGATGAATTATTGTTTGAACATGTTAATCAACCCTCGCATTTTTCCCAACAGGTTACACAGTCCCAAGCCTCTTCAACTACCCAGGCCTTCCATGACCTCCATGATTTTAATTCCACTTTTAATAATCTTAATTCCCAGGCTCAATCTCAGCCACAAGACCTTACTAGCTTGCGCACATCTGTGTACTACCCACCTTCCTATCAGGACACCAGAGATGCGTCTTATCGAGCTACTCAATCTATTCAACGCCCAATTTCTTCCTCCTTTCCTGTATCTCATTCGGGTTCCCTGCCTTCTTCCTTTCCTGCAGCAGCATTTAATACCCAAATGCCCGAAACACAGCCTAGAACTAAGCCTCTTAATTTTTCAGAGATGAAACCTCCAGTATTTAATGGAGAGTCCGATAGTTTGACACCACAGGCATGGATCACTAAATTTAAGGATCATGTCCAATTACATAATTTAAATGACCAGCAGATATTGCATCGCCTCCAGTTGTTCACCGAAGGACACGCTCGCAATTGGTGTGATGCTCTGCAGCCCATGACTTTGGCGAAACTTGAGAAGTTGTTCTTAGATAAATTTTCATTGCTAAGGAGTCGAGCATCTATCCTCGATGCTTTGTCTCAGAAACGTATCACCTATGGTGATAACGTTGGCAAGTACTTGGATGAGATTAAGGAATTGGTGTCACGTTTGGGCCTACCTAGTCAGTTGTGGCTTTATACTTTCGTAAGGGATTGCCCCTGACCTTACAGCATTCTCTTCAGTTAATCGATGATAACAAACCTCTTGATGAATTAATTCCAATAGTGCAAAGTATCATGGAGCGCGAAGTTATCGCTCAGCACGTTGATGTTACTAAAATCCCTAGTACAAAATTCGATACAGGGAATTCGCAATCGACTTTGCTCACTTTACAGGAATCCATGGGCGCTCTTAATCAATCTCTGCAGCAATTGCCTCAGATCCTCGGACCTCGAGATGCTTCCATGGATGACACTCAACCCCAATATGTCTCTCAGCAAATGCCTTATGGTCAATCTTCTTTTTCTGGTCCTACTTGCTTCCGTTGTGGACTCCGAGGTCATATAGCTACTCATTGTCGCAGATTCATTCCCAACCAGCAATATAGTCTACCAACATCTTCTGATTACCAGTCTACCGGACGTTCATACAACCGTGATAATTCTGCAAACAGTGCCTTCACTCAACGATATAATCGGCCTGGCAGACCCTTTCCTAATAGGTTCGGTAATTCGAACAGAAATCTTTCAGCCAATGGATTTGCTAACTCCAACAGATCTGGTAATGATAGACTATTCCCCCAGAATAACCAGAACTTTAATAATCAGCAGCATGGCAATGCAAACTCTGCGCAACAGCAGTATAACAGCAATGCCCCTAACAACTCACGTGTTCAGTACCCTAATGGCATTAGAACTGCTTACCGCTCTCAGAGCGCTGGTCCTTTCCCTCGCAACCAACGACCACCACCTCAAAATCGTTCACAGGGACCACCACATCAGCAACCACGACGCAACGGATCATTTTGACTGTGCTCAGATACAGCCGTGTCTCGTCCTAACTTAGCATCTACTAATACTTTAGACTCTCACCACTTTTCTCCTATCGAATCTAATCTTAGCACTTCTGCTCCCTCTGAAAATTTTACTTTTCATGATTTTCTGGATTCGGATGTAATTGTTGGGGACGACTTCCCTGATATCCTATATGCTGTACTTCAGCCTCCTATTCCTCTTACCCCTCTATCCATCAAGATTCATGATTGCAACTTTATCCCATCACTTTTGCCCGATGGCACTAAATTCTTTACCTTGTTTGATACTGGCAGCTCACACAATTTGGTTAGCACGTCTCTTATCAAACGTAGTCCCTTTTTGCAGGGCCTTCCTCGCTTTGATGCTGACCCAATCAAGCTTATGGTCGGCAATGGCTCTTCTATTTCTATTTCTCAATTTATCTATTTTGTCATACAGTTCGGTGAGTGTAAAGTTCCCATTAAGACCTTTATTATCGATGTGGCTTCACCAATTGATTGTGTTATGGGTTTGGACGCTCAAATTAGATATAAATGTGTTTTTCGTTCAGCAGAATCACGCATGGATATTTCTGTCGACCAAATTTTACTTGTAGTACATAAGTCGACCACTATAACACCTAATACATCGTGCGATGTGCCAGTTCGAGTTAATCACTTGGCACAATATTTTAATGGTCCATTTGAGGTTAACATATCTCGCATTATCTCTGAAAAGAATTATAAGGCACTTGTCGATCTACGCAGTGGCTTTGGTTCAATCAGGATTAATAATGTAGATTCTGAGGATATGCATTTGGCTGCTGATATCATTCTGGGAGCGCTAGTTATGGATATCCCTTTTACATCGGCACCTTCTGTAGTCCAACAGCCAGATACTAAATCTGTTGATGATAATTTACTCGATAACACTCATTACGTCATCATAGATAACGGCCCTAATGCTATTTCTCAGCTTTCATACCCAGATTATGATGCTATGGACCCTGACACCCGTGCTCAAACTAGACTACGTAATTATCCATGGCTTCAACCTGACGATCCAGCTCTACGCATGACTGAATTCGATATAGTTAATCAGCAATTGAAGCTTGATAAGTGTGCACTTCAGCCTAAAGACGTAGACAAACTCCGTGAGATAATTTTATCGCACACTCCAGCTTTTAGCTTATATGGTCAGATAGGAACCATCACCCGATATGTTTGTGATATTACCCAACAACTTATCACTGATTGTTCTTTTAAAGCACGCCCTTATATCACTTCCCAAGCTGATATCGCCTACGTGCGTAAGCAGGTACAGAAGCTTTTGCAACTGGGAATTTTCAAGAAGGAACTCACACAAGCTACCAGTGCACTATTTTTAGTCCGCAAATCACGCACGGACGAAAATCCCCGCTTGGTCGGAGATATGCGTTCTGTCAACAAGGCCTTTCAGCTCTTGCAGAGACCTTGTGCTAATATTGATTCCTTTAAGCAGCAAATGGGCAGTCGTCCTTTTCGTTTCGCTACGGCCATTGATTTAAAGCAGGCATTTTTTGCATGTCAAGTAACTCCTCAGTCTCGTCAGTACCTCGGCGTCGTTACATTCTATAATGCAGAGTCCATTACCTATACTAGATTACCAATGGGATATATCAATTCGGGGGCACTATTTGCTGAAATAATGACTTTAATCACCGCAGAATTGCCACGAACCTATGCAGAATGTGTTTACAACTATTATGATGATTATTTGCTTCTTAGTGAATCCTCTGAGGAGCACCTCGCTCTCATTGATGCTGTTCTTGCCCTTTTTCATAAACATGGCCTGGTTCTCAACTTGGCTAAGTGTTCTTTCGCTTCTAATTCTACTTTCCAATTCCTTGGCTTTGATGTTGATTTACAGGGACCTAACGGACCTACTTTGCGTATTAGACAGTCTCGCATTGATGCCATTATGAACTTGCAGGTTCCACAAACTAGAAAACAGATAAAGTCATTCTTGGGCTCAATTCAATTCATTTCTTCGTTTATACCATCTTATCAAAAGACAGCTGAACCTTTGACGCGCCTGTTGCGCAAAGCTAATGAATTCCTTTGGACTGATGAACAACAGGTCGCCTGGGATGCCATTAAGAAAATTCTTACATCCCCACCTATTTTGTCATTTCCAAGACCTGAAGGTGAAATGATCCTGGTGTCTGATGCATCCAGGACCGCCTCGGGTGCAGCTCTTTATCAGTTACAATCTAATGGTGCTGATGATCCACCTAAGAGAGTTTTATTGGGTTATGCTAGTCGATTACATGGTCATATTGCTACCCATAACTATAGTATATCGGAATTGGAAATGCTCTCAATTTACTTTGCTGTCCAATCCTTTAAATTTTTTTTAGCTGGACGTGGTAGGTTTACAATTCTGACGGACCACGCTCCTGTTGCTCAAATTCTTAAATCTTCCAGTCATTTTGTAACACCTCGCATAGCAAAATTCTATTGGAAATTACAAGATTACCCCTATCGAATTTATTATGTAAAACCAACCACCACTGAATTGAAATTAGTTGATATGTTATCTCGTCATCATAACACCCAATGGCCAGCAGATGCTGAACCCATTATTCCAATAGCAGTGTCTGACAAAGATAGGAGCATTAATGACGAAGAGCAACATTCTTATTATAATTTCCTGGATACCAATACTCATCCCCTTTTGACATCTCGTCAAACCTACTATGAGAACCTCTATGCCAACTTTTCTGGCTATTCTCTATTTTGTGTTACAACAAGGGCCCAGGCCAAGGAACACTCAGATAATGATATCTCCCGCCCTACATCACAACCCACAAAGGCTACGAAACCACTGTCACACCTTACCAGTGAATGTACCCATACCACTGGACCAGTCTTACCTATTACTGAGATGAAATACAAGACCATCGATAGTGATCAACCTACTATCTTGACAAAAATGCCTCATCAAGCTGACTTAGAACCAGCTATTCGTAAATACATCACAGATGCATTCCATTACGTCAAGATACCTCATGATAGAGTCCAGCTTATAAATGCTCAAAAGCAGGATTTGTATTTGGGACCGGTCTATAACTTCATAGCACATAGTACGTTACCAACTAGTAAGCAAGTGGCAAATCAGGCAGTTGTATTATCTAATCATTTTGCTTTGATCGATTCACTTTTATTCTATGTTCAATCTAGTCCTAAAAGACATGACGTCATACTTAAATTGGCTATTCCTAACATTTATATTTTCGACATCATTGAATTTTTTCATTTAAATTTGGGTGCTCATGTAAAATCTAATAAATTGTATGATGTCATTACCTCAAATTTTCATATTAAGAATCTGATGAAATACATTTTGGATTATGCTAGGACATGTTTGATTTGCCAACGCTCGTCGCAGGTTATTGAAACAAATAAGCAGAGGGAATTCGTTCCTAGGCTGCTTACCGATTGTACTCCCTTTGTGCATATACATTTTGATATCAAAACCTTTCCCCATGCTACAGCTCAAATTATTCATTGTCTCATCCTACAAGATATTTTCTCCCGTTATGTCGTGGCGATTCCGTTACGCAGTAGAAAGGCTGATGAGATAGCCAAGAAATTTATTGAGCATTTTTGTTTGCCATACATGATACCTCATAGGGTAACTTGTGATAAGGAAGCTTCTTTCGTTGGTAAAATTATGACGGCAGTATTTAAGTCATTGAATGTTCAGGTACACCTTGTCCCTACAATGATACATTCAAGCAATATGGCTGAGAGGGCTATTCAATCTGTTTCGAACCTATTGTTAACTATGATAGAGTATAAGTATTCTCAATGGCCATCCCTTATTCCATATGCTTGTAAAACTTATAATTCGTTGCCTCACGCAGTTACCAAATATTCTCCTAATTTCCTTGTCTTCCTTAGAGAAGACCGCAATCTTGTGGACATTAATCCTGAAGCTCTTTCTGTGGTTGCTACTTCTTATGATCATTACGTGTCATCGATTAGAGAGAAATTGCGATTCGTTAGACAACAAGCTGTGATTTCTCATAATAAAATTAAGATTAGACAGACCCAACAACACGCTAAGCGTATGCCAAAACTACATTCTTTCAAAGAAGGAGACCTTGTCTTATTACTGGCACCTAAATACACTGGGGTGCAGTATTCCACCAAATTAAGCATTAAGCTTATTGGGCCATTGTATATTGCATCTGAGCCACTTTTGAATCAATTTTTGCTTAAGACAATTGACGACCGCACTTTACCAGGTCTATTTCATATAGGTAGATTGAAACATTGTATGGTTCGTTCCAAGAATGGTTCACCAATTTATAACCAGCAACAATTGCGCATTCAAATTCTATCTGAAAATCTTAAAATTGATGATGTGGCTGCAGCCACTATGCAATTACACAGTGAGGATCCCAAGGGCCTCCATTACCAGTCTCTACCCCAGCCCCACAGGTCAAGCCTGGGCCCTCGTCCCATTCTTTGCTTGATCCCAATGACCTTTCACATCCTTTGCACCAATTACCCCGGCCTTCTTATAACATGTCTATTTCTAATCCTGACGCTCTTCTTTTATATTTTAAATCTCGGCAAGATGATCCTCAACCAGGCCCTGGGTCTGCACTTCATGAATGGCCCTGTACTCTCGATGATGACAGTGCAGTCACCTCAACAATAACATCAGCCCGTTGGCGTGACGGTCATCTGCAAGTATATATCAACTATCCATCTCAGATATCATGTGTATCTGCTTGGCATTTTGTATTTCAGGAGTATGGTCTGTCTCCATTGTTCGACTGCATTTCGAACCTGCGACCTACAGGCCGACCTTTCTTCCCTATGACTTAAGTTATTAAAACTTTATTTGTCTCAATACTATTATCGTGCCACTCATATTCTTGGCTTGTGGAGGTGCGAGATCGTAATACACTCTTATCCAACCTGCCCTCAACCTGCTACTTAATTACAATAACATTTATTGGTCAGGATATTGCTCAACCAAACGCAATGACTGATTAAATATGCAATGCTGTAATTAGTAAAGATGAGATTGAATTGCACCAATATGCTTTTTCAGCACTTCATAACAATAATGTAGCTGTTCAGTTCTTGACACATACAGGGGAATGTTCTCTTCTCCATCCTTGGCTAGTGAAGGCACGGGACCTTACTCCTCTCTGATCCCACCTGATACCTACCCTATTGACCACTTACTATGTCCAAGCAATGAGTGTGTTAATATTTTCACCCTTCACTTTCACCTAATCTCTGTGGGCAGATGTGATTTTCTGCAGAACCTTTGTGCTAGTAATTTTACCGATGCAGGATATTATATGATAACCTCTGAGAATTAAGTCTTATTTTCAATATAATATTTATCCTATTATATCAAAGCTCAGACGTATAGCAAAGTCGATAATATAGAGAAGGATAGTGACCTCTCTTCCTTACTGTAAGCCATAGACATACCTAGAACTACTCTATAACCTTTTAGCAAAAGAATTTGCAGACTTTTCAGAATCTGTTTACATAAATAAAAGCATCTCCCCAGGGAGCACTCTAAAACGTTTCCACTGCTCTCTTTTACCACCCTTCTTCCACTTTATGTTTCTCTTTTCACAGGAATGGCACACCTTCAACAGTTTATTCACCCCTCCTTCTAAAGTTGCTATTTTTACTTTCTATTTATCGGACTTAGTAAGCTGAAACTCTCTCCTAGCCACCCCTACTTGAAAAACGCCTTCCCCACATTTCTCATGTTTACTTAACCTAAACCGACTGCAGTTTCGTTTGTCTATTTGCCAGACGACACTTCATGTCCTGCATTTTACCTACTCCATGTGTTTACCCAACACGAAACATCATTTCTCCCAGAACACATATCTGTTTCAGACACACACTTTATAGTGTCTCACCAGTCACCTTGGCGGTATGTGAATGACACACCAGTCAGACTCCTCAATCAAGACTCCTTGGATAGTCGACTGTAATCGTTGTTATTTGCGATGCCACCTTGTGTTGAAATTACACATCTTTAATAGTAATTGCACAATTAAAACTGACTCAGATATCAAAGTCAAGATATCAAGGGTACAGGCATATGGCTGCAATAGCTCCACTCTTATCATGTATATATGTCAACAAAAACACACACATATATATACGAATGTTGTTTCCAGTAAAGTTCTTAATCAGCATTTCTGCATGTTTCCACATGCTGTCACACATGGTCTAATGAACGTCAAGCATTTCTTCCATAACTCCTTATCTATGACTTATGTCACTGTTCCCCAGGCTTTCATTTCAGATATGCCTTTGCAATAATACCTAAGTAACGCCACGCGGTCTGATGCAACCTCAACTTTGCCTAATGAACAGGTGCTTGCATCACTTTCCTGGTTTGTTCGCAACTGATCTTTCCTTATGGCGTACCCATTATATCTTGCAAAGTACTTGGTTCCAAATGTGAGATAAGTGTCCTTGCTTTGTGTTTCTGTTACACAATGCAACACATCACTGACTACCCGAAATGAAAGATTGACGATGACCAGCATTTTGCAAATATAGCTGTGCCTCACTCGTCACTTTCAAGAGTGATAATTAACGATAACTTCTGAACAAGTGCCGCGGAACCAAATGAGTCATTTGCACACAAGAATGGTCTCCTAAAAACACGCATGTGAATCCATGATAAATTTATCCGAACACAATGTCGTCTCCTCGCATTGGGCTATCCTTTCTTGTTTTCTCAAGGCTTATACAATGCACTGGTCCTTCTTCCTTGTCTCAGCTTTTGAGTACATAATGCATTGTCATCGTCTGGTTCGCCCTATATCGATGACTTATATCACTGACTCCTCCAATCAATGATTCTTCCAATCTTCTTGTCCACACGTGTATAGATAATGTTATCTTTCACATCATGTATTGACTCTCAAATCGTATTGTGTAAAATGCATCACTAATTAGACATTTATGCATCGACCAAATCAGTATGCAATATTTATTATTCATCATTGGTTATGTCTCGACATGTCCACGAACAGTTATCACAAGTCAACTCTTGCACTGAACTATTTCTGTAAACACCTGATCTCATTTCTCATATGTCTATCTTATTTAAAGCTCATGTTTTACCCTCATTTGATAATTTCTCTGGTCTATGCATTGTGCATGCCAGCTTCTTATACAAGTTTTCTCAGGTGTATTGATATGTACATGTGCTTTCGATATCACTTCACTGTACCAATATATTGTTTACCTATTTTCGCATTGTTTTAATTCTCTGTACGCCTTATGCCTACAGTTCATTCGGATTGTTTAGAGTGTATGTAACAAGTTTTACGAAACTATAGTCCACTATTGATTTATTTCTCTCCATATTGGACTATTGTTTTATCATTTTGCTTATTATTTTTGCTAATTGTCGCTTTGATCCATGCTATTGCTGATATTTGCGTTTTGATTATGTTTCGTTCATGATTTTAATTGTTGCTTTTAATTGCTTATCGCTTATATGTCATTTACTTACTTTTGTAGTTTAGGGTATCGGACATACCAGCCCATTTAAATTTATAAGGCTGTCCTGTCTTAATGCAACTAATGCTTTTAACTTACCATTTTGGTTCAGCTTCGTGCATATCCAATGACACGCAAGGGATGATACCCGTAACTGCCCTTGATAAAAACGGCTATTTGACTCGCCTGGTGCTTGAGTCTCTTTTGCTGAGGAGCCATGTAATTAGCGGCTCTACTTCCAAAAATAACGTTGGTTTACACACCCACCGATTCACAAAAAAAAAAATTGCAAAATTTGACGAAAAGGTCATAAGAATAACTTGTCCTTTCTTGTCAATCATTAAAATCTAGGTTCCATTTTTTCTATCTGAGCTCCCCTCTAGCATCTCATTGACGCCATTAAAGGACTGTCATTCAGTTCCTTTCCTTTATATCACCGATGCAAGTCATATTCTTGCTTCTTTTTCAAAATTTTTCCCTTTTTCCAAATTGTCTTTCATGGGCATATTGCACACGCCCGATTTTCATCTTAAATTTTTCCCCCCCCTTCCGCCTGCCCGGTGGTAGTGGTTACATCACGCTGATGTCACCACAACTTTCATTAAAGCATTCACAAAGTTCAGGTGCAATGAGACGCGTTTCCTCTGTTTATACCTAAATTGGTATCAAGCACAAAATCGATTAATAATCCTTTCAATCGTTTTGTTAATCAGCATGAAGCATTTAGGCTTCCATCTTTAAAAAACAATTGTGGAAAGCATTCCTTTCAATGAAAGTTACATTATTAGGCACAGTATATGTTAATTCACTATAAAATGAATGTAATCCATATTCGATTGTAAGTTTAAATGATGTTTTCTTCAAAGCGGAGAAAAACGATCTTATAAAAAATCCTCGATTGGTCGGGATGTCACCGCTGAGCTTTTAGCTTCAGAGGTGTCTTCATTCCTTCCTCTTGTAGGAAGTTTCCTCAAATCGCCATGAACCTCAAGACCTTAATTCTGTAATGTCATTTATATTATTATTGTATAAAAGTAATGTAATATATTATATTATTGTGTAACGAGCTACTATGATAGTAACGGGGTAGAACTCACCCCATGTTTCCATGGCAACAGTTACCCTGGTGTTTCTGCGCAGCCGCAGAACACCCTAGTAGCAATCTCTGGGGGCAAGCTTGTTTGCCCAGCCAGAAGAGAGCCCGCTCCCGCTGAGGTAGCAGGGGGGCTTCCTGTCTCCCTGACGCAGTGACGATTCGTCAGGTAAGGGTATCGTTGTTAGAGGTATGATCAAAAGGTTTCTCTTAAAGGAACCCCAGGTCATGGTTGATTGAGATGGCATTTAGTTAACAGTATACGTAATTCGTTAAGATCGTTGTTTAATGTATTGATAAGTCGGATAGCTTCTGTCCTTTGAATGATTCTTGATGTAACTGTCTATAAATTGAGTATTAAACGAATAAGTGAACCTAAAATGTCGAGCCTCTGGTATTTCTTGAGTAGGTGTTTCGTGGTGGCAAGTGCTAAGGTGTCTCCCGCAGGATCCCCGGTAATGAGTCCATCTACTCAGTAACATCAATTAGCTACCTCTGAGAGAGAGAGAAACAAGGTGAAGATGGCACTAGTGCAAGTGATAATGCAAGAACAGCTTAGGTAATGTGATATTTCTAAAACTACTGTCAGAATCGGTGAAAATATGAATTAAATAAAGCAAAAGTGGGGCCTATGGTTTTGAGGGTGATTTGACTATAAAGACATCAACAAACAAATTGCCAACATGTACCATTGGAAAACTGACAGAATATCCTTTAACATGGTATATAAAACACAAGTGAGAGTGCAACAACAGCCTATAAAATGCCATATATCTGAAAATACAGTTAAAATTGGCAAAAATATGGATAAAATAAGCAAAAATCGGGCCTTTTCTTTGGCAGGTTATTTGATCCTTAATGCATCAAAATAAGAATGGCCGACATATACCATTGTAAAGCCGAGAACGTATCCTTTAATATGTTATCAAATACAAAGGTGAGAGTGGAAAAATATCCCAGAAATTGCAATATTTCTGAAAAACAAGTCAGAATCAGCAAAAAATAAAGAGAAAATCGGCAAAAATAGTGCCTATTATTAGAAGGCTGAGTTGATCCTGAATACATCAAAATGAAAATTGCCAACATATACCATTGGAAAGCTGATAAAATATCCTTTAATATGGTATATAATACACAAGTGAGAGTTGAAAATAGCTCAGAAAAAAATGTTATATTTCTGACTATGCCATAAGGATAGGCAAAAATTCGTAGAAAATCTGTGAAAATATGGCCTTTTCTTTCGAGGGCAAATTAACCTTGAGTTTGTCAAAATAACAAATTCAGACATATACAGTTGGAAAGCTGAGAAAAAATCCTAATACACAAGTAAGGGTGCAAAAAATGCTCACAAAATTCTATATTACTAAAAATACCGTAATAATTGGAAAAAAATAAGGCGAAAATCGACTAAAATCAGTCAAAATAAGGCCTATTTTTTGGAGGGCGATTTGACCATGAAGACATCAAAATAAAAATTGCCAACATATGCAGTTGGAAAGCTGAGAAAATTACCTTGAAAATGGTATATGTTGGCAAACTTCTTGTCTAAATGCCCACGAGATTACACAAGGCCCTAGACTGAATTATTGGGATAGTGATAAGGGCACACATTTAATCGATCAAAATTCTGACAATCTTTGATCATCACAGCATTTTCCAAACAGCATAATTTCAAATTAGTTGTAGAGAAATTTGACAGTTTCATTTCAAGAAAATCTTTAGAAACACTTTGAAGTCCTTTGCTGCTGAAGTGCAACTCCTGAAGTTCATTTAATCCATGAAATAGTAAAGCAGAGACATATTTTAGATTGGTATTTGTCAAGTCAATATGTTTGATACTTTGTAGCTTGCAAAAAGAGCAAACATCAATGTGATATAAAGTTGAGTCCTTGAGAGATAAACGTATTAATTTTGGAAATCGAGAAAATGAATCCTCTGTGATCCTACCTATTGCAGTTTCTTCCACGTACAAGTACTTCAAGTTTTCAAACTGCACCAGGTGTGAAGTAAAACTTTTCAATGGATTTTTACTGACATCAAATTTGACGACGTTTGGAGCTTCAAGTTTCTGTATAATCTCCATATCAGATAAGTGGCAGTGAGATATATCAACAAACCAGGCATTTTTCAGCTTTATATGGTCAACTTTAGTTTGACGTTTTAGTCGTATTACTGCTATTGATGATTTGCTGTAATCCAATTTCATAGGATTGTTGCACAAGATTGCCCTCCCCAAACAAGTGCAATGTTCTGGGCATTTTCTTCCACAAACTGCTTCATCATCTCCTGACAAAGGGCAGTGCAGCACACCATCACATATTTCAGTTGGGTGAACACAAATGTTCTCTTTGGTACATCGAAGCATTCTACTACATATCTGTGATGTACAATTCCATTCATCATCTCCCAATGGACACTCTGTAATTCCATTGCAAATCAACCTGTACGGAATGCACCAGTTTTGATTACGACAGAAATACTTGTCTTTGCAGTAGACTATGTTACACTTTAAAAAATCATCACATTTTTGGAACCGCCAAGCCTCTTTGCATGGTGTAATGATGCCAAAATAATCCTTGTCATACACACAATCATATTCCTTTGGATAACAGATGGATGAACCAAAGGGACATATGTATTTTTTGTAGTCAATATTGGTATAATTAAAATATCTACTTTGATAAATACTGTCTGCACAAGTAGTATTGCACTGCTGGTGCATCATTGCATTGAGAGCATTTGAATATGTACTGATACATAGTTGTTCTTGCCTTTTAAGCACCAAAGGACTCCAGAGTTCCTTATAATGGGAATGCTCTGGACATAGTTCTTCATCGTCACCTGACTCACAGTCAGGAACGAGGTCGCATAACCTTGAAATTGGGATGCATGATCCGTCCTGGCATAGAAAGTGAAGATCTTTTTGTTGTGGGTCTGAGCAATGATCAGTGCAGTTCTGCTCATCACTATCATCAGTGCAATGCGGTCTTGAATCACAAAAGTATGTTTCCTGAATACATTCGCCATTATTACACGGCTTAAAGCCATCTTGGCATGATTTTTTCATTGGTAATGGCTCCTTGAAGCACACTATGCCAGCTTCTTCAAATTTATCAAGAGGAATAGGCAAACTTGTTTTCTTTGAAAACTGAAATCTGCTTACCTCAGAAATGCTCTGAGCAGGAGTATACACCATGGCTGATCTGTTATCTCTTAAATGAACTATGAAGTTACTTCCATGGACTGAAATTACGAGTTTTATTAAGCCTAGTACTTGGTTTACATACTTCTCTATGGTACTGAAACCGCCAACTTTTGTACAGGTCGAATCTGCAACATCTTTGTTTATTTGATATTCTTTGATGTACAAAATTTTTAGACACATTCTGTGGCCCCATATCCAACCCGCATCAAAGTAGTATTCTTTATTGATATCATCGCAGTCTTCATCATCAAGTTGCATATCATCAGAAGTACTGGAATACTGGCACAAGAAAGTCACATTTGTGAATCGTTTTTGGCAGTCTATGTAAGTCCATGATCCAATTGAGGGTACTGCAGCCAAACACTTATAGCTGTCATTTTGTTTTAAGCTATTTTTGCGTATGGCATTCAAAAGATAGTGGTACTCCTCCTTGTGGATCATTCTTGAACTATTTAAAGAGTACCTGTGCGATGCATTTAGTTCTACTTCGGCCATTTTGTGTGGAGTGTGTAACATGTGAAATGTTCTTTGATTGTCATCAGTCGATCTTCCAGACTGAAACAGAAATGCTTACAAGATGGAAATAGAAATTTTTGTTGGGGGAGCCCTTGGCTGGTGCGAATTTCAAATAGTACTCTGTCATGATATAGTATATTGGGTAAAAGGTTGCTTCCAAGCACTTGGCTCAACTGGTTTGATAGCAGACCTTTAAGGGGAATGTGTTTTATGATACATCAGCCTGAGACTACTCAGAGGTAGCTGGTTTGAATCCCAGTCGTGGTGGCAGGTGGCATTGAGGTGAGATTGTTTACTTGAGTGTGTCAAAATCTCAGGGAAGTTGGGGATATAGTACAGTCAGATCAGAAATTACTCAGACTCTTGCTGTTTTATTTTTATTTTGCAGGAATTAAAAAGCAAGCAATGAAACATGCAACTTAAATCATCCTTTGTATCAAAATGTAACTTGCCCGAAACTAATTTATTGCAAATTGAGAAAAAAACTCAGAAGAAAATAGCTACTTTTATCGATTTCAGGAACCAAAAATTATTCAGACACTTTTACAAAGTTGTAGAAAGTGAACTATTTACTAATATTTATCCCAAATACTGCTAATAAACTACCATGGGATTATTGAGGTCACATTGAATGACAGGTGTGTAAAATTAGGATGAATATATCAGATAAACTGCTGATTTAGTTTATCACATTTTCTTGACTTATGTGGCTGAAATCTGTCAGTTATCAATTGGAAATATTTCAGAATATCAGAAAAGGACAATTGTTAACTGTTCTATCCAAATAAAATTAAAATACAGGCTTACTTGAAAAATGTTATGTGCAAAGGTTTTTTTGCTTGCATGGAGCTATCTCCACTGCAGGAATCACATTTTTACCCCTTCACAAATGAAGTTTAAAGTGTCCCATTCAGATGCCATTCGCACCATGCATGGAATAAAACTTGAAATAGATAATGAATATTTTTTTCCGAAAATTTGTTAGATTTTGGTGGCACATGGACATGGTTTTCTTTTGGTAAATTGTGAAAATAAATACAAAAGCGCATTGAACGTAGTATGTGGCCTCCATAGTTGCGTATCTTGACTCAAAAGTTGTATGAATACAATTCTAAGATAAAATAAAACAATTTTAATCAATACAAGGCATGTAAGCAGTGAAACAGTGCATAAAAATGTGATAAACTGGACAGAATGTTATCTTCAATGTTTATCCCAATTTTCTCAATGGATGGTCATAACTCGCATTCCATGCAGTCATGGTGGTCCTTAGGTAATTTATGAACAATATTTGGGGATAAACATTAAAATTATAGCATAGAGTTCACTTTCTACAACTTTGTAGAAGGGTCTGAATAATTTTTGGTTCATCGAGTCAACAAGAGTAGCTTTTTTCACAAAATTTCTTGACAATTTGCAAAAAAGTGTAGCGAAGAGGGATAGTATAATAATTTTGTCAGAGTGAGATAGCAAGTGATATAGAACCTGTCCGAAATATAGTCCAAGATATCCCCAGCAAATGAGTACACCCTTGCGACATATTGACTAATTTTGCTAATAAGTCAGGAACTAACTAAGTTATCCAGCATATGATATCCTAGGGACCTAAGAAAATGTGTATGAAAAATTTCAATGGTGCAGACACTCTTACTTGTAAGTTGAGAGTGTTTAAAAATAACGGTGCTGCAAAACGAGTGAGTACACCCAATGGGAAATATACACGGGAGTGATCTAAAAATTAGCAAGTTTTAGGTGTTAACATCATGGAAATTTTGTACAAAGCAGGTCATTATAAAATAGATCACTTCAACTTAATGTCACATAAATAGCGGGAAATCAATAGCCACTGTAGATACCATGGAGCGGCAAACAATTCCAGAGGCAAACATCCCAAATCAGCAATGCTACATCATTGGAGAGAGAGATTCTTTGGCATCAGAATATGTTGCATGCTCTTCCACTTGTAATGTGGCCGTAGAAATTGCTTGTCCTTTGTCATAAACTTAGTTGACGTGATGTCATCACCAAAGATGCCATTTTCTAAGATAAAAATTTCCATGCCACTCAACTATACTATGTATATGCAATAATCACTCAAATATCTGGTCATTCCAATGTCTGTTTTGCATTGCTTGCACCCACTTATTTGGTGGCACTTTAGCCTTTTAATACTTGTCAGTTACAAATAATTGATCGCATATCCTTCATAGTTATGGACATCCTACTAGGTCTAGGCTATATCATATCATGAACTTGGTGGACTATTTCACTTGAGTGTTGAGATCTGAGCAAATTAGTCCAGAAGTCCCATGGGCGTACTCATTTACTGGGTAGGTGTTATAATTTAGTCAGAGTGAGAATGTAATTTAGATATACATTATATGCAGTGCGAGATATAGCAAGAATAGCGAAATGATTTAGTCATAGTGAGATTATTGGACAGGGGATATATGTGTATGATATAAAATGTATATTATATACAAACATAGATGTAAAATTTACCACCCGCCCTGACTGTGTAGTCCAAGATATACCATGGGAATGGATTAAACATTTAGTTTGGGTGAGATTACAAGTGAATAAGTGAAATTGGTGAAGTTTTGTCACTTGTGAGAGCATGCATGAATGCTCATCCGATGATATGAAAACACATTGGATCACAAAGGCTGATACATTGATACTTTAGGCATGTGGGATAACAATGACTGCCGATTTTCTTTGATGTATTTAGAATAAGGCATGGGTCAAAGTCTTTGATAACTAAGTGAAACACGAGGAGAATGTCATTTCAATGGAAGGGGGAGGGGTGCTACTTATTCAAACCAAAGATATTAACCCATGCGTAACTGTTTGCTGACCAAACAAAAATGGCAGCCATTGGTGTTCCACATGCCTCATTAATTGTGCTTTATGACCCCATACGTCTTCTTCCCATTGGATGGCTATCTTTGGCATTCTTTGCTTTCACTTGCAGGGGGGTCATTCCAAACAACATATATTTTTTGCAGCCAATTCAAAGACGGGGTGGTGGAAAATTTCTCGAAAATCTGATGATTTGACATGGAATGACCCAGGGTAGTTGAGGATATTTAGCATTGGTAAAACATTACCCAATCAATGGTAACACATCACCCGTTTCACTTACTTACAGGCGGCACTGTACACTGTATAGTGTATACAGTATCTGTCCAAACCGCAGTCTAAGATACAGAAAAGAAGATGCAGGGGTGCCGGGGGGCAGGGGGGACAATTGCCCCTCCTGACCTTGGCCAGGGGGGCAGAGGGGGCAAGGTTGCCCTTTTCATCTCAAAGAAAAAAAGTAATTTTGCCTTGATTTACAGTGAATTTAGGCAAAAATGTATAAAAAAATATTCAAAATTGTTATTAAAATTTTGTCGCGTGAATCAGATCTGCCCTTTCTCCCTGACCGCCCCTGCCGCCCACGTTTCCTCCCGGCACCCCTGAGAAGACGGTTGTTATAATTTAGCAGGAGTAAGATAACAAGTAAGATACAGTACCTGTCTGTGTCCTGGCTGTTGTCCAAGATATAGCAAAGAAGAATGGCGTAATAATCTAATAGCATCTATTCTAACATCATAATCTATTCGATTGAGATTGAATTCATCCGCGTACCAAGCAGTAATGTATGAGCGCATAACTTCCTTCCACTGTAGGGCATTTCCTACCCGCCACAGACTACCTTCTCGCTTACTGCATACTTCATTTGATTCTAGCCAGTTTCCAGAAAAATTTGAATAGACACTGGCACAGTCTTTCCCCCAGATCATACTGTAATTGCTATAACTTAAACAGTTCAAATCCAGTGATTTCTTAAAAGGTCTGATCAGATAAGAGTATAATGAGTCCACCTCGAAAATGGCATTGACAATTATCCACAATGAATGGAGATTCCCTCGCATCTAGGAAGCGTCAACCATCACCGTCAAATACTGTCCGTAACTTCGCCAGACGAAAGGCATTTGCACATCTCTGAACTTATAAGAGTAAGCTTTATCAGAATTATAAGTTTTATCATATATGGTCATCTCAAGAGACATCTCATCAATTGGCACGTGTTCAGTAGATTTCGAGACATATGCAGCAACTGCGAACTGATTGGGGTACTCCCTGAGGCTTCTCCATTCCTTTAGATATGAAACATCAAATTTAAAAAGGTTGGCTGTGATATTTAATGTGAATATGAAACACTGACCATCAAATTGAGGAGCATCTTCAAATGTCAATACTGGCAAAAGAGTAAAAGTTTCACATTTACTTCTCTTTGCTTCAGCCGGTTTGACGGAAACTTGTAATAAATGATTAACCAGGCATTCATAGTCAATTGAAAACTGCTTGTTGCTAGATTCAAGCTGATAGGGAGGATATTCCATGATTTCGGTGCCTCTGCGATTCCCTGACGAAATTGGTTTTGCAAATTCAACGTCTTGAATGTGCACTCCACAAATGTGATTAGATTGTCTTAGCCAGCGCAGTGAAATTTCAAATTTTAAGCTGTTAGAACTGATGGATACCATTTGCCATCGGCAAGTTTGTTCGCTCTGTGGAAATTCATTTGCCAAGATATTCACAGACACACACGTCACCCCAACTTGGAAAACTACTACCCCCTCTTCTGTGCATGTCACTGTATCATGAAAATGCGTGGCATAGTAGGCATACAAGTGAAAACTGCCTGGATTACCAGTAATTCCACAAATTTTACATGGATTGATTATGCCTATACATTGATTTCCAGTTGTTAGCCGAGGGAAATGTACTCTGCCTTTGGAATTCCAGCCTCCATAGTCATAAATTATGAAATACACATAACCATTAACAGATGTCAGGAGCTGGTCTTCGAAAACCGCCATCTGAGCTCCAGAACAAAGTGGCCCAACTTGAAGAGGAGATTCATCCAGATAGATATTCGTTCTTGCGGCTAAGCCATGGAACTGGCAAAGGTGACCTTGTGCTTTGTCTTCATGAAATATGAGTTGTATTTTGTAGTGAAACAAACAGGGATATTCATCACAACTGACTGATGTGTATTCATATGACAATTCTGATGTATTTCTGAAATCCCACATGACTGTCTGATCACCAATGTCATTCAAAGACATGTATTTCCTTTGTCCAGGTGCACTTTTATAAAGAAGAACTCCATGGAAAGACAAGTTTAATTGTTTGGCTGTTTCACCAGAATATTGCTTGTATGTCAAGTACAACTGAAATGAACTAGATGTGATTTCTTGTACTTTTCTTTCTTGACACTTAAAATCCAATTTTTTTGATGCTAACGTAGGCCCGTCGAAAAAGTGCAGCTGTGTCAAACAATCAAATGTCACATGTACAACTGTTGCAAAAGTTGTTCTCAGTAAAACATGGTACTCATTGAATCCAGATTGTGGATTATATGCGTATGGCATGAAATTGCAAGTTTTATTTGTACCTTTTGGTACGGTCACATGCGAGTTGATAGTATTTGAGGTAATTGAAACATCAGATTCTATCGCTTTTATAGTAACCTTCCATGCTTCCTTCTCCACTGATTTGAATATATTCACCACAACCTTACTTACACGAATAGAAAATCCACTTTGAAACTGGTGAATAGTTGTGATGGTGTTATAACTGACAGTCAAATTGCATTGAATGGCTTGAAAGTAAAACGTTAGCCTGCTCGTTGAGAATACTTTAAACATTTTCAGTTGGACTGAACTTAATGAATGATTTGTGATTACAATACCAGACTGCTGGTTCCTGTGGAAAGTTATACCATCTGTATTATCACTTTCAAAAGCTTTTGTATTGTTGTCACTTTTTAGGCCATTTGTATTTTCACTTTCATTTATGTCTCTCACTGATAATGAGAAGTATTTATCCACAAAAGGATCTCCATTTGGGAAGTTATGAATTGTCACATTAATGCACAAACCATCTGGAACTTGTAATTTCCACACACAATCAATTACCCTGTCCGTTTCCAGTTCAACGGACCCACACAATCCTTTTAATCTCCCGCGACAATGGGCATACCTCTGCAGATTACATTGTGTCCAAATCCTCCTGTAGCTAACCTGAGTATTATATAACATATCTGTCAAAGTTGGTTTAAATCTGGCCCTTATTAAATTAAACAAAAAACTTTGAGATATGTAATCACTCCAGTGATGGTGAGTGTCCAGACATTGATGCTCCCTTATAAAATAAAAGAGCCCTATGGCAATTATGAACATTGACATCTTTTCAGGGATACAGCTTCATATACAAAATAAGTATCCGGAATGGTGACATCGGTGATATCTCCATTTATATACTGTCGCACTGGTATGATTATTATTACTTCTGAAGATCAAATAACTGGAAAGCTAACAAAAGTGTTGAAATTATGTGTATCAAAATTCAGAAATTAATTTTGATATCATACAACATGCTGCAAATTACTCAGTATTAACATTGAATTTATTATTGTCAGTATCGTGACCTGACAATTGAACTTCGATATGAAAACCACCGTTACCGAAGAAGTAAGTTTGCATGTCGTGCATAAGGATTGTGGAAATGGTGTACATGAGCAGACAATTAATATTCTAATGATTTACCAAAATAAAGGCAATTTCTTGATGTACTTAAAATTTGATAGATGTGACAAAAGCTGAGGCACAGTGGGACATGGGGAATATATCTAATAGTTTCAATTGCAAATTCACTGGTACTTCATTTGAAACTGTTGGATGATGCGGGTCCCTTATGGTAATTTGTAACGAATAGATCACACAAGTAGTCATGCCCTTGACCCCAGTCCTCCCCTCGCACAAGGCACTGAGTCCTTTGGCCATTGACAAGAAACAATCACTGCCGACCCATTGGATTTTATGGAATTACTGATGTGTCTACTCCACAGGCATTTGAATTGTTTAAAACATTTCTGCACTAGACCCTGCCACTGGTGCTCACCACTACAGGCATACCAAGGTTGGAAAGTCCCTGAATCGACCACCCTGCTGTAATGCTGTAGCAATTGGGTGCAGGGTGGCCGATTCAAGGGAATTGCCCAGACTTTCCCACCTTCCTTGTTCTGTTTAAGGAGGTCAGCATCAAGCACTCCAGAGAGCAGGAGGACTTGCAAATGATTGAAATGCGTGTGGTCTACTCCACCAGTGTGCCACATGATGAGGGATGACTGCAAGGATCATGAAACACTGCAGGTAGGCCTAGTGTGCAAAAAAGGGTAAAAACATCGTTAAATATAGTGGTTAGTCCTCTGACAGTGGCGTCCGTTCCTATAGGGCTGGTGGGGCTGATGCCCCACTACTTTTTTGCCAAAGTATACATGTTCCTAAATTTAAAAAATGCAGTTTTTCCTCTGACATCTTCCACAAAGGTGTGACCACTATTTGCCCCACCATTTTAAAATGAAACTGACGCCCCTGAGTCCTCAGGAGACTGTCAGTTTGCATTTCTCGTTCCGTACTCTTATGTATTGGGTATGGGAGGCCAATGTAAATAGGCGAATCCACCGGTGCTTTGATTTGGTTAAAAGGGTTCTTTATTTTCATTGTGGTGGCCAATAGAAATTCTTAAGTTAACAGTTACTTAACCTTTATTTTCAAATTCTTCTATAGGGGGAACGGGGGCACATTGGGACGCTTTTAACGTCTACTAATTTTGCTCAATGCTGAAAGCACCAAAGAACTCAGACGTTTGCATGAATATCACCAATACTATTGAGCTTAAATGCAAGTTATAATAAACTAGACTGCACCTACCCTTTTGCAGCCAGAGAGTCATAAAAAACGGGTGGCACAGCCGGGGCACATTTGGGACATCAATTGAAAAATCATTTTAACACTCCATGCGCAATAGATATCACATGTAAGTAGTGCGTAAGACAATATACAGTGCATTAACACCTTGTAGTGCCAATAGTTCATAACTTTAAACAGTTTTAAACATTTAAAATAAACTGTCCTGGGTGCGGACATCTATGTAAGTAACACACAGTGCTTTGCGACAAATTTGTTGACAGAGCATGGTAATCCACTATACCTCTATTCACTGTGGCCTGAATACCTGTTGTGTGCTATGCCAGGTCATTCAGTTGCCTTGGACGCTTAAATTCTGGCATATTAAGTGCGTTCCAATGTGCCCCGCATTCACTGTCCCAATGAGCCCCGATATGACTTTTACACCAAAATGCTAATTTCTCAGGGACACCAGTGAATGTGTTTATCACGATAGCTATTCATAACTGTTCGTTACGATATATAAAATTCATAAAAGCACTGAGAAAGCCTCATTGTTTATGGTTTGTCCACAGAATGGTTCGAATTGAACCCGTCCATATTTACTTTAGTAGTAGGAAAACAAACTTTTGCTCGCCATACTTCTGCATGTTGCTGTAATTTGTCTATAAAACCATGGAAACATCAGGATGTGAAATTACAAGATATGATGGCACTACCATATCATTTACCTCACCAGGATCCAAGAAAACCCCACTGTCCCACAGTGGCCCGCGTCCCAATGTGCCCCGTTCCCCCTACAAACGGAATCACTATCGCATCACTCGATGCAAAATCCCTTATAAAATGAATTGCAAAAGTTTAATAGAAAAAAGGAAGGTTTACGCTCAATTATGTTCTGTGAAAGGATTTACCATTATGTTGGACAGTTTAGGCAGCGTACTGGATGGATTTAGATGCTTTATACTACCCTGTCTGGATCTGCCACTGAAAAAGTAATTTCACCATGCAAACTGAGCAAGAAATGATTCATTTAAAAAAATACTCCAACCCCCCCCCACCTTGAGCCCCTTTGAGCCCCTTGACATTAAATGGTGGCCCCCTTCCAGATTACTACGCCACATTTGGGAGATTAAGATATATCAGGAAATTTAGAAACAAAATAATTGACGAAACAACTTAATCGTTTGTCAGTTTTTCATAGCATACTATTTCTACTATAATGATATAAAATTAAGCAGTCACGTTTTTTATCTAGATTTACAGGATATTTGAGAGGTCTTCCATATTGAATCCTTGCTCGTCGTGTCTTTTCAAATGATCTAATTGAGTAAAATGGGGTGTAGATGGTTTCAATTTCACCAGCAATTACTATGAGTTATCCATTCAGCAATCAGATACAGTAATTTATGAATAAGAGTTACGATATGAAAACAAAACTTGTTACTGTGCCTATCCCTCAACTGATCGGCAGGAGATTGTAATGCCTATACACTACTCTGCATGTGGAGTTCATCAGTGTGCTACCACCGGCAGTGAGATCAGCCAGAATTCAAATGCAGCAACTGCCAGGCACAAGCCCATGTGGTGGAACAACTGCCATGAAAGTTAAAACTGACTTATTTAAGCCTCCTTTATCATTTTAGAGTTTCAGTAGCAATAATGGGAGAAAAACTGCTCAAAGTTAGGGAGTTTAACGGGGGTGGAGTCACAAATAGACATTGGCTTGTCATGGTACAAAAATGGTGCATATAGAAGAGTGTGAAACCAGAAATGTAAAAAAATGGCATTGTGGAGATTGAACACTGTATCTAACAGAACTCAGAACTTGTTTATTTACACATGATCAAACAAACGAATAATAACATAATAATCTTAATAAGTATATAACAAAACAAAACAATTTTCAAAGCAATATTACGAGAAGCAAAAAATAGGTAAATTAGCAAACAAATTATTTCCCCATTCTATAATAATAATTTTAAAAAAAGAAAAGGAAACAAAAGGAAAAGGTTACCGACAAAATAGAGAAATAATTTTTCCTTTTTTTTGAGGTGAGGTTAGGATGATGATCATATGAAGGAGCTTCCTGAAGACTGGGCTGTTACCAGGAAGCACCCTATGATAGATGAATGATGAGAATGTAAAACTGAAATGGAAGCCGTTGTGAGTTTCATCCTATTAGAATAGTAACAAACAACCTGATGTTTAAAAAAGAGATATATTACGCCCGCCTTATGCTCTTTAGGTGTGATGTCCTTAGGTTGCACTAGATTTTGTCTCAGCGTGTTGACCGGCTTGTGGTAAATGGATACCCCAAGCTTCCTAAATGTTCTCCCAAGGATTCCAACACTCCTTTAATATATAATAGGGAAGGCCAATGGGTGGTTGTTTCTTCTGTGTGGTGCTGTTCATATTAAATTGGGGTCACAGTGCAAACCGCCTAATGACCTCACAAAAGAAAGTAATAAGAATTATTTCAAAGAGTAAGTACAATGCCCATAGCGAACCACTTTTCAAAAAGCTCAATATTCTAAAAATTTCAGATATTTATAAATTAAAATTGTTAAAGTTCTATTATAAACTGCATAATGACTCGCTTCCAAAATACTTCTCCAACTAAAATTTCCTCATCTCACAACATACCACTCATTCGCATGACACTAGGGGTGAAAATTTTCTAAAACCTAGAATTTATCATACCTTTGCTGAAAAGAGTGTGCGCTACCAACTGCCAAGTCTCCTGAACAGCCTTCCTATGCATGTGATTAACAAAGTTTATACCCATAGTGAATATGGATATAGCTCCTATCTAAAGAAATACTTAACAAACCAATACAGCAATACATGTTCAATAAGAAACTGCTATATATGCAGATCATAAACACAAGCTCCCACGCTCCTATACCCCACATTCCCCCACCCCCTCCCCTCCCCACTATTCTATTCAAAATTACCAGTGTCTGACAACAGAATGCTCCACTTAACTCTTAACTATTTACTACAAAAGTCCATCTGTCTCAGTTTTGCTCATAAAATGTTATATATCTAAAATGTGTTAACAGGGGTTGCTTACGATAGCGCTTATTGTGTAGGCAAAGTAAGCATCGCCTGTGCCAATTTGTATTTCAAAATGATGTTTAATCTACATGTTGTACTGATCTTCATATTTGGCTAAATAAAAACTGTTTGTCTGTCTGTCTGTCTGTCTTGTCCTGTTGCACTTGTTTCTTGCTGGGGATGTTAAACATCCATGGTGCATAGTCGTTGGCTAAGAGGGCATGTCATGTGACACACTGAGCCTGTTCAGTTAGCTGAGGAAGTCCATGAGACTGATGAGAGTATCAGCTACACTCCTGCTCATAAATATGGAATACTTTTTTGGAAAAAAAAGTGTCAAATAAATGTAAATTTCAGAGTGTTAATGTAAGCAAGGTCCATTGTAGAGGTCAACACATCTTCTCTAATCACTCTTGGAAAGCCTTATTACAGATCTCGTATAAGTGTGCCTTGTTCCATGTGAATATATGCCCAGATGATGTCAGTATTGCAATACTGACATCACTATTGGCACTCCAAGCTTGAGTGTTGATTCCAACTGCTACCAACAAGTCCGGCTTATGGGCTAAGTGTGAATGACAATTGATTAATCTGCATTCATCAGTATGGCTGTTTGATTCAGTTGGAGCAGGTGAAACTGATATGTTTGAGCCACTTGCTTGATCCATCATGGACATTCATGGTGTCCTGTTGTAAAATTTCTCATTGAGGGCAGCACCTTGTGGCTTTTCAGCCTTTTAGGTGAGATCTGCACCAAAGAAACTGTTCAGAATTGATGACTGGAATGGGGATGATGGGGAGATTTTTCGGAAGTGAATGTGGCGGTGTTGCATGGACATACCAGAGGACGAGAAATGGGGGGGGGGGGGGGGGTAGTTGCTCCCCAAAAATTTTGGAAAAGGCCAGACAAGGAGGCTAAGAATTCGATCATCAAATAAACATTATTGGAAATCAGTGATAAGGATGCCCCCAAGCAAAACTCCCCCGCCCCTTAGGTCATAAATTCTGAATGGTTCCTAAGTATATTATTTTTGCCAAGACAGAGCAGCACATGATAACTTCTCAGGCCAACAAATGAATGTGAGAGTGAATGAATTTGTTTTGTTGTAAAAGTGCTAAAACTGATAGCAGTTATACACAAAATCCATGCATTATATATAGCTGGATATTGTTACTTTTGGATTTATTCAAAACATCAAACTGAATAATCAATGTTGAGCAACAATCTAACAGTTTATGTGTGAATTTGTAATGGTGTGATCAACATGGGTTCCAAGTGACACAGCTGAAACTGCGAATATACCAACTGTGAAATCGGTATGCTGATACTGACATCACAAGAGCACTGTGGCAGTTGAAAAGAACATGGCACACTAATAAGAAATCTATATAATAACTACATTTTTTTGCAAGAATTTTCAACTTTAGGTTTAATGCACCTCACTCTAAAAAAACCTCTGAATTTCCATATTTTGTGCTGCTGTAACTTTTCCTGGGGTTAACGCTGCAGCATGCGTTTTAAACTACAGCATGTTCTTCCCTTTACCATTGAATCAGACCATCATGTGCTCCAGCACAAGTTGCTAAAGTTGTCAATTTCAATGGAGAATGTTGAAGTATTCCATATTTATGAGCAACGGTGTATTTAACCCTTACTGGACTGAGCAGTCCAAAAAAAAACAATCCTGCAATTGTGACGTCATCAGGGACAACAGCAGATTTTAGGGACATAAATGGCCCTACAGGCAGTAAGCTGGGGATGCACATAAATGTCCCTTTAGTCCGGTAATCTCCTATAAATTTTCTCAGCTTGTTTGACAATCCATCTATACAACAGCTTGTTTTTGGTTTTAGTCCTCAAATAATTTTCTGAATATCTTCTTTTTACTTTCAGCGCACAAAGTTCGAGAAGGTATTGTAATCACTTGGGTAAAAATGTAGTCCGTCCACTAGGCTGGTGGGCGGGTGGGCGGGCGTTCGGGCGACGGGTGGACAGATCGTTTCCCGGCCAACACTCGGCCTCTATTGAGTGTACATGGATAAAATTTGGTACAGATAAAGCCTGTATGGTCTAGTTGTGCCTTTTGATGTTCTGATTGATAGATATTCTATACTTTTTGAAATAATTTAAAAAATATATAAATTATTTTTTTTCGTTTCCAGGCCAAGACTCTGTCACTATTGCAAGTTCTAGGATGGAATTTGGTACAGATGTAGCCTATATGGTCTAGTTTTGCCTTTTGATGGTCTCATTTATAGGTATTCTATCCTTTTTGTCAAAATGAGGAAAAATATGTATTTTTTGGTTAAAATGATTGGGAAAACTTAATATAATAAAAATATAATAGCTTTATCTTTCTTGGTTTCCAACCAACAGCTCATAACCTATACTTTTTACATGCAAAAAACCTTACCATAATATGAGTAAATTTGGTTAATAGGCCTTTCCCTGCTTTTACAAAGCCTGGCAAGCACATGGACAGATGACAGGGCAGCAGCTAGGCAAATAGAGATAATAGAAGGCCACTATTGCATACCCGTAATATATGCAGTTTGGTAAACCCACCAATTTTATGGTGTAATTGTCATCTTCTCAAGGTGATATTCACTGAAGGTTTGCTGCTATGTAGCTTAGGGACCGTTCAGAATTAATGACTGGGGGGGTGGGAGTTTTTGCCGAGGGGGTGCTAACTTTTCACACGTGATTCAGGGGGGGTATTAATTATTGACAACACTTTTAACAAAGAAAAAACGTTAAATAACATGCATAAACTCATTTTATTTGGACTTTTTTATGCGCAAAAGTATGCGAAATGACGCGAATCTGAACGTGTGGCTGTGTATAACAGTATATATGAGTGTACTGCTTTGTATGTCGAGGGGGGGGGGTACTAAAAATGCGCTTGAAACCTAAGGGTGGGGTACTAAAAACCGCATGAAACTCATGGGGGGGGTATACATTTTTGATGGGAAGTTCCAGCAAAACTCCCAACCCCCCCCCCCAGTCATAAATTCTGAACGGTCCCCTATGTTTTGACACGGTGAAACTGAAGATTTGGTGTCATTGTTAGAAGAATTTTTCATATAGTCCTTTTATGATTTGCCTACAGATTGTTCAATGTTTTCCGCCAAGGAAGGGCCTATCTTAATGAAAAGTGTTTTAGTGGAGTATAACCTCAGTTCAACATCAATATTACTCCAGACACTACAATGAGGATTTTTTTTTTTCATGAAAGAAAAGAAGAACATTTGGATTGCAATCAAATTTATTTGGTTTACTCATTTACTAAAATCAGAAACAGAGTGAAATATGTGTCGTTGTTGTTGTGGATAAAATCTTCATTCCTGGTCGGTTTCGAAAATGTGCAGTCTGAGGAGGAATATTTAATGAAAAGAAGAAGGAGGAGGAAGAGGACCAGTAGGAGGTGGTTGAGGATGATAAGGCATTACTAGAGGATAATAGGGTATAGTGGAGGATATAAAGAGTATAGTGGAGGATAATTCGATGGTGGAGGATAAAAACAGGGGCTGGAATATAACAAGAGGGTTGAAAGTTAGCAAGAAGGGTGAAAGATAACAAGAGAGGTGGAGGATAAGAGAGGGGTGGAAGATAATAAGAGGGATGGAGGATAATAAGAGGGGTGGAGGATAACAAGAGGGGTGGAGGATAAGAGAGGGGTGGAAGATAATAAGAGTGGTGGAGGATAATAAGAGGTGTGGAATATAAAAAGAGGGGTGGTAGATTACAAGAGGGGTGGAGGATAAGAGAGGGGTGGAAGATAATAAGAGTGGTGGAGGTTAACAAGAGGTGTGGAAGATAAATAGAGTGGTGGAGGATAACAAGTGGGTCGGAGGATAAGAGAGGGGTTGAAGATAATAAGAGGGGTGGAGGATAAGAGAGGGGTGGAGGATAACTAGAGGGTCGGAGAATAAGAGAGGGGTGGAAGATAACAAGAGGGGTGGATGATAAGAGAGGGGTGGAAGATAATAAGAGGGGTGGAGGATAAGAGAGGGGTGGAGGATAACTAGAGGGGTGGAGAATAAGAGAGGGGTGGAAGATAACAAGAGGGGTGGATGATAAGAGAGGGGTGGAAGATAATAAGAGGGGTGGAGGATAAGAGAGGGGTGGAGGATAACTAGAGGGGTGGAGAATAAGAGAGGGGTGGAAGATAACAAGAGGGGTGGATGATAAGAGAGGGGTGGAAGATAATAAGAAGGGTGGAAGATAACAAGACAGGTGGAAGATAATACGACTGGTGGAAGATAACAAGAGGGGTGGAGGATGAAAAGAGGGCTGGAAGATAATAAGAAGGTTGGAAGATTACAAGAAGAGTGGAAGATAACAAGAGGGGTGGAGGATAAGAGAGGGGTGGAAGATATTAAGAGGTGTGGAAGAGAAAAAGAGGGGTGGAAGATAGCAAGATTAGGTTGGGGATAATGATGGAAGAAATAACAAGAGGGGTGGAGGATAAAAAGAAGGGTGGAACATAACATGAGGGTGGGGTGGGAGATAACAAGACAGGTCGAAGATAATAAGACTGGTGGAAGATAATAAGAGGGGTGGAGGATGAAAAGAGGGCTGGAAGATAATAAGAAGGGTGGAAGATAACAAGAAGGGTGGAGGATAAGAGAGGGTTGGAAGATAACAATAGGGGTGGAGGATAAGAGAGGGGTGGAAGATAACAAGAGGGGTGGAGGATAAGAGAGGGATGGAAGATAATAAGAAGGGTGGAAGATAACAAGAGAGGTTGAAGATAATAATAGGTGTGGAAGATAAAAAGAGGGGTGGAAGATAAAAAGAGTGATGGAAGATAACAAGAGGGGTGGAAGATAAGAGAGGGGTGGAAGATAATAAGAGGGGTGGAAGATAGCAAGAGGGATGGATGACGAAAAGAGGGCTGGAAGAAAACATCAAAAGTTTATTGAGATAGAGATGGAAGTACATTGAAAAACATGAATTTTTTTACTCTTTTTTAAGTTTTAGCATGACATAAACTTGTTCACCAAGTGAAATCTTTCAAATTAACAAAGTTTGACATATTCGATTGCTATTTCGCTATACTTTTTGGAATCTGTTTTTGACGAATTAACAATTAACAAATTGTTGCCCACCACATGCATTTGCTCATGATAACTATACATCCACAATATATTCAAGTTGAAACATACGGTGTCAATTATATTTATGCAGTCAAAAATGTCTTCACAAACCCATTTCTTTATAACTAACATCAAAATATGCCAGTGCAAATATTATTTATGCAGTCACGGATGTCTTCCTGCAGTAAGCCCACTTCTTTAGATAGCTGACATCAAGATAATCACACAGGTTTCACACAGGTTTCACACAGGTGTCACACAGGTGTCACACAGGTGTCACACAGGTGTCACACAGGTGTCACACAGGTGTCACACAGGTGTCACACTCGAGGCCTGCCTTGGGGCCATATTTTTATGGCCTCGTCCTTGGAGCTCGGATGACCAATACTTGGCTTTGACTCGGTCGCGGATGTCTTTGGACCAGACATCAAGATACAATGTAGGCCTAAACAGTTCAAGAAAAATAAATCCCCCTTTACAAAAACTTGAATATCTCAAAGATCTCTTTTCTGATTTTTATTGCAGTTGACCCATTTGTAGGGTTGCATATCGACATTGTGTCTGTCTTTTTGTAGCTTGATTGCTTCGTTTTTGTCTGAGCCAGCAGACCCTGAGTGCACATACCCCTCTGTTAAGAAATACAAAGTTTTGGCTTTTCCAAAATATTTGTTTTGCAGGGAGGCAGGGAGGGGGGAGGGCCCCCACCCCCGTAGAATTGGCCACCCCCCCCCCCTCCGTAGAATTTGGCCAAAACAGACTCTGCCCCCAAGGATTCAGCTCAGTCTATACTGCCCTGTCAATAATATTTATACAGTCAATTATGTCTTCAACAAATCCACTTCTTTGTAACCAATACATCAAGATACACAGGAGCAGTTAGTTATGTCTTCAACAAATCCACTTCTTTGTAACCAATACATCAAGATACACAGGAGCAGTTAGTTATGTCTTCAACAAATCCACTTCTTCGTAACCAGTACATCAAGATACACAGGAGCAGTTAGTTATGTCTTCAACAAATCCACTTCTTCGTAACCAGTACATCAAGATACACAGGAGCAGTTAGTTATGTCTTCAACAAATCCACTTCTTCGTAACCGGTACATCAAGATACACAGGAGCAGTTAGTTATGTCTTCAACAAGTCCACTTCTTCGTAACCAGTACATCAAGATACACAGGAGCAGTTATTTATGTCTTCAACAAGTCCACTTCTTCGTAACCAGTACATCAAGATACACCGGAGCAGTGTTTCCAAAGAACTTTTCTGTGAGCCAAGGTGGAAAACAACCGGCTGCCTCTCTGGAGTATGTCACTGCAGTGTAACTGTCTGCAAAATTACGATGAGAATTTTATGATTTCATCTTCTTATGAGTTCAGAAAGTTCACGGCTTTTTTTTTACATGGACACTTCTTTTCAATGTAGAACTATGACTTTTTTGCAGGATAAAATTCAGCAGTTTTCGAATGGATATCCAAAATTTTGGCTTTCTTGACCTCAGTATTACACTCTACAAAATTTTCGGGACAAAACTGGTTTTTTAAATGGAAAACGGTTTTTTGAAAAACCAAACTTTCCATGCAGAAACCAACACGGATTTTTCAAAAAATCATTTTTTATTTCCAAAACCAGTCGAGTCCCAATTTTTTTTAGAGTGTACCTGTGCCACCTAGCTGCACTTTCTGTTTCCATGGCAACCATTGAATGACTTTAAAATGTCCAAATTGTCCAAAATCTTGGAAATCCATTCCAAAACTGCTGAATTGTATCCTGTAAAAAATTCATTATTCTAGATAGAATAAAAGTGTCCAAATAGAAAATGCTGTGAACTTTCTGAACGTCCCTCGTAGAGGTATATCTGCCACTTGAATCACATTCAATAAACAAATTAAACACAAGCTCTTAACGCAAAATGTTCTTGATGGCATATTTTATAAAGAACCCACTGCCAAAATGTTCTGAATTTTTAAAGGGTTCAATTGTATTGAAAAGGTTCAATACTTGGTGGGAAGGCCTTATGATTGGACCCTATTTTCCCAACTTGTGAGAAAGAGGTTCCATTGTGGGAGTTCAGGGCACCTGGATTGTCTACTAAATGTTGTTTTGTTTCCCGCTGGAACCTTTTCAAAAGTTGAGTAATGCACCTTTTAGGGTTCCTAATCTATTCCAACTGATAGAACCCTTAAAGGTTCCACATAAACCTTTTTGTTACATGTAAGAGTGCATGCAGTAGTGTAGAATATTACGAGTCAGGCCAACTTGAAAGACTGTCGTGGAATTATTGACCAACTTCTGCACAGCCTGTTTGGTTTCAGTTGTCACATGTGCCATCCCGTTGTCATGTCTGAAATTATATTGATATCGATATCATGATTAGCTAATCTACTTACGAATCTGCATGACATAAATCTATAGGATAATAGCGAAGAAGATAAGTAAAAAAAATAAGCTTTTTCACCAAACTCTAGAAAGCTACAAGTGGATGCAACTACCACAGTATGTCCTGTCTGTCATTGGGACAGAAATTTAGCGTTGTTTCTACAGTACATATTAACAAAGCAACACAATGATATTGGTGGTTTTGCTGAGACAAACTTGACTAAAACTAAGTCTTGAGTGGCACTGCAGTGAACTTTTGTGACGTCACCACATGTGTGTCAGATTGGCTGCATCACAAATGTCAACATTGTGCAATATTGGGCTGTTTTTGTCATAAATTGTCGTAAATCAGGCAAAAAGGCATCGAAACATCTCAAAAATATAATATTATTTATTGGTATTACAACAAAGCTATAGGGTACATATAGGTAGGTGTATTTCTACTGTAGGACTTCTGGTTGCTGAGATACCTGGCCAAACGTCTGTCCTCTGCTTGACGTGACAATCTATAAGCCCCAAAACCTCAGCAGGGAAGTGTAATATGGAAATTATGGGGTCTTTATAACTGTACGGGTGACTTGAACTCAAATTCAAGTTGCTGACCTTAACGAATAAGTAGGAAAGAGTTTTATGGCTTTCATATTCGTTGGCAAGCAAAATCATACATCTAAATTATGAAGGGTCCTATGCACTCTATGTCTTTACAAGTATTTATTATTCATCATTGGAGTGCTATGTTATGATGCAAACATTATGCAACATTAATTTTTCATCACTAAATTTCTGTTAAATGTCACTTAACAAATGCCAAATAAATTTTTCATTTGCTTCGTTCACAATAATTGATTGGCAAACTTGTATACTACCATTGTGAATTGAAGATTATTATACATTATTCAACGCTTCAAGGTGGAGTATTACACAAGGGAGAAATAGTCCTTTTCGGCTGTTACATCAATAACAACAAAAGGCAACAGTTTGACGCAAACTTCGATTTCCAAACTTCCAAAAGGCATGTTTTCAGATCAGCTTACAGCAGAATTCACAAAAATGAGGTCACAGAGTATCTTAAACTTTCCCAAATTTTATTATCTATCTGATGCTTCCTGACGCAAGTAAATCAATCAGCTAAATAGTAAATATCAATAAAATAATCCATCAAATATGTATTTTTTTGCTCTTAAAAAGTGCTTTTTTTAATCTCTCATAAGGATAATAATGGATGGCAAAACTTACTGGTCATCTGACATGCTAACTTTGGAACTTTCTAGAATCAACAGAAAACAACTCAAAATATAATAATTATATTGATTGATATAATATATTTAAAATACCTGTTTGGAACCATTTGTTTTAGTCTTAATATAATTATAAACTATTTTAAAAAATGAAAAATAAAAGGGACGGCTATTGTAACTCCATTTTGTCTCAGGTCACTGATGTTACATCAGCAACATTTACATCAAAATTTATTAGTGTTCCTGCTACCTAGACAAATCTAAAATTTTATTGAAAAATGTGCCTTATTTTCCTGAATAAATCACCAACAACATAAACATGGATATGTGTTTTTTTCCTGATGAAGTTATACAAAAGGGTAGAGACCTAATTTGTTAGACATTCTATCGGATAAGTAATCTTGCACTTACACTCCCATAAGGATGACTCGACCAGGGGGCAAGTTATTCAAGAAATCTCTCATTCTCGGAACGTCCACTGTCCCTTTACCCCAAACATCGAAAATCTGCAGAAATTAAAACATTCATGATGAGACTGAATCAATGTACTTTACTCTAAAACTATACGAGCCAGAATTTACTGTCATGACTTTTTTTGTTACGTCTTAGAATAGCCACCTTATTACTGAACAAAACTTTCTGATGACATCTACCAACATTGAAATATGATACGTTGATAGTGGAAGTGATCCTCTTGATGTTTTGGCCTCATTCACAGCTTGGGCATTTTTACTTTGTACGCTATTGCTGAATCAACTTGGAGATGGTGGGCAAAATCACCAAAATATTGTGGTGTCTATGAAATAACAATTGATACGGTATTGTATATAGCAATTTTGGGATAATTGATATTTGTATGTTTTAATAATTTGTAACCCATGGATTCTTGTTATGTCATTTTAATTATTTGTAATCCATGGATTCTTGTAAATAGCATCATACACATGTACATTCACATCATTCATAGTTGTTCATAGCTTTCAGAAATAAAGTTTGTCACAAAAGGAAATGTCTTTTGTCTTTTGTTAAAAGGTGTTAACAACTACATGTAACTGTTCAGAAAGGAAATTGAGAAGCACCTAGCATTCTCATGTGAACTCTAGACTGGAACAGATGTTAATATTTATATTGCCTCCAGGTTATTGGATTATTCACATTTATATTGGGAAATATATTTATTGGGAAATCTAAAGCTATTAAGCAGGTGAGCAATTTCATCTTCATTCCTCCATACTATTCATTTCATTTGTAGATTCAGTGATAATGTTGTATGTGTATTTCAAATTATATTGGTTCTTTCTAAGACATTGAATTAATGTTCTTTGTAGAACTGAAGAGTTGGTCCTTTTGGGTATTCAAGTACTATTCAGGATTTTGATATTGTTCAACCCCAACTAGGGTATGTCTATTGTATCAGTTATGTCAATTAATCATATCTATCATTTATGTCAATTGTGTTATTAATTTCACTTATGTCACTTTGTGTATATACAACTAGTATGTAACATATTAACTCACAGAGTCTATATTATGTCTATAGATAATAGATATACAGTTATTAGATTATGTGTAAAAGTATGAGTAATAATTACAGTGTAGCAAAGACTGTAATTTCTGTATATGTAAAAGGTAATCATTGTATTATATTTTAAGTCAAACCCTAATTCACTGTTTATATTTACAGGGTTGAAATCGATATATTGGATCCGGGATTGGTATCCCACATGTTTGAATAAACGATCGAAATGCACGAACCGTATATTGTCTTCTATTCGGTAACGGCAACAATGGCGCAGTCGACAGGATACCCGAAACGCAACTGAAATCGATCCGGAAATCTGGAGCTTGTCCGGCCAACAAGTGGAACCAGGATACGTACTACCGCGGTGGGAAACAGACTCGTTTATCGCAAGACTCAACAAGATTCTTCAGATACGTGAGTTGATGTTTCAGACTTTTTGTCAATCTGACTGTGATCGAAGTCAGAATTGTATGTGGATCGAACAGTCTTTTGGGAACAATTGGACAATTCTTCATTTTGCTGCAATTTTTGCTTATATTGTTTGAATTTGTGAGTTCAAAGAGACTTTTTTGTGGAGGTGTAACTTCCAAAGACTTTCATTTGTGAACTCCCAGAGGTGTGAATTTTCACTGTTTTGATTTTCACTGTTTTGAAACATATGTGAATTGTTTTCAACATTGCAGTTTTTTTATCAGCTGTTATTTGTCAAGAGTTCGTTGACCTTTAAGCTAATCAGGTCATTGTGTGCCATTTAAAAAAATTTTGAATCAGCTGTTAGAAGGTCAGTGTCCTAAACAAAAACAATTGGTTTACTTGGGCAAATAGTAACTTGTTGTATCCTGTATTATTTTGGTACTTTAATAATTACAAGGCAGTCTTTGATAATTTATTTAAACTTTCAATTTAAATTATACTGCCACTCATTTAACTTTAAAATTTAATTTACCAAATTTGTATATTTTTCTTCACAACATCAGCTTCATTGAAGGTTGTTGAGGTAATTATAATAGTGTATAAGAATTTTGAATTAATTCACAATTCCTCTTATATTTAACATTACACTTAGTGTTTATAGTTTCAACTTCGTGTTATAATTAGCTAGTTGGGGTTACTTATTTATAACTTACATTTAAGTTATCAATCTACTTAGGTTATTTCTTACAATAACATACTAATTATTCCAAACAATTAGTTTGATATTTTACTTAGATTTAAGTTTAACTACTTATCATACTTTAGTTTTATGTTTAACTTATTTGTGTTCAGACGACTTACACCAATTTACCGTTAAGTTTAACTTATCTGTGTTTAGTTATCTTATACTTTATCAACTTATTCTACTTTAACTTTAAGTCTAACTTAGTTATTTAAGTTAACAATTTGTACTTAAGATTTTTTTCACATTTGGGTCAAAACTCAACTTAGTTGATAAAACTTATCTTAGATTATAAAACTTATTACTTATTACTGTATTCTTACTTAGGTTAATATCAGATTAATTCTTCAGTTCATATTCCAAATTCAACTTTACTTCAATTTATCTTCATAGATTATTCCTCTTTTCTTTTAAAACTTCTACAAAACTTTATCCAAATTGTCCGCCCTTGTCAAACATACAACTTGATCATTTAGTGGATACTGTCCAGCGTGATTCATCATTTCATATTTACATTATCATCCATCTTCCCACAGCTCACTTCTGGTTTCCAAAATGTCTACGCCAGAGGAGATTAAAGAGTCAGTTGATAAATTACAGGGGGAGGATAAGACTAAATTATTGGGTTTGATCCAAGGCGTAATTCCCAAAAATGGTGGTGCAGGTGGGGCTGGTGGTGACGGCCAGGTTCCGGTGGAGAACGCACAGGACCGCAAACCACGTGAAGGGAAAACGCCTAAATTGCCAAAATTTTCTGGTTCCCAAGCATTGAAGTCTGAACCTTCCTTCAGAGTTTGGCAATTCGATGTTGAGGACTTAAAACGTAATCATTGGGAGAATGAGGTCAGGCGAGCTATCCATGAGTCAGTTACAGGGATGGCCGCTGAGATCCTAACAAGGTTAGGACAGGAGGCTACAGTTAATCAAATTTTGAGTAAATTTCAAAATATTTTTGGCACAGTGGTTAGTGATCAAAAGTTGTTGGCAGACTTCTACACTGCACAACAAAAGTCAAATGAAAGTATTGCAGAGTGGTCATGTCGTCTTGAAGAGTATTTGTGTCATCCTAATCTGAATAATTTGACGTCAAAGAACAACATGTTAAAGACGCGTTTCTTTTCGGGTTTGTTTTCTGATGCTATTGCTAACTCCATTCGTCATCTGGTGGAATCCAAGACCTTTGAAGACCTTGTGGTGTCTGCCAGAGAAGCTGAAGCTGATGTGGAAAATAAGTCTTCCAAAGCAGTAGCTAAGGCACAAGTGGTTGACCCTATGCTTGAACAACTTAAGCAAATTAAAGCAAGTTTGGACAAATTAACAACCAAATCTGAAGAATGGGAGCGACGATTGTCTACTGTTGAACAACAGAGAGCCACAAGACCAAGACAACAATCAACTCAACGCAGTTACCACTCAACCAACACTGAGCAACGAAACCAGCCGAGAGAAGTTACTTGCTTCTACTGCAAAACACCAGGGCACGTCAAGAGAAACTGCCAGAAGTATTTAAACTCTCGACAGTCTGCTGCGCGGGGCGGCAAGTAGACGCAACTCAACCTCCAGCCCCTTCTACATTAATTGGTCCCCTGAATGAAACTGCAATAAAGCTCAACAATGTAAGTACCTTAGCTCTTCTTGATACCGGTTCACAGATTTCTTGTGTGTCACAGGCTTTTTATGATAAACATTTGGCACATGTTGATGTAAAACCCATTAATTCTCTTTTACAAGTTGAGGGAGTGGGAGGTAACCTTTTGCCCTACTCCGGTTACATTGAAGTGGATGTAAATTTTCCATGTAGAGTTTTAGGTGATGGTAAAACTCTTAGTTGTCTGTTACTAGTTACAGCAGACACACGTTATAATGCAAAGTGTCCTGTTTTGTTAGGCACTAATGTTATTTCTTCTTGTCTTCAATTTCAGAAAAATTTTGTTGAAGAACCACAGTTACCCCTTGCATGGAAAGTGGCTTTCCAGTGCATGAGTGTCAACATTAAGGATCAGTCTGAAGGTGTCCAAGTCATGACTGAAGAGAAAATTCAAGTTGAAGCAAATTCCAGTTGCATGCTACAGTGTTCGCATGGTGACTTCAAGTGGAACTCTGATGCCTATATGATGGTGGATGGCAGTGACTTAACCTCTCTACCAGGTGGACTGTTCGTCACCCCTATGGTAGTGCCAGGAAAGGCTGCAGATGGTAACTTTCCTGTACTGGTAGTTAATTGTTCCCAAAGAACAATTCACATCCCTGCGAAGACTACAGTTGGAAATGTAGTACCAGTTTGTTTGACGTCTTCACCAGTCTACACAGGCAAGGAAGTAGTCCCTTCCAAGGACATTATGGAAATGTTTCCTTTGGAACACTTGTCTACGGAGGAGCGACACAGAGTTCATCAGTGCTTAGAAAAACACAGGAATGCATTTTCTTGGAACAGCTTAGATCTTGGACATTGCTCAGCATATAAACACCGGATAAGACTGACTGATGACACTCCATTCAAAGAGAGATACAGAAGAATTCCGCCAGCGATGATAGATGAAGTCAGATCACATCTACAAGAGATGTTAGACTCAGGCGTGATCCAGGAGAGCAAGAGTCCTTTCTCGTCTGCAGCAGTCTTTGTTAGGAAGCGGGATGGATCTCTCAGATTTTGTATTGATTTTCGGCGCTTGAACAACAAAACTGTCCCTGATGCTCACTATCTGCCAAGGATTGACGATACCTTTGACAGGTTATCTGGTTCGTCGTGGTTTTCCACACTTGACCTGAAGGCAGGATATTGGCAAGTTGAGATGGAACCCGAAGATAGGAAGTATACTGCCTTTACTGCAGGAAGCTTAGGCTTCTATGAATGGGTCCGTATGCCTATGGGATTGTCTAATTCTGCCGCTACATTCCAGAGGGTCATGGAGTCAGTCATGGGATCAGTCAATTTTGAATGTTGTCTATTGTACTTAGATGATCTCATTGTTTTCAGCTCTGATTTCGAACAGCATCTACTACGCCTAGAGAAAGTGCTGTCAAGAATCGAAGATGCAGGCCTGAAGTTGAAACCCAGCAAGTGCTGTTTGTTCCAACGAGAAATAAAATATTTAGGTCACTCACTTTCAGAAGAAGGAGTGAAGACGGACAATGCCAAGATAGAGAAGATCCTTAATTGGCCTGTACCAACAAACAAGAAACAACTCCATCAATTTCTTGGATTTTGTGGGTACTACCGTCGGTTTGTCCAAAACTACTCCAAGTTGGCCTATCCTTTACAGAGACTACTGTCTGGGGAAAAGAAGAAGACATCAAAAACTTTGAAGACATCTAAGAAGAGCAAGACAGAAGAAGTTCCATGCAGTTCTTAGTCAGGAGCAGGAAGGAAAACTGAGGCCGATCGCTTACGCCAGTAGAAGTTTGTCGCCTTCTGAGAAGAACTATCCCATTCACAAGCTTGAATTTTTAGCATTAAAATGGGCTGTTTGTATTAAATTTCATGACTATTTGTATGGTTCAAGATTTCATTGTTTTACAGACAACAACCCTTTGACATTTGCAATGTCGACGGCAAAGTTAGATGCCACTGGACTTCGATGGGTGTCTGAGTTGTCTCTTTATGACTTCAGTATTCAATACAAAGCTGGACGTCTAAACCAAGCAGCCGATGCTTTGTCTCGTTTAGACGAGTACAAGAATCTGGATAATGAGTCTGTCAAAACCATTTGTCAGAGTGTGAATGTTGCAGATTATGTCACATGTTTGTCACTTACAGATACTTCAGTGCCAGAAGAGTTGTTAACTCATCAGTTGGATGATTCGATGACTTGGCAGGATTGGATCGAGTTACAAGGCCAAGACCTGGATATTCAAGCTGTTCTCGAAGCTCTCGAGAAGAAGACTAACTTGGTTGGTGTGGCTGGTGAGACTCGGATTCTCTGGAGACAACGGAAACAGTTGGATCTTCATGAAGGAGTACTGTACAGGAAGAGACAAGCAGGACAAGAAGAAACAAGACAACTGGTATTACCCAAGGCTTGTCGTGAGGACGCCTTGAAGATGTTACACGATGACATGGGACATCTCGGTAGAGACAGAGTGCTAGATTTAGCAAGAACCCGATTCTATTGGCCTAATATGAAGAATGACATTGAGGAGTGGATTGCTAAGTGTGACAGATGTTTGAGAAGGAAGCAACCAACAAATCAGAGAGCTGGACTGGAACATCTGACTTCAGAACGTCCAATGGAGTTGATCTGCATAGACTTCCTCACTTTAGAGAATTCAGTTGGTGGATATGGCAACATACTTGTTCTTACAGACAATTTTACCAAGTATGCCATGGCTGTTGCTACAAGGAATCAGACTGCTAAGACAACAGCAAAGTCTCTCATAGAGCTTTTTGTCAACCATTACGGATTGCCAGAGCGCATCCACAGTGATCAAGGCACCAATTTTACCAGCAAAGTGATACGCCACATGTGTGAGACCTTGAACATCAGACAGTCAAGAACGACGCCCTACCATCCACAGGGGAATGGGCAATGTGAGCGGATGAATAGGACCCTCCTAGACATGATGGGTACTTTGGCTGATGAGAAGAAGAAAAGATGGAAAGAATACCTTCAACCATTGGTTCATGCGTACAACTGTACAAGACATGAGACAACAGGCTACCGCTACGCTCCTTTCGAACTCATGTTCGGTAGGACTCCTCGGTTGCCAGTCGACATCAAGTTTGGTCTGGAAAACTTGACGGAAGGAAAGCCATACCATGAGTATGCCACAGAGTTGAAGAGCAGGATGAAAGAAGCTTACAGGATAGCAAGGAACAACATCAACAGGTCACAAGCAACATCGAAGATTAGATACGACAAGAAGATCAAAGGAACATCGATTGAGAGTGGAGACTTGGTTCTTGTAAAGAAGGTCACGTTTGACGAAGGCAAGCACAAGCTAGCAGATAAGTGGGAAGAGAAGTCCTATGAAGTTCTGAAGAAGATAGAAGGATCCCCAGTCTACGATGTGAGATTGCAAGGAGGAAAAGGAAGAATTAGAGGACTACATCGGAATATGTTACTCCCAGTAGGAAGGAAGAAAGAGAACACTGACAGTGAGGACAGCGAGAGAGAAGAGAGTGATGACTCGGAAACTCCAGTCGTCAGGAAAGATCCAGACAGATCTCAAGAGGCAGCAGGATCGGAGAACACTGAAGAGAGAGAAAATACAAGAGATGATGAAGAAAATGAAGAAAGTAGTGAAGAAGAGACAGCCAGATCAGAAGAAGAGACAGTCAGGTCAGAAGAAGACGAGGATGCACCTGAAGAAGTAACGTTGAGACGTTCAACAAGAATAAGGAGACCTCCAGAGAAGTTTAGATCCGGAGATTATGTGACTAACTTCTTGGGGAGTGCAACTTCAGCACCGATAAATCAACAGGAAAAGCTAGTCTTATTGAGTCGGTTACTGGACCTTCTCAAGTAGGATTTGTGGTGTTATGGTGAGGACACCATTTTATTTCAGGGGGGTGTATGATACGGTATTGTATATAGCAATTTTGGGATAATTGATATTTGTATGTTTTAATAATTTGTAACCCATGGATTCTTGTTATGTCATTTTAATTATTTGTAATCCATGGATTCTTGTAAATAGCATCATACACATGTACATTCACATCATTCATAGTTGTTCATAGCTTTCAGAAATAAAGTTTGTCACAAAAGGAAATGTCTTTTGTCTTTTGTTAAAAGGTGTTAACAACTACATGTAACTGTTCAGAAAGGAAATTGAGAAGCACCTAGCATTCTCATGTGAACTCTAGACTGGAACAGATGTTAATATTTATATTGCCTCCAGGTTATTGGATTATTCACATTTATATTGGGAAATATATTTATTGGGAAATCTAAAGCTATTAAGCAGGTGAGCAATTTCATCTTCATTCCTCCATACTATTCATTTCATTTGTAGATTCAGTGATCATGTTGTATGTGTATTTCAAATTATATTGGTTCTTTCTAAGACATTGAATTAATGTTCTTTGTAGAACTGAAGAGTTGGTCCTTTTGGGTATTCAAGTACTATTCAGGATTTTGATATTGTTCAACCCCAACTAGGGTATGTCTATTGTATCAGTTATGTCAATTAATCATATCTATCATTTATGTCAATTGTGTTATTAATTTCACTTATGTCACTTTGTGTATATACAACTAGTATGTAACATATTAACTCACAGAGTCTATATTATGTCTATAGATAATAGATATACAGTTATTAGATTATGTGTAAAAGTATGAGTAATAATTACAGTGTATAAAAAAGACTGTAATTTCTGTATATGTAAAAGGTAATCATTGTATTATATTTTAAGTCAAACCCTAATTCACTGTTTATATTTACAGGGTTGAAATCGATATATCGGATCCGGGATTGGTATCCCACATGTTTGAATAAACGATCGAAACGCACGAACCGTATATTGTCTTCATTCGGTAACGGCAACACAATGGTCATATAGAACTGGCATGTCGTTATCTAGCAATGAATTACACCATAATGAATTGTTCAGACGTTTGAAAATATGTTTTTATGCTGTGCTTGATGGGTTGAAAGACAAATAACATTAAATATGGGTAAAAGTTGCCCACCCACTTTGGTGTCCACAAGTATTACTTCTGACAATATGCAAGTGCAAAGGTTAATTTATTAACCATCACTAAAATAAGAATCCCATGTTGAACTTTATTGGTCCCTTCTTAACCAAAATGATTTCAAGCTGTTCCTGAGTGAGATTTGTCAAGAATCTGTGGCCTTTCATTTCCAAATGTCAGTGTGTTACGTCTTAGCCATTAATGCTCAATGGGTAAATGTCTTGTTAATTTATCCACAGTGATTCATTAGCATACATGCATGTATCCATGGCACATTTACACATGTTGGCACAATTTCAACCAATCATGCATGGTTTCACTTTCATTGATATCTTGGGGGAGGGGCTTTATTTATGCAAAGTCAGTTTTTTGCTGATGTTACGTCTTGGCAATAATTACAAAGACATAGATCTGTGTCTCCCATTGGATGCCAATATCCAAATTATGTACAGGACTTCTTAAACTCTGTTCTAAGAATAATTTGCAGTTTCAACGCTGCATGATTCATAAGGAAAATGTCCAAAAGGAGAAGATTTGGAAAAGATTTAACATGGAAACAATTGTGTCCATGTTACGTCTTAGTCCATTGGTGTCCTATGTTACGTCTTCTATAACTAAAGTTTGGCAGACTTTATGTTGATTTTACGTTGTGGAATTGACACAATTCTCAAACTAGAAGTATTTTTTGTTTAGACAAGAGTCTTATTCAGATCGTGAACTGCATTTGCACTACAAATTTCAAACAAACAAGACATCCATTGTCATATTGTTGGTGTCTCTGTTACGTCCTGGACATCTTCTAAAATAGCCTTTGTGTCCACTGTTACATCTTTTACTGATTCATCATAAACTGAAAGTTTCTGGCTCAGATTTTTATCAAATTTTCATGGAATGCTGAGAATACCATTATTGAATAAATAGCAGTAATTGTTTCATAGAGAATAAATATTGTTTCTTCAGAATTGTCAAAAAACAAGTTATGTTCTAAGATGTAACTTGGGACACCAAATGGAATAATTTTATGCTAAGACGTAACAAAATATCATGACAGTAAATTCTGGCTCATACGGACAGATAGATAGATAGATAGATATGGTAAGTGCAGCCTTCTAAGCCCATGAAGTTCTGGATGCTCATGAGGGTTGCAACGTGTTGCAAATTATTTCAACCAGAGCTTAGCTCAGAAGGCTGCTATTATCATATATATCTATATCTGACAATATATATTTACCGTTAGACCTAGTGTGGTAACTAGTTTTCTGACCACTATAGTTTTGTGATTATTGGCTACAGTTTTTATCAGTTTTGTGATAACCAGCCACAGTTACTACCTGTTTTGTTATAAGTGGCTGCAGTTATTACCAGTTTTTTGATAATAAGCCAGAGTCACTACCAGTTTTGTGACAATTACGAGTACACACAGATATTTATAGTTTTGTGCAGTGGCGTAGGCAGAATTCCATGAGAGGGGGGGGCCAAGGGGGGGCCAGGGTCTGAACTAGGGGAGCCAACCTTTCGCCGCATTTTTGCGGCATCATTATATGGATAAAAATTGACACAGCGTTACGAGTCTTCTTTACGAACAACTTAGCAATATTGACCGTCTTATCTTTTGTGACTGATAAACGAAATGACCATACATCTCATACTTGCACTACAATCAGTTTTGACCCATCAAAAAATAATGAAACAGATTCTATGGTTCTGATATTACAAGTATGACAATGACACCTCATCAATTATCATGAGTCACAAAGGTATCTTTTGCAGTGAAATGGTCCTCTTTTTTTTGGGGGTTTTTTTTTTTCATAACTGTCTTTGCAAGTTTTCAGTATATTCTTGCTCAGAATGTCCTCTTTCTGATTTCATAGGTCTAAATCGAAAATTTATGAAAGTCCTTCTGATGGAAATATACCCAACTCCTCAAATAGGCCTAAAAGATTAGTAGCAATTTGTGCAAATGACACAAATGCTAAAAATGTAGGGAAATTCCATATACACATGTATGAAAAATTGAGCAGTTTGTACAAATCACTCTGGTAAATCAGATCTGTTTAATTAGAAACAATTCAAAGGAGCATTACTTCTTTAACTGAGCAATGGCGACGGAAAGATTTTCCTCAAAACACTCTGATTTTAGATGTTGCATGGAATCCCTAGATGCATAGGCATACTGGAAGTGGGAGTAGTCACCCTCCGCCCAAAAAAACTTGGGAAGCACTAAGATTCAGGCAAAAAGACAAAACAATTTGGGCAGATAATTAAACAAACGTAATTAACAATCAATAGCTTGTTTCAAAGAGACTCCTTTTGGAATATTATTAAGTCTAGATCCTGATTCTCGGGCAAATATCGCTCACCCCCTCCCCTAAAAGGTTTGTGCGTGGTACACATATTGCTAGACATATTCAAATAAGGAAATCAAAAATTATCAGATGCCTCAGAACTTTTCAAAGGGCAACTGTCATTTTAGAGAAAAATTGGGTCTAAGTTAGTATATTGTCTTCTATTCGGTAACGGCAACACAATGGTCATATAGAACTGGCATGTCGTTATCTAGCAATGAATTACACCATAATGAATTGTTCAGACGTTTGAAAATATGTTTTTATGCTGTGCTTGATGGGTTGAAAGACAAATAACATTAAATATGGGTAAAAGTTGCCCACCCACTTTGGTGTCCACAAGTATTACTTCTGACAATATGCAAGTGCAAAGGTTAATTTATTAACCATCACTAAAATAAGAATCCCATGTTGAACTTTATTGGTCCCTTCTTAACCAAAATGATTTCAAGCTGTTCCTGAGTGAGATTTGTCAAGAATCTGTGGCCTTTCATTTCCAAATGTCAGTGTGTTACGTCTTAGCCATTAATGCTCAATGGGTAAATGTCTTGTTAATTTATCCACAGTGATTCATTAGCATACATGCATGTATCCATGGCACATTTACACATGTTGGCACAATTTCAACCAATCATGCATGGTTTCACTTTCATTGATATCTTGGGGGAGGGGCTTTATTTATGCAAAGTCAGTTTTTTGCTGATGTTACGTCTTGGCAATAATTGCAAAGACATAGATCTGTGTCTCCCATTGGATGCCAATCTCCAAATTATGTACAGGACTTCTTAAACTCTGTTCTAAGAATAATTTGCAGTTTCAACGCTGCATGATTCATAAGGAAAATGTCCAAAAGGAGAAGATTTGGAAAAGATGTAACATGGAAACAATTGTGTCCATGTTACGTCTTAGTCCATTGGTGTCCTATGTTACGTCTTCTATAACTAAAGTTTGGCAGACTTTATGTTGATTTTACGTTGTGGAATTGACACAATTCTCAAACTAGAAGTATTTTTTGTTTAGACAAGAGTCTTATTCAGATCGTGAACTGCATTTGCACTACAAATTTCAAAAACAAGACATCCATTGTCATATTGTTGGTGTCTCTGTTACGTCCTGGACATCTTCTAAAATAGCCTTTGTGTCCACTGTTACATCTTTTACTGATTCATCATAAACTGAAAGTTTCTGGCTCAGATTTTTATCAAATTGTCATGGAATGCTGAGAATACCATTATTGAATAAATAGCAGTAATTGTTTCATAGAGAATAAATATTGTTTCTTCAGAATTGTCAAAAAACAAGTTATGTTCTAAGATGTAACTTGGGACACCAAATGGAATAATTTTATGCTAAGACGTAACAAAATATCATGACAGTAAATTCTGGCTCATACGGACAGATAGATAGATAGATAGATATGGTAAGTGCAGCCTTCTAAGCCCATGAAGTTCTGGATGCTCATGAGGGTTGCAACGTGTTGCAAATTATTTCAACCAGAGCTTAGCTCAGAAGGCTGCTATTATCATATATATCTATATCTGACAATATATATTTACCGTTAGACCTAGTGTGGTAACTAGTTTTCTGACCACTATAGTTTTGTGATTATTGGCTACAGTTTTTATCAGTTTTGTGATAACCAGCCACAGTTACTACCTGTTTTGTTATAAGTGGCTGCAGTTATTACCAGTTTTTTGATAATAAGCCAGAGTCACTACCAGTTTTGTGACAATTACGAGTACACACAGATATTTATAGTTTTGTGCAGTGGCGTAGGCAGAATTCCATGAGAGGGGGGGGCCAAGGGGGGGCCAGGGTCTGAACTAGGGGAGCCAACCTTTCGCCGCATTTTTGCGGCATCATTATATGGATAAAAATTGACACAGCGTTACGAGTCTTCTTTACGAACAACTTAGCAATATTGACCGTCTTATCTTTTGTGACTGATAAACGAAATGACCATACATCTCATACTTGCACTACAATCAGTTTTGACCCATCAAAAAATAATGAAACAGATTCTATGGTTCTGATATTAAGTATGACAATGACACCTCCTCAATTATCATGAGTCACAAAGAGAATCTTTTGCAGTGAAATGGTCATCTTTTTTTTGGGGGGTTTTTTTTTTTCATAACTGTCTTTGCAAGTTTTCAGTATATTCTTGCTCAGAATGTCCTCTTTCTGATTTCATTGGTCTAAATCGAAAATTTAAGTCCTTCTAATGGAAGTATACCCAACTCCTCAAATAGGACTAAAAGGTAGTAGCTAACAATTTGTGCAAATGACACAAATGCCAAAAATGTAGGGAAATTCCATACACACATGTATGAAAAATTGAGCAGTTTGTACAAATCACTCTGGTAAATCAGATCTGTTTAATTAGAAACAATTCAAAGGAGCATTACTTCTTTAACTGAGCAATGGCGACGGAAAGATTTTCCTCAAAACACTCTGATTTTAGATGTTGCATGGAATCCCTAGATGCATAGGCATACTGGAAGTGGGAGTAGTCACCCTCCGCCCAAAAAAACTTGGGAAGCACTAAGATTCAGGCAAAAAGACAAAACAATTTGGGCAGATAATTAAACAAACGTAATTAACAATCAATAGCTTGTTTCAAAGAGATTCTTTTGGAATATTATTAAATCTCGATCCTGATTCTCGGGCAAATATCGCTCACCCCCTCCCCTAAAAGGTTTGTGCGTGGTACACATATTGCTAGACATATTCAAATAAGGAAATCAAAAATTATCAGATGCCTCAGAACTTTTCAAAGGGCAACTGTCATTTTAGAGAAAAATTGGGTCTAAGTTAGCGCCACTTAAGGCGACAACTTTAGACGGATGTAATCCAGTGACTGTTGCTGCTCCAATAATTTTTTCTTATTTTTCAAATCTGAAATGGGGGAGCCAGTGGGGGGGCCACTTATCCATTTGGGGGGGGGCCTGGCCCCCCCAGCCCCCCCCCCCCCATAGCTCCGCCACTGGTTTTGTGATAGTTGGCTACAGTTATTTTAGTGATAATAAGCTTTAGTTAATTCCAGTTTTGTGATAATCAGCCATAGTTACACACGTTTTTTGAGAATCAGCTACAGTTATTACCAGTTTTGTGATAATTAACCACAATAATTACTAGTCTCAACTTACCTCGCAATGTTCTGTCAGCACTAGTCCCCCTGGAGAGAAATACAACACTGTGACCAAGAAACCCCTTGCTGGGTAGGGACAGAGGGGATTGTTCCCAACATAGAAGTAGGATTCTTCGTTGGCTGTGTCGTAGGGATCACAACATCCTTCGGCAATAGCTCTAACAGGCAATGCTGCAACACACAAATAGAATTACAACCAATTCTAAAAGGCTAATCTGACAGAGAGGCAATGCTGCAACACACAAGTAGAACTATAATCAAAAAAAGAAAGAATAACCTTACAGACAGGCTATGCTGCAACACAAATAGAATTATAACCAATTCTAAAAGGCTAATCTGACAGAGAGGCAATGCTGCAACACACAAGTAGAACTATAATCAATTCTGAAAGAATAACCTTACAGACAGGCTATGCTGCAACACACAAATAGAATTACAACCAATTCTAAAAGACTAATCTGACAGATAAAAGCCTTAAAATTACCATCATAAAATACAATGTATAGTGAAAATGGTTTTAGACAGCCAACATACTGGACAGGGTGATTATGACAATAGTAATTTTGATTACACCGCGTACCAGACTTTAATTACCCATGCAGTGCTGACATCACACGTATTTTGTAAAACATAATTCAACATTCAGGTTTCTTAGCAAATGTTAAAATGTGGATAAACAGTATAATGAACTTACCATTTTGCTTGAAAAACATTGATGTGGTGATGTTTCTTGGTGTAATAGGACTACGGGATAACACATGGAATTTGGTGTCAAGAAAATAGGCACTGCAGGTTGATAAAGACAGGCATTCCATAGCAAGTGCAATATTGCCACCAACTGTTGGGCTTATGTTCACTGAAAACGATTCAGATTCTGGATTATGTAAGTAAATCTTCACCGAACCTTTTCTAATTTTACATTTTTGTTCCGTCAATCTCTGATGACCGAATCTGTAATATACTAAAGGACCCCCAAGATATTTATGCATGTGTACCCGAAATAAATTGACAAAACAAAGTTTATGAATGGAAATTTACTGAACAATTTACTAAAAATGTTACAATTTTTACAGTCTTTTAGACTAAAATCTCAACCTCAAAACATAAGAATGAATTTATGAAAGCATACAAAACTTCAGTTTTTGCTGGGTGCTAATTATACAATTATACTTACTTGCAATTATGAGGAAAAAGGAGCACTTTATAGGAAAATTATCCATTGTCAGCAATCTGTCCTCTCAGACACCAACATAACTCAATAGAGCTTTTGAAATGATGAGAATAAGAGTTATAAATAATTAGATATCATTGATTATTGGGAACCATTCAGAATTTATGACATGGGGGGGGGTGGCAGATTTGTGGAACTTTCCATCAACCTTTTTTAAAACAACTCTCTTGGGTTTCATGTGGGATTTAATGTACCTCCAGAGCATAAGTTTTGGCTAATAGTACTCGGAGGACTGAACATTATGCCATTATAGTCTAGGGCCTTATGTCAGAAAATATGGGTTGGTGTGCGTTGAGACAAGAAGTTTGCAAACATATTCCATTTGAAAGCAAATTTTCTCAGCTTTCCAATGGTATATATTGGCAATTTCTATTTTGATGTCTTCATGGTCAAATCGCCCTCCAATAATAGGCCCTATTTTGGCCGATTGTAGTCAATTTTCACGTTATTTTTTTGCCAATTCCAACTGTATTTTCAGAGATATTACATTTTCTGGGCTTTTTTTGCACTCTTACTTGTGTATTATATACCATATGAAAGGTTATTTTCTCAGCTTTCAAACAGTATATGTTCCAAATTTTTACTTTGACAAATTCATGGTCAATTTGCCCTAGAAAGAAAAGGCATAATTTTACCTGTTTCCTCCGTAGTTTTTGCCTATTCTAACGGTGTTATCAGAAATATTACATTATCTGAGCTATTTTTCACTCTCATTTTGGATAAAATATACCATATTAAGGGACATCTTCTCAGCTTTCCAAGGATATATGTTGGCAATTCTCATTTTGATTTCTTTAGGATCAAATCACCCTCCAAGGATAGGCCCTATTTTCGGTGATTTTTTCCAAATTTTTTCCAGTTCCAACAGTTTCTTTTATAAACTTTACATTTTCTTGGCTATTGTTCCACTGTCACTTTTGTATTTGATAGCAAATTAAAGGAAATTGTCTCTGCTTTCCAATGGTATATGTTGGCATTTTTTATTTTGATGCATTCAGGATCATATCATTCTCCAAATATTAGGCCCTATTTTCCGCCGATTTTTCTCTGTATTTCTGCGAATCTAACAGTTTTTTCGGATGTATAGTATTTTCTAGATTGTTGTTACACTCTAAATTGTTTATTATATGCCATGTTAAAGGATATTTTGTCAGCTCTCCAATGGTATATTTTGGCAATTTTTATTTTAATGTCTTTATGGTCAAATCACCCCCAAACCGTAGGCCCAATTTTTTCCCTGATTTTGACTTTATTTCCACCAATTCCAAAAATATTTTCAGATTTATTACATTTTCTTAGCTGTTCTTGCCTTCTAAGTTGCATCATATACCATATTAAACAATGTTTTTGCAGCTTTCCCATGGTATATGTTGTCAATTCCAATTTTGATACATTCGTGATCAAATCACCCTCCAAAGACGAAACCCTATGTTCGCCTATTTCCCCCGTATTTATGTCAGTTCTAACAGTATTTCAGATATAATATGTTTTCTCTGGCCGATGTTCCATCCTCACTTGTGTATTATCTACCATATTGAAGGCTATTTTTCAGCTTTCCAATGGTATATGTTGGCAATTTTTATTTTGATGTCTTCATGATCAAATCACCCACGAAACAACAGGCCCTACTTTTGATGATTTTCTCCGTATTTTTACCGATTCTTGCAGTATTTTAGAAATATTACATTATCTGAGCTGTCTTGCACTCTCACTCGTATTGGTGTATTATATACTATATTAAAGGATATTTTCTCAGCTCTCCGATGGCATATATTGGCATTTCCGATTTTGATACATTCGTTATCAAATCAACCTGCTAAGAAAAAGCCCTATGTTCGCTGATTTTCTCCTTATTTTCGCCAATTTTACTCTGTTTGTTGAAGTTGTGAAAGAGGATATTGGAATGGATAAAAATGTGATCATTGGTTTGGTGTACAGACCACCAAACAGAAATATTGAAATCTTTAATGATGAAATTATAAAAGTCTTACACAAATTAAATAAAGAAAATAAATATATATATTTAATGGGGGACTTCAATTCAATCTATTGGATTGTAATCATGAACCCACTTCACAGTTTGTAGAGTCACTCTATGCTTCATCAATGTTTCCCGTCATAACAAAACCAACCAGAATAACTCCCAGTTCTTCTACCCTGATAGACAATTTATATCATAATGAAATAGACAATTTAGATATGGTATCTGGTATATTATTCACAAATATTTCTGATCACCTCCCCATATTTTCTCTAGTCTGCACAAAAAAGCCGAATAAGTCCAACGATGTTCTTAAAAAAAGAGTCTACTCAGAGAAAAACCTTGAGAAGTTCAGTGACCTACTCAAAAGTGTAAATTGGAGTGAGATTACTGAATGAAAACAATGGATTGAGAGCATTCGAAAAATTTTATGACCATTTCATTAATGTTTTCAATCAGTCATTTCCCGTTAAATCCTTTAGATTGGGATATAAGACAAGAAAGGCGTGGTTATCAGATGGTGTCAGGAAATCTATTAACGTGAAAAATAGAATGTACATTGATTACCTGAAGAATCCCTCTGATGAAAAGTTAGAAGAATACAAAACATAAAAAAGAAAATTAAGTAACCTCATGAAACAGGCTGAAAGAAGGCATACTCATGATCTTTTGAAGACAAATCAACGTAATTCAAGGAAAATTTGGGCTGTTATCAAAGATGTGATCGGTAAAAAGAAAAGCCTTAACAAACCTTGTCAATTTAATATTAGCAACAAAATAGAATCAAACAAAGACCAAATTGCTAATGCTTTCAATTCGTTTTTTATTAATATCTGGCAAGATCTTGCAAAGAAAATTCCAACTACGGGCACTGATCCACTTTCATATATAGAACAACGCAACCCTGAGTCTATGTTTGTTACCCCTGTTGACTCAGCTGAAGTTCAGAAAATAATCACACTTTTAAGAAATGCTAGTTCAGGTTATGATGATGTCCATTCTGACATTATTAAGAAAACATCTTCTATATATCTACATCCCCTCACTCATTTGATAAACTGCTCACTCTCACAGGGATTTTTTCAGACAAAATGAAAATTGCAAAAGTGATTCCCTTGTACAAGTCGGGTGATGCCATGAACATAAGTAACTATAGGCCTGTATCAATACTTCCCGTGTTCTCTAAAATATTCGAAAGAATCATGTATGACCGGATTTTTTCATTCATCAAGAGACATGAAATACTATATAAATACCAGTTTGGTTTCCGTGAAAGACATAATACTAATATGGCCTTAATGGTTTTAGTTGACAAGATATCTTCAGCTATTGATAATGGTGATATTGTTGTTGGTGTCTTCCTTGATTTTAAAAAGGCCTTTGACACGGTTGATCATGATATCCTTTTACAGAAGCTTGATAAGTATGGAATAAGAGGCAGTGCATTTGCATGGTTAAAAGACTATCTAAGCTGCCGAAAACAGTTTGTATGTTTTGATAATGTAATTTCTGAGAGAAAATTAATTAGATGTGGTGTCCCACAAGGATCAATCCTTGGGCCTCTGCTGTTTTTGCTTTATATTAATGACATTGCGAATGTTTCTCAGATATTATTGCCTATACTATTTGCTGACGACACTAACATTTTTGTTTCTGGAAAATCGGTCGAAAGCGCAATTCAAGTCATGAACAGTGAAATATCAAAGGTTGTTGATTGGCTGAATGCTAACAAACTGTCACTTAACTTATCTAGAACAGCTTAGAAAAAAAAATTCTGATAATAGAATGGGTAAAATTCAACTGAAAATCATTGAAAATGCGGCCTATTTTTTTTCAGAATTGGTGGAAATTGGAAAAAAATAGGGCGTGTAGTTTGAAGGTGATTTGACCATGAATACTTCAAAATAAAGGTTACTGACATACACCATTGGAAACTGGGAAAATATCCCTTAATATGGTATATAATACTCTAGTATGAATGGAATATCAGCTCAGAAAATTAATATTATCTGAAATATTGTTACAGTTGACAAAAAAGCTGAGAAAATTGGCGAAACGTAGGGCCTATTTTTTGAAGGGTGATTTGATCCTGAATCTATCAATTCAGAATTGCCAACATTTATGATTAGAAAGCTGAGAAAATATCATTTAATATAGTATATGATACACTAGTGTCACCGCTGAGCTTTTAGCTTCAGAGGTGTCTTCATTCCTTCCTCTTGTAGGAAGTTTCCTCAAATCGCCATGAACCTCAAGACCTTAATTCTGTAATGTCATTTATATTATTATTGTATAAAAGTAATGTAATATATTATATTATTGTGTAACGAGCTACTATGATAGTAACGGGGTAGAACTCACCCCATGTTTCCATGGCAACAGTTACCCTGGTGTTTCTGCGCAGCCGCAGAACACCCTAGTAGCAATCTCTGGGGGCAAGCTTGTTTGCCCAGCCAGAAGAGAGCCCGCTCCAGCTGAGGTAGCAGGGGGGCTTCCTGTCTCCCTGACGCAGTGACGATTCGTCAGGTAAGGGTATTGTTGTTAGAGGTATGATCAAAAGGTTTCTCTTAAAGGAACCCCAGGTCATGGTTGATTGAGATGGCATTTAGTTAACAGTATACGTAATTCGTTAAGATCGTTGTTTAATGTATTGATAAGTCGGATAGCTTCTGTCCTTTGAATGATTCTTGATGTAACTGTCTATAAATGGAGTATTAAACGGATAAGTGAACCTAAAATGTCGAGCCTCTGGTATTTTTTGAGTAGGTGTTTCGTGGTGGCAAGTGCTAAGGTGTCTCCCGCAGGATCCCCGGTAATGAGTCCATCTACTCAGTAACATCAATTAGCTACCTCTGAGAGAGAGAGAAACAAGGTGAAGATGGCATGGAGGAGAGTCCGGTCTGCGGCTTCTTGGCGCTTGTCTGCTGTGTCACACTGTCTCTTGATTTACCATGTTTATTCAAATTTAGTGACGTTTCCTTCCGAAACACTAGCCTTGCAATGCTATGGGCCTACGGTTTCCTCGCATAAAGGAAGTCCACTACTTTGATGTAGAAATTCGATTATGTCACAACTTCATATCATGCATAGCGGGTTCGCCAGCTATGGCTAGAGAGCATCGGTTCTACGCCATGCCACCGATAGAAGTTTTGGTCTCTTAATTGGCTATTGTTCTGCCATGTCGCCAATGATAGTTGATTTTCCTTCTTCGTACACATATAAAAATCCAAGTTTTAGTACGCTAGCTATGTTATCACGCCTTAATTCACCCACTAGTATAGGGGGCGCAATATTCCTACCAGGTAGCTCAGGGGCTTCGCCCATATCTTTATTTGGTTACCTATTAGCTCATGTTCAGCTTCGATATGCCTGCCTCTCATCTTCCACACTTCTCACAACTTTACCTACACACCTCATCCAGACAACGCACTCAAGTCTCTGGGGCATCTCTCGCATCATTAGGCCTTGCTTGCAACACAGCACATCTTCCAATACGGTAGGAGCTCATTTTGCAAACATTAATAGGAAAGGCACTTGATTCTTATTTCCTTAATTTATTATTTTCATTATTTTCTTCTCTTTATAATGTTTTCTTAGGCTATCTGTGCTTTATTTTTATATTTTAACATTACATCAACAATATGTCTGTCTATTTCCAATCACATAGCATACTATTCAGATTTTCTATACACGGCACTTAAGGTCTAATAGCCTGGTCCCATGGCCACGCTATTCTGCCTTCTTCTCTCCTCACTTTGCAACTCACATATGTAACACTTCAGTTTCTTTTAAAATCTAAATCGCCATTACCCGTCCGGCGGACATTCTAGAGAATTTGATTATCACATTCTGACTGTCGTTCCATTATTATCTTTCTTGAATAACAGCATGCCCTTCTTTATTTATGCACGCTCCCATTCATTTATTCACATTGCGCGCACTGACCATTGATAGTGTATCGTGTTATATTTTGTTATCTCGGGTCTACTGCTCTACTTTTATCTAGCCAATGCCAGTTACTTTGGTTTTCTTTTAATCAGGCAATCTCGTGAGTGTTCTTTCTTATTGAATTGTGTGTTAGGCATTTCTTCTTTATTTCTCCATGTCCAGTGACGTGTTACAGTTATTCCTGGATTCTATATATATATATATTCAAAGCGAGACAAGTAATTACTTATTTCGACTCGCATTATTTCCCCTGTTCATCCCATCCCTATTGCCGATATTTCTTATCCCATATGGCTCTCAAGTTATATGTTAATTTCCTTATTTTTTCGGGTCATTAGTTAACATGTGTTATGAGTTACACCCACGTTTATTGCAGGGAATCGCCGTGGCACATTTTGTAGCCTTTACTCTTATTTTGACTTTGGGCTCTCTTTTCATACGTACTCTCCCTCAAATTAGTTATATTTTTGCTCTAGTAAGTGCTAGTATGCACGGTACGCTTACTCTTCTTACTTCTATTTTTGCTCTGAATGTCTGTCCCGTTGACACAGCTGACACTTCAGCAGTGGTTACTTAAATTCCGTTTGGAAGCTCAGACAGCGGTTGATAGGGGATATTTGTCTGCTCGTGCTTCTCGTTATATCAAACATCGCACTCCTACACTTCTCTTTCATGAATGGTTATTGTTGGCTGCCACTAAAAAGAACACTCAATGGCATGTCTACGAGTCGATACTAGACCAACTTGGCTATTTGACTCTTCCCTTACCGGAGCTTGCTCTGTTTCGTGAGGCTTCTTTTGCTCGTTATAATACGTATTTGAGAAAACCTACCAATGTATGGCTTTACCCTCTTACCCTCATGATGTCAGAATCTGACTCATCCTCTGCTAGTACAAGTCAGGGCGATAAGGGACATCTTGATGCGACTGAGATTTACACTGACACAGCACTTTCAGGTGAACAGCCTGATATCTCGGGCCAACACATTGCCCAACAACCAGATAAATCCTCATTGACTGTTCCTTTACATGTAGAGGTTGGGGATACTGCTGCCGGATCCCGTGTTTCCACACCCTCTCATGATAATTTAAAATCTCGTGAAGCATCACCTGGCCGACACGATTCTGATTCCGACGAGGAAAATTCACATCTTGCTCTTAAGGTCGCTAGGGATAAAGCTGATAATTCCGGTAAAGATAATTCCGCTGGCCATACCTCTGATAGTGAAAACTCCGATAAACAGCATTTTGATAGGGATAAATCCCCACCTCTCTCTGAATCTGAACGTCAGGTGCGTCATTCTAATATTGCTGACAATCTCGAAAATTCTCATAGGGCTGAAATAAGTGAGGATAATTCTGCCTCTCAGGCTGGTCACTCTGACGCCTCTCTTATACATCAATTAGACTCTCAACAACCTGGTGCATCATCGTTTGCTAATACTGATCAACAAACGCCTGTTTCACATTCATTTGATATTGACGAACAGCCTGGTGCTGCTGCACAAACCCCTCCTGTTACGTCTACTGCAGACAACATTGAACACCCCCAATCACCTCCTGCTTCTCCTGGTCATTCTCTACACGGTTCTGATACTCATCACCATCACACCCCAGACGACAGTCCACGACTCTCCCCTCGACATCATACCCCTTCACGTGTGCCTGGATCAGAATTGAGCGACGACCAAATTCCTTCATTGGGAGGTCTTCGTCAACGGCATCAAGTCCCTCCTCCTGAGGACCCTTTTCTGCTTGATAACGTTTCTAATAACGCCTATCAAAACTACGAATTCGACCAGTCTCTTAATAACCTTCAATTTAATCACTCTCATCAGGATCCTTCATCTCAACAACACCCCCCATCGTCTCCCCCGGGCCACGCACGACAACCTCCCCCGCGCACTGATACGTCGCCCAGGACCACCCGGCCTGCACCAGGACCTTCTTCCTTCACTGTACCCCCCGCCCCCTTTAATACTTCTACTCAGGGAAGCCAGCCTGCATCCTTAACTTCTGCACAGACTTCTCTTACAACTACAGTTCAGTTTGCTACAGTCTCATATACTGTAAATACTATCACCAGACCAAGTACAGCTAATACCACCACCCAAGTACTGTTCCCTTCTCATACTCCTCATTCTAGTCGTAAACCAGTTATAGGTTACACCGATCCCAGCCATCAGACACTTCTACATCGTCTATCTGCTCAGTCTCCTTCTGGTTCCAATATGGCTTCAAACAACCAGACCTTAGGTGTTTCCAATCCTTCCAATTACAATGCCACATCGGGCACCTTTTCTCATGCACCTGCAACTCGTGCTGGTGATGAATTATTGTTTGAACATGTTAATCAACCCTCGCATTTTTCCCAACAGGTTACACAGTCCCAAGCCTCTTCAACTACCCAGGCCTTCCATGACCTCCATGATTTTAATTCCACTTTTAATAATCTTAATTCCCAGGCTCAATCTCAGCCACAAGACCTTACTAGCTTGCGCACATCTGTGTACTACCCACCTTCCTATCAGGACACCAGAGATGCGTCTTATCGAGCTACTCAATCTATTCAACGCCCAATTTCTTCCTCCTTTCCTGTATCTCATTCGGGTTCCCTGCCTTCTTCCTTTCCTGCAGCAGCATTTAATACCCAAATGCCCGAAACACAGCCTAGAACTAAGCCTCTTAATTTTTCAGAGATGAAACCTCCAGTATTTAATGGAGAGTCCGATAGTTTGACACCACAGGCATGGATCACTAAATTTAAGGATCATGTCCAATTACATAATTTAAATGACCAGCAGATATTGCATCGCCTCCAGTTGTTCACTGAAGGACACGCTCGCAATTGGTGTGATGCTCTGCAGCCCATGACTTTGGCGAAACTTGAGAAGTTGTTCTTAGATAAATTTTCATTGCTAAGGAGTCGAGCATCTATCCTCGATGCTTTGTCTCAGAAACGTATCACCTATGGTGATAACGTTGGCAAGTACTTGGATGAGATTAAGGAATTGGTGTCACGTTTGGGCCTACCTAGTCAGTTGTGGCTTTATACTTTCGTAAGGGATTGCCCCTGACCTTACAGCATTCTCTTCAGTTAATCGATGATAACAAACCTCTTGATGAATTAATTCCAATAGTGCAAAGTATCATGGAGCGCGAAGTTATCGCTCAGCACGTTGATGTTACTAAAATCCCTAGTACAAAATTCGATACAGGGAATTCGCAATCGACTTTGCTCACTTTACAGGAATCCATGGGCGCTCTTAATCAATCTCTGCAGCAATTGCCTCAGATCCTCGGACCTCGAGATGCTTCCATGGATGACACTCGACCCCAATATGTCTCTCAGCAAATGCCTTATGGTCAATCTTCTTTTTCTGGTCCTACTTGCTTCCGTTGTGGACTCCGAGGTCATATAGCTACTCATTGTCGCAGATTCATTCCCAACCAGCAATATAGTCTACCAACATCTTCTGATTACCAGTCTACCGGACGTTCATACAACCGTGATAATTCTGCAAACAGTGCCTTCACTCAACGATATAATCGGCCTGGCAGACCCTTTCCTAATAGGTTCGGTAATTCGAACAGAAATCTTTCAGCCAATGGATTTGCTAACTCCAACAGATCTGGTAATGATAGACTATTCCCCCAGAATAACCAGAACTTTAATAATCAGCAGCATGGCAATGCAAACTCTGCGCAACAGCAGTATAACAGCAATGCCCCTAACAACTCACGTGTTCAGTACCCTAATGGCATTAGAACTGCTTACCGCTCTCAGAGCGCTGGTCCTTTCCCTCGCAACCAACGACCACCACCTCAAAATCGTTCACAGGGACCACCACATCAGCAACCACGACGCAACGGATCATTTTGACTGTGCTCAGATACAGCCGTGTCTCGTCCTAACTTAGCATCTACTAATACTTTAGACTCTCACCACTTTTCTCCTATCGAATCTAATCTTAGCACTTCTGCTCCCTCTGAAAATTTTACTTTTCATGATTTTCTGGATTCGGATGTAATTGTTGGGGACGACTTCCCTGATATCCTATATGCTGTACTTCAGCCTCCTATTCCTCTTACCCCTCTATCCATCAAGATTCATGATTGCAACTTTATCCCATCACTTTTGCCCGATGGCACTAAATTCTTTACCTTGTTTGATACTGGCAGCTCACACAATTTGGTTAGCACGTCTCTTATCAAACGTAGTCCCTTTTTGCAGGGCCTTCCTCGCTTTGATGCTGACCCAATCAAGCTTATGGTCGGCAATGGCTCTTCTATTTCTATTTCTCAATTTATCTATTTTGTCATACAGTTCGGTGAGTGTAAAGTTCCCATTAAGACCTTTATTATCGATGTGGCTTCACCAATTGATTGTGTTATGGGTTTGGACGCTCAAATTAGATATAAATGTGTTTTTCGTTCAGCAGAATCACGCATGGATATTTCTGTCGACCAAATTTTACTTGTAGTACATAAGTCGACCACTATAACACCTAATACATCGTGCGATGTGCCAGTTCGAGTTAATCACTTGGCACAATATTTTAATGGTCCATTTGAGGTTAACATATCTCGCATTATCTCTGAAAAGAATTATAAGGCACTGGTCGATCTACGCAGTGGCTTTGGTTCAATCAGGATTAATAATGTAGATTCTGAGGATATGCATTTGGCTGCTGATATCATTCTGGGAGCGCTAGTTATGGATATCCCTTTTACATCGGCACCTTCTGTAGTCCAACAGCCAGATACTAAATCTGTTGATGATAATTTACTCGATAACACTCATTACGTCATCATAGATAACGGCCCTAATGCTATTTCTCAGCTTTCATACCCAGATTATGATGCTATGGACCCTGACACCCGTGCTCAAACTAGACTACGTAATTATCCATGGCTTCAACCTGATGATCCAGCTCTACGCATGACTGAATTCGATATAGTTAATCAGCAATTGAAGCTTGATAAGTGTGCACTTCAGCCTAAAGACGTAGACAAACTCCGTGAGATAATTTTATCGCACACTCCAGCTTTTAGCTTATATGGTCAGATAGGAACCATCACCCGATATGTTTGTGATATTACCCAACAACTTATCACTGATTGTTCTTTTAAAGCACGCCCTTATATCACTTCCCAAGCTGATATCGCCTACGTGCGTAAGCAGGTACAGAAGCTTTTGCAACTGGGAATTTTCAAGAAGGAACTCACACAAGCTACCAGTGCACTATTTTTAGTCCGCAAATCACGCACGGACGAAAATCCCCACTTGGTCGGAGATATGCGTTCTGTCAACAAGGCCTTTCAGCTCTTGCAGAGACCTTGTGCTAATATTGATTCCTTTAAGCAGCAAATGGGCAGTCGTCCTTTTCGTTTCGCTACGGCCATTGATTTAAAGCAGGCATTTTTTGCATGTCAAGTAACTCCTCAGTCTCGTCAGTACCTCGGCGTCGTTACATTCTATAATGCAGAGTCCATTACCTATACTAGATTACCAATGGGATATATCAATTCGGGGGCACTATTTGCTGAAATAATGACTTTAATCACCGCAGAATTGCCACGAACCTATGCAGAATGTGTTTACAACTATTATGATGATTATTTGCTTCTTAGTGAATCCTCTGAGGAGCACCTCGCTCTCATTGATGCTGTTCTTGCCCTTTTTCATAAACATGGCCTGGTTCTCAACTTGGCTAAGTGTTCTTTCGCTTCTAATTCTACTTTCCAATTCCTTGGCTTTGATGTTGATTTACAGGGACCTAACGGACCTACTTTGCGTATTAGACAGTCTCGCATTGATGCCATTATGAACTTGCAGGTTCCACAAACTAGAAAACAGATAAAGTCATTCTTGGGCTCAATTCAATTCATTTCTTCGTTTATACCATCTTATCAAAAGACAGCTGAACCTTTGACGCGCCTGTTGCGCAAAGCTAATGAATTCCTTTGGACTGATGAACAACAGGTCGCCTGGGATGCCATTAAGAAAATTCTTACATCCCCACCTATTTTGTCATTTCCAAGACCTGAAGGTGAAATGATCCTGGTGTCTGATGCATCCAGGACCGCCTCGGGTGCAGCTCTTTATCAGTTACAATCTAATGGTGCTGATGATCCACCTAAGAGAGTTTTATTGGGTTATGCTAGTCGATTACATGGTCATATTGCTACCCATAACTATAGTATATCGGAATTGGAAATGCTCTCAATTTACTTTGCTGTCCAATCCTTTAAATTTTTTTTAGCTGGACGTGGTAGGTTTACAATTCTGACGGACCACGCTCCTGTTGCTCAAATTCTTAAATCTTCCAGTCATTTTGTAACACCTCGCATAGCAAAATTCTATTGGAAATTACAAGATTACCCCTATCGAATTTATTATGTAAAACCAACCACCACTGAATTGAAATTAGTTGATATGTTATCTCGTCATCATAACACCCAATGGCCAGCAGATGCTGAACCCATTATTCCAATAGCAGTGTCTGACAAAGATAGGAGCATTAATGACGAAGAGCAACATTCTTATTATAATTTCCTGGATACCAATACTCATCCCCTTTTGACATCTCGTCAAACCTACTATGAGAACCTCTATGCCGACTTTTCTGGCTATTCTCTATTTTGTGTTACAACAAGGGCCCAGGCCAAGGAACACTCAGATAATGATATCTCCCGCCCGACATCACAACCCACAAAGGCTACGAAACCACTGTCACACCTTACCAGTGAATGTACCCATACCACTGGACCAGTCTTACCTATTACTGAGATGAAATACAAGACCATCGATAGTGATCAACCTACTATCTTGACAAAAATGCCTCATCAAGCTGACTTAGAACCAGCTATTCGTAAATACATCACAGATGCATTCCATTACGTCAAGATACCTCATGATAGAGTCCAGCTTATAAATGCTCAAAAGCAGGATTTGTATTTGGGACCGGTCTATAACTTCATAGCACATAGTACGTTACCAACTAGTAAGCAAGTGGCAAATCAGGCAGTTGTATTATCTAATCATTTTGCTTTGATCGATTCACTTTTATTCTATGTTCAATCTAGTCCTAAAAGACATGACGTCATACTTAAATTGGCTATTCCTAACATTTATATTTTCGACATCATTGAATTTTTTCATTTAAATTTGGGTGCTCATGTAAAATCTAATAAATTGTATGATGTCATTACCTCAAATTTTCATATTAAGAATCTGATGAAATACATTTTGGATTATGCTAGGACATGTTTGATTTGCCAACGCTCGTCGCAGGTTATTGAAACAAATAAGCAGAGGGAATTCGTTCCTAGGCTGCTTACCGATTGTACTCCCTTTGTGCATATACATTTTGATATCAAAACCTTTCCCCATGCTACAGCTCAAATTATTCATTGTCTCATCCTACAAGATATTTTCTCCCGTTATGTCGTGGCGATTCCGTTACGCAGTAGAAAGGCTGATGAGATAGCCAAGAAATTTATTGAGCATTTTTGTTTGCCATACATGATACCTCATAGGGTAACTTGTGATAAGGAAGCTTCTTTCGTTGGTAAAATTATGAAGGCAGTATTTAAGTCATTGAATGTTCAGGTACACCTTGTCCCTACAATGATACATTCAAGCAATATGGCTGAGAGGGCTATTCAATCTGTTTCGAACCTATTGTTAACTATGATAGAGTATAAGTATTCTCAATGGCCATCCCTTATTCCATATGCTTGTAAAACTTATAATTCGTTGCCTCACGCAGTTACCAAATATTCTCCTAATTTCCTTGTCTTCCTTAGAGAAGACCGCAATCTTGTGGACATTAATCCTGAAGCTCTTTCTGTGGTTGCTACTTCTTATGATCATTACGTGTCATCGATTAGAGAGAAATTGCGATTCGTTAGACAACAAGCTGTGATTTCTCATAATAAAATTAAGATTAGACAGACCCAACAACACGCTAAGCGTATGCCAAAACTACATTCTTTCAAAGAAGGAGACCTTGTCTTATTACTGGCACCTAAATACACTGGGGTGCAGTATTCCACCAAATTAAGCATTAAGCTTATTGGGCCATTGTATATTGCATCTGAGCCACTTTTGAATCAATTTTTGCTTAAGACAATTGACGACCGCACTTTACCAGGTCTATTTCATATAGGTAGATTGAAACATTGTATGGTTCGTTCCAAGAATGGTTAACCAATTTACAACCAGCAACAATTGCGCATTCAAATTCTATCTGAAAATCTTAAAATTGATGATGTGGCTGCAGCCACTATGCAATTACACAGTGAGGATCCTCAAGGGCCTCCATTACCAGTCTCTACCCCAGCCCCACAGGTCAAGCCTGGGCCCTCGTCCCATTCTTTGCTTGATCCCAATGACCTTTCACATCCTTTGCACCAATTACCCCGGCCTTCTTATAACATGTCTATTTCTAATCCTGACGCTCTTCTTTTATATTTTAAATCTCGGCAAGATGATCCTCAACCAGGCCCTGGGTCTGCACTTCATGAATGGCCCTGTACTCTCGATGATGACAGTGCAGTCACCTCAACAATAACATCAGCCCGTTGGCGTGACGGTCATCTGCAAGTATAAATCAACTATCCATCTCAGATATCATGTGTATCTGCTTGGCATTTTGTATTTCAGGAGTATGGTCTGTCTCCATTGTTCGACTGCATTTCGAACCTGCGACCTACAGGCCGACCTTTCTTCCCTATGACTTAAGTTATTAAAACTTCATTTGTCTCAATACTATTATCGTGCCACTCATATTCTTGGCTTGTGGAGGTGCGAGATCGTAATACACTCTTATCCAACCTGCCCTCAACCTGCTACTTAATTACAATAACATTTATTGGTCAGGATATTGCTCAACCAAACGAAATGACTGATTAAATATGCAATGCTGTAATTAGTAAAGATGAGATTGAATTGCACCAATATTCTTTTTCAGCACTTCATAACAATAATGTAGCTGTTCAGTTCTTGACACATACAGGGGAATGTTCTCTTCTCCATCCTTGGCTAGTGAAGGCACGGGACCTTACTCCTCTCTGATCCCACCTGATACCTACCCTATTGACCACTTACTATGTCCAAGCAATGAGTGTGTTAATATTTTCACCCTTCACTTTCACCTAATCTCTGTGGGCAGATGTGATTTTCTGCAGAACCTTTGTGCTAGTAATTTTACCGATGCAGGATATTATATGATAACCTCTGAGAATTAAGTCTTATTTTCAATATAATATTTATCCTATTATATCAAAGCTCAGACGTATAGCAAAGTCGATAATATAGAGAAGGATAGTGACCTCTCTTCCTTACTGTAAGCCATAGACATACCTAGAACTACTCTATAACCTTTTAGCAAAAGAATTTGCAGACTTTTCAGAATCTGTTTACATAAATAAAAGCATCTCCCCAGGGAGCACTCTAAAACGTTTCCACTGCTCTCTTTTACCACCCTTCTTCCACTTTATGTTTCTCTTTTCACAGGAATGGCACACCTTCAACAGTTTATTCACCCCTCCTTCTAAAGTTGCTATTTTTACTTTCTATTTATCGGACTTAGTAAGCTGAAACTCTCTCCTAGCCACCCCTACTTGAAAAACGCCTTCCCCACATTTCTCATGTTTACTTAACCTAAACCGACTGCAGTTTCGTTTGTCTATTTGCCAGACGACACTTCATGTCCTGCATTTTACCTACTCCATGTGTTTACCCAACACGAAACATCATTTCTCCCAGAACACATATCTGTTTCAGACACACACTTTATAGTGTCTCACCAGTCACCTTGGCGGTATGTGAATGACACACCAGTCAGACTCCTCAATCAAGACTCCTTGGATAGTCGACTGTAATCGTTGTTATTTGCGATGCCACCTTGTGTTGAAATTACACATCTTTAATAGTAATTGCACAATTAAAACTGACTCAGATATCAAAGTCAAGATATCAAGGGTACAGGCATATGGCTGCAATAGCTCCACTCTTATCATGTATATATGTCAACAAAAACACACACATATATATACGAATGTTGTTTCCAGTAAAGTTCTTAATCAGCATTTCTGCATGTTTCCACATGCTGTCACACATGGTCTAATGAACGTCAAGCATTTCTTCCATAACTCCTTATCTATGACTTATGTCACTGTTCCCCAGGCTTTCATTTCAGATATGCCTTTGCAATAATACCTAAGTAACGCCACGCGGTCTGATGCAACCTCAACTTTGCCTAATGAACAGGTGCTTGCATCACTTTCCTGGTTTGTTCGCAACTGATCTTTCCTTATGGCGTACCCATTATATCTTGCAAAGTACTTGGTTCCAAATGTGAGATAAGTGTCCTTGCTTTGTGTTTCTGTTACACAATGCAACACATCACTGACTACCCGAAATGAAAGATTGACGATGACCAGCATTTTGCAAATATAGCTGTGCCTCACTCGTCACTTTCAAGAGTGATAATTAACGATAACTTCTGAACAAGTGCCGTGGAACCAAATGAGTCATTTGCACACAAAAATGGTCTCCTAAAAACACGCATGTGAATCCATGATAAATTTATCCAAACACAATGTCGTCTCCTAGCATTGGGCTATCCTTTCTTGTTTTCTCAAGGCTTATACAATGCACTGGTCCTTCTTCCTTGTCTCAGCTTTTGAGTACATAATGCATTGTCATCGTCTGGTTCGCCCTATATCTATGACTTATATCACTGACTCCTCCAATCAATGATTCTTCCAATCTTCTTGTCCACACGTGTATAGATAATGTTATCTTTCACATCATGTATTGACTCTCAAATCGTATTGTGTAAAATGCATCACTAATTAGACATTTATGCATCGACCAAATCAGTATGCAATATTTATTATTCATCATTGGTTATGTCTCGACATGTCCACGAACAGTTATCACAAGTCAACTCTTGCACTGAACTATTTCTGTAAACACCTGATCTCATTTCTCATATGTCTATCTTATTTAAAGCTCATGTTTTACCCTCATTTGATAATTTCTCTGGTCTATGCATTGTGCATGCCAGCTTCTTATACAAGTTTTCTCAGGTGTATTGATATGTACATGTGCTTTCGATATCACTTCACTGTACCAATATATTGTTTACCTATTTTCGCATTGTTTTAATTCTCTGTACGCCTTATGCCTACAGTTCATTCGGATTGTTTAGAGTGTATGTAACAAGTTTTACGAAACTATAGTCCACTATTGATTTATTTCTCTCCATATTGGACTATTGTTTTATCATTTTGCTTATTATTTTTGCTAATTGTCGCTTTGATCCATGCTATTGCTGATATTTGCGTTTTGATTATGTTTCGTTCATGATTTTAATTGTTGCTTTTAATTGCTTATCGCTTATATGTCATTTACTTACTTTTGTAGTTTAGGGTATCGGACATACCAGCCCATTTAAATTTATAAGGCTGTCCTGTCTTAATGCAACTAATGCTTTTAACTTACCATTTTGGTTCAGCTTCGTGCATATCCAATGACACGCAAGGGATGATACCCGTAACTGCCCTTGATAAAAACGGCTATTTGACTCGCCTGGTGCTTGAGTCTCTTTTGCTGAGGAGCCATGTAATTAGCGGCTCTACTTCCAAAAATAACGTTGGTTTACACACCCACCGATTCACAAAAAAAAAAATTGCAAAATTTGACGAAAAGGTCATAAGAATAACTTGTCCTTTCTTGTCAATCATTAAAATCTAGGTTCCATTTTTTCTATCTGAGCTCCCCTCTAGCATCTCATTGACGCCATTAAAGGACTGTCATTCAGTTCCTTTCCTTTATATCACCGATGCAAGTCATATTCTTGCTTCTTTTTCAAAATTTTTCCCTTTTTCCAAATTGTCTTTCATGGGCATATTGCACACGCCCGATTTTCATCTTAAATTTTTCCCCCCCCTTCCGCCTGCCCGGTGGTAGTGGTTACATCACGCTGATGTCACCACAACTTTCATTAAAGCATTCACAAAGTTCAGGTGCAATGAGACGCGTTTCCTCTGTTTATACCTAAATTGGTATCAAGCACAAAATCGATTAATAATCCTTTCAATCGTTTTGTTAATCAGCATGAAGCATTTAGGCTTCCATCTTTAAAAAAGCAATTGTGGAAAGCATTCCTTTCAATGAAAGTTACATTATTAGGCACAGTATATGTTAATTCACTATAAAATGAATGTAATCCATATTCGATTGTAAGTTTAAATGATGTTTTCTTCAAAGCGGAGAAAAACGATCTTATAAAAAATCCTCGATTGGTCGGGATGTCACCGCTGAGCTTTTAGCTTCAGAGGTGTCTTCATTCCTTCCTCTTGTAGGAAGTTTCCTCAAATCGCCATGAACCTCAAGACCTTAATTCTGTAATGTCATTTATATTATTATTGTATAAAAGTAATGTAATATATTATATTATTGTGTAACGAGCTACTATGATAGTAACGGGGTAGAACTCACCCCATGTTTCCATGGCAACAGTTACCCTGGTGTTTCTGCGCAGCCGCAGAACACCCTAGTAGCAATCTCTGGGGGCAAGCTTGTTTGCCCAGCCAGAAGAGAGCCCGCTCCCGCTGAGGTAGCAGGGGGGCTTCCTGTCTCCCTGACGCAGTGACGATTCGTCAGGTAAGGGTATTGTTGTTAGAGGTATGATCAAAAGGTTTCTCTTAAAGGAACCCCAGGTCATGGTTGATTGAGATGGCATTTAGTTAACAGTATACGTAATTCGTTAAGATCGTTGTTTAATGTATTGATAAGTCGGATAGCTTCTGTCCTTTGAATGATTCTTGATGTAACTGTCTATAAATTGAGTATTAAACGAATAAGTGAACCTAAAATGTCGAGCCTCTGGTATTTCTTGAGTAGGTGTTTCGTGGTGGCAAGTGCTAAGGTGTCTCCCGCAGGATCCCCGGTAATGAGTCCATCTACTCAGTAACATCAATTAGCTACCTCTGAGAGAGAGAGAAACAAGGTGAAGATGGCACTAGTGCAAGTGATAATGCAAGAACAGCTTAGGTAATGTGATATTTCTAAAACTACTGTCAGAATCGGTGAAAATATGAATTAAATAAAGCAAAAGTGGGGCCTATGGTTTTGAGGGTGATTTGACTATAAAGACATCAACAAACAAATTGCCAACATGTACCATTGGAAAACTGACAGAATATCCTTTAACATGGTATATAATACACAAGTGAGAGTGCAACAACAGCCTATAAAATGCCATATATCTGAAAATACAGTTGAAATTGGCAAAAATATGGATAAAATAAGCAAAAATCTGGCCTTTTCTTTTGCAGGTGATTTGATCCTTAATGCATCAAAATAAGAATGGCCGACATATACCATTGTAAAGCCGAGAACGTATCCTTTAATATGTTATCAAATACAAAGGTGAGAGTGGAAAAATATCCCAGAAATTGCAATATTTCTGAAAAACAAGTCAGAATCAGCAAAAATAAAGATAAAATCGGCAAAAATAGTGCCTATTATTAGAAGGCTGAGTTGATCCTGAATACATCAAAATGAAAATTGCCAACATATACCATTGGAAAGCTGATAAAATATCCTTTAATATGGTATATAATACACAAGTGAGAGTTGAAAATAGCTCAGAAAAAAATGTTATATTTCTGACTATGCCATAAGGATAGGCAAAAATTCGTAGAAAATCTGTGAAAATATGGCCTTTTCTTTCGAGGGCAAATTAACCTTGAGTTTGTCAAAATAACAAATTCAGACATATACAGTTGGAAAGCTGGGAAAAATCCTTTCACATGGTATATAATACACAAGTAAGGGTGCAAAAAATGCTCACAAAATTCTATATTACTAAAAATACCGTAATAATTGGAAAAAAATAAGGCGAAAATCGACTAAAATCAGTCAAAATAAGGTGTTTTTTTTTTGGAGGGCGATTTGACCATGAAGACATCAAAATAAAAATTGCCAACATATGCCGTTGGAAAGCTGAGAAAATTACCTTGAAAATGGTATATGTTGGCAAACTTCTTGTCTAAATGCCCACGAGATTACACAAGGCCCTAGACTGAATTATTGGGATAGTGATAAGGGCACACATTTAATCGATCAAAATTCTGACAATCTTTGATCATCACAGCATTTTCCAAACAGCATAATTTCAAATTAGTTGTAGAGAAATTTGACAGTTTCATTTCAAGAAAATCTTTAGAAACACTTTGAAGTCCTTTGCTGCTGAAGTGCAACTCCTGAAGTTCATTTAATCCATGAAATAGTAAAGCAGAGACATATTTTAGATTGGTATTTGTCAAGTCAATATGTTTGATACTTTGTAGCTTGCAAAAAGAGCAAACATCAATGTGATATAAAGTTGAGTCCTTGAGAGATAAACGTATTAATTTTGGAAATCGAGAAAATGAATCCTCTGTGATCCTACCTATTGCAGTTTCTTCCATGTACAAGTACTTCAAGTTTTCAAACTGCACCAGGTGTGAAGTAAAACTTTTCAATGGATTTTTACTGACATCAAATTTGACGACGTTTGGAGCTTCAAGTTTCTGTATAATCTCCATATCAGATAAGTGGCAGTGAGATATATCAACAAACCAGGCATTTTTCAGCTTTATATGGTCAACTTTAGTTTGACGTTTTAGTCGTATTACTGCTATTGATGATTTGCTGTAATCCAATTTCATAGGATTGTTGCACAAGATTGCCCTCCCCAAACAAGTGCAATGTTCTGGGCATTTTCTTCCACAAACTGCTTCATCATCTCCTGACAAAGGGCAGTGCAGCACACCATCACATATTTCAGTTGGGTGAACACAAATGTTCTCTTTGGTACATCGAAGCATTCTACTACATATCTGTGATGTACAATTCAATTCATCATCTCCCAATGGACACTCTGTAATTCCATTGCAAATCAACCTGTACGGAATGCACCAGTTTTGGTTACGACAGAAATACTTGTCTTTGCAGTAGACTATGTTACACTTTAAAAAATCATCACATTTTTGGAACCGCCAAGCCTCTTTGCATGGTGTAATGATGCCAAAATAATCCTTGTCATACACACAATCATATTCCTTTGGATAACAAATGGATGAACCAAAGGGACATATGTATTTTTTGTAGTCAATATTGGTATAATTAAAATATCTACTTTGATAAATACTGTCTGCACAAGTAGTATTGCACTGCTGGTGCATCATTGCATTGAGAGCATTTGAATATGTACTGATACATAGTTGTTCTTGCCTTTTAAGCACCAAAGGACTCCAGAGTTCCTTATAATGGGAATGCTCTGGACATAGTTCTTCATCGTCACCTGACTCACAGTCAGGAACGAGGTCGCATAACCTTGAAATTGGGATGCATGATCCGTCCTGGCATAGAAAGTGAAGATCTTTTTGTTGTGGGTCTGAGCAATGATCAGTGCAGTTCTGCTCATCACTATCATCAGTGCAATGCGGTCTTGAATCACAAAAGTATGTTTCCTGAATACATTCGCCATTATTACACGGCTTAAAGCCATCTTAGCATGATTTTTTCATTGGTAATGGCTCCTTGAAGCACACTATGCCAGCTTCTTCAAATTTATCAAGAGGAATAGGCAAACTTGTTTTCTTTGAAAACTGAAATCTGCTTACCTCAGAAATGCTCTGAGCAGGAGTATACACCATGGCTGATCTGTTATCTCTTAAATGAACTATGAAGTTACTTCCATGGACTGAAATTACGAGTTTTATTAAGCCTAGTACTTGGTTTACATACTTCTCTATGGTACTGAAACCGCCAACTTTTGTACAGGTCGAATCTGCAACATCTTTGTTTATTTGATATTCTTTGATGTACAAAATTTTTAGACACATTCTGTGGCCCCATATCCAACCCGCATCACAGTAGTATTCTTTATTGATATCATCGCAGTCTTCATCATCAAGTTGCATATCATCAGAAGTACTGGAATACTGGCACAAGAAAGTCACATTTGTGAATCGTTTTTGGCAGTCTATGTAAGTCCATGATCCAATTGAGGGTACTGCAGCCAAACACTTATAGCTGTCATTTTGTTTTAAGCTATTTTTGCGTATGGCATTCAAAAGATAGTGGTACTCCTCCTTGTGGATCATTCTTGAACTATTTAAAGAGTACCTGTGCGATGCATTTAGTTCTACTTCGGCCATTTTGTGTGGAGTGTGTAACATGTGAAATGTTCTTTGATTGTCATCAGTCGATCTTCCAGACTGAAACAGAAATGCTTACAAGATGGAAATAGAAATTTTTGTTGGGGGAGCCCTTGGCTGGTGCGAATTTCAAATAGTACTCTGCCATGATATAGTATATTGGGTAAAAGGTTGCTTCCAAGCACTTGGCTCAACTGGTTTGATAGCAGACCTTTAAGGGGAATGTGTTTTATGATACATCAGCCTGAGACTACTCAGAGGTAGCTGGTTTGAATCCCAGTCGTGGTGGCAGGTGGCATTGAGGTGAGATTGTTTACTTGAGTGTGTCAAAATCTCAGGGAAGTTGGGGATATAGTACAGTCAGATCAGAAATTACTCAGACTCTTGCTGTTTTATTTTTATTTTGCAGGAATTAAAAAGCAAGCAATGAAACATGCAACTTAAATCATCCTTTGTATCAAAATGTAACTTGCCCGAAACTAATTTATTGCAAATTGAGAAAAAAACTCAGAAGAAAATAGCTACTTTTATCGATTTCAGGAAACAAAAATTATTCAGACACTTTTACAAAGTTGTAGAAAGTGAACTATTTACTAATATTTATCCCAAATACTGCTAATAAACTACCATGGGATTATTGAGGTCACATTGAATGACAGGTGTGTAAAATTAGGATGAATATATCAGATAAACTGCTGATTTAGTTTATCACATTTTCGTGACTGATGTGGCTGAAATCTGTCAGATATCAATTGGAAATATTTCAGAATATCATTAAGTGACAATTGTTAACTGTTCTATCAAAATAAAACTGAAATACAGGCTTACTTGAAAAATGTTATGTGCAAAGGTTTTTTTGCTTGCATGGAGCTATCTCCACTGCAGGAATCACATTTTTGACCCCTTCACAAATGAAGTTTAAAGTGTCCCATTGAGATGCCATTCGTACCATGCATGGAATAAAACTTGAAATAGATAATGAATATTTTTTTCCGAAAATTTGTTAGATTTTGGTGGCACATGGACATGGTTTTCTTTTGGTAAATTGTGAAAATAAATACAAAAGCGCATTGAACGTAGTATGTGGCCTCCATAGTTGCGTATCTTGACTCAAAAGTTGTATGAATACAATTCTAAGATAAAATAAAACAATTTTAATCAATACAAGGCATGTAAGCAGTGAAACAGTGCATAAAAATGTGATAAACTGGACAGAATGTTATCTTCAATGTTTATCCCAATTTTCTCAATGGATGGTCATAACTCGCATTCCATGCAGTCATGGTGGTCCTTAGGTAATTTATGAACAATATTTGGGGATAAACATTAAAATTATAGCATAGAGTTCACTTTCTACAACTTTGTAGAAGGGTCTGAATAATTTTTGGTTCATCGAGTCAACAAGAGTAGCTTTTTTCACAAAATTTCTTGACAATTTGCAAAAAAGTGTAGCGAAGAGGGATAGTATAATAATTTTGTCAGAGTGAGATAGCAAGTGATATAGAACCTGTCCGAAATATAGTCCAAGATATCCCCAGCAAATGAGTACACCCTTGCGACATATTGACTAATTTTGCTAATAAGTCAGGAACTAACTAAGTTATCCAGCATATGATATCCTAGGGACCTAAGAAAATGTGTATGAAAAATTTCAATGGTGCAGACACTCTTACTTGTAAGTTGAGAGTGTTTAAAAATAACGGTGCTGCAAAACGAGTGAGTACACCCAATGGGAAATATACAAGGGAGTGATCTAAAAATTGGCAAGTTTTAGGTGTTAACATCATGGAAATTTTGTATAAACATGTCATTATAAAATAGATCACTTCAACTTAATATCACATAAAAAGCAGGAAATTCCAATAGCCACTGTAGATACTGTGGAGTGGCAAACATTTCCAGAGGCAAACATCCCAAATCAGCAATGCTACATCATTGGAGAGAGAGATTCTTTGGCATCAGAATATGTTGCATGCTCTTCCACTTGTAATGTGGCCGTAGAAATTGCTTGTCCTTTGTCATAAACTTAGTTGACGTGATGTCATCACCAAAGATGCCATTTTCTAAGATAAAAATTTCCATGCCACTCAACTATACTATGTATATGCAATAATCACTCAAATATCTGGTCATTCCAATGTCTGTTTTGCATTGCTTGCACCCACTTATTTGGTGGCACTTTTGCCTTTTAATACCTGTCAGTTACAAATAATTGATCGCATATCCTTCAAAGTTTACCATGTTTACATGGACATTCTACTAGGTGTAGGCTATATCACATCATAAACTTGGTGGATTATTTCACTGGAGTGTTCAGCTCTGAGCAAATTAGTCCAGAAGTCCCATGGGCGTACTCATTTACTGGGTAGGTGTTATAATTTAGTCAGAGTGAGAATGTAATTTAGATATACATTATATGCAGTGCGAGATATAGCAAGAATAGCGAAATGATTTAGTCATAGTGAGATTATTGGACAGGGGATATATGTGTATGATATAAAATGTATATTATATACAAACATAGATGTAAAATTTACCACCCGCCCTGACTGTGTAGTCCAAGATATACCATGGGAATGGATTAAACATTTAGTTTGGGTGAGATTACAAGTGAATAAGTGAAATTGGTGAAGTTTTGTCACTTGTGAGAGCATGCATGAATGCTCATCCGATGATATGAAAACACATTGGATCACAAAGGCTGATACATTGATACTTTAGGCATGTGGGATAACAATGACTGCCGATTTTCTTTGATGTATTTAGAATAAGGCATGGGTCAAAGTCTTTGATAACTAAGTGAAACACGAGGAGAATGTCATTTCAATGGAAGGGGGAGGGGTGCTACTTATTCAAACCAAAGATATTAACCCATGCGTAACTGTTTGCTGACCAAACAAAAATGGCAGCCATTGGTGTTCCACATGCCTCATTAATTGTGCTTTATGACCCCATACGTCTTCTTCCCATTGGATGGCTATCTTTGGCATTCTTTGCTTTCACTTGCAGGGGGGTCATTCCAAACAACATATATTTTTTGCAGCCAATTCAAAGACGGGGTGGTGGAAAATTTCTCGAAAATCTGATGATTTGACATGGAATGACCCAGGGTAGTTGAGGATATTTAGCATTGGTAAAACATTACCCAATCAATGGTAACACATCACCCGTTTCACTTACTTACAGGCGGCACTGTACACTGTATAGTGTATACAGTATCTGTCCAAACCGCAGTCTAAGATACAGAAAAGAAGATGCAGGGGTGCCGGGGGGCAGGGGGGACAATTGCCCCTCCTGACCTTGGCCAGGGGGGCAGAGGGGGCAAGGTTGCCCTTTTCATCTCAAAGAAAAAAAGTAATTTTGCCTTGATTTACAGTGAATTTAGGCAAAAATGTATAAAAAAATATTCAAAATTGTTATTAAAATTTTGTCGCGTGAATCAGATCTGCCCTTTCTCCCTGACCGCCCCTGCCGCCCACGTTCCCTCCCGGCACCCCTGAGAAGACGGTTGTTATAATTTAGCAGGAGTAAGATAACAAGTAAGATACAGTACCTGTCTGTGTCCTGGCTGTTGTCCAAGATATAGCAAAGAAGAATGGCGTAATAATCTAATAGCATCTATTCTAACATCATAATCTATTCGATTGAGATTGAATTCATCCGCGTACCAAGCAGTAATGTATGAGCGCATAACTTCCTTCCACTGTAGGGCATTTCCTACCCGCCACAGACTACCTTCTCGCTTACTGCATACTTCATTTGATTCTAGCCAGTTTCCAGAAAAATTTGAATAGACACTGGCACAGTCTTTCCCCCAGATCATACTGTAATTGCTATAACTTAAACAGTTCAAATCCAGTGATTTCTTAAAAGGTCTGATCAGATAAGAGTATAATGAGTCCACCTAGAAAATGGCATTGACAATTATCCACAATGAATGGAGATTCCCTCGCATCTAGGAAGCGTCAACCATCACCGTCAAATACTGTCCGTAACTTCGCCAGACGAAAGGCATTTGCACATCTCTGAACTTATAAGAGTAAGCTTTATCAGAATTATAAGTTTTATCATATATGGTCATCTCAAGAGACATCTCATCAATTGGCACGTGTTCAGTAGATTTCGAGACATATGCAGCAACTGCGAACTGATTGGGGTACTCCCTGAGGCTTCTCCATTCCTTTAGATATGAAACATCAAATTTAAAAAGGTTGGCTGTGATATTTAATGTGAATATGAAACACTGACCATCAAATTGAGGAGCATCTTCAAATGTCAATACTGGCAAAAGAGTAAAAGTTTCACATTTACTTCTCTTTGCTTCAGCCGGTTTGACGGAAACTTGTAATAAATGATTAACCAGGCATTCATAGTCAATTGAAAACTGCTTGTTGCTAGATTCAAGCTGATAGGGAGGATATTCCATGATTTCGGTGCCTCTGCGATTCCCTGACGAAATTGGTTTTGCAAATTCAACGTCTTGAATGTGCACTCCACAAATGTGATTAGATTGTCTTAGCCAGCGCAGTGAAATTTCAAATTTTAAGCTGTTAGAACTGATGGATACCATTTGCCATCGGCAAGTTTGTTCGCTCTGTGGAAATTCATTTGCCAAGATATTCACAGACACACACGTCACCCCAACTTGGAAAACTACTACCCCCTCTTCTGTGCATGTCACTGTATCATGAAAATGCGTGGCATAGTAGGCATACAAGTGAAAACTGCCTGGATTACCAGTAATTCCACAAATTTTACATGGATTGATTATGCCTATACATTGATTTCCAGTTGTTAGCCGAGGGAAATGTACTCTGCCTTTGGAATTCCAGCCTCCATAGTCATAAATTATGAAATACACATAACCATTAACAGATGTCAGGAGCTGGTCTTCGAAAACCGCCATCTGAGCTCCAGAACAAAGTGGCCCAACTTGAAGAGGAGATTCATCCAGATAGATATTCGTTCTTGCGGCTAAGCCATGGAACTGGCAAAGGTGACCTTGTGCTTTGTCTTCATGAAATATGAGTTGTATTTTGTAGTGAAACAAACAGGGATATTCATCACAACTGACTGATGTGTATTCATATGACAATTCTGATGTATTTCTGAAATCCCACATGACTGTCTGATCACCAATGTCATTCAAAGACATGTATTTCCTTTGTCCAGGTGCACTTTTATAAAGAAGAACTCCATGGAAAGACAAGTTTAATTGTTTGGCTGTTTCACCAGAATATTGCTTGTATGTCAAGTACAACTGAAATGAACTAGATGTGATTTCTTGTACTTTTCTTTCTTGACACTTAAAATCCAATTTTTTTGATGCTAACGTAGGCCCGTCGAAAAAGTGCAGCTGTGTCAAACAATCAAATGTCACATGTACAACTGTTGCAAAAGTTGTTCTCAGTAAAACATGGTACTCATTGAATCCAGATTGTGGATTATATGCGTATGGCATGAAATTGCAAGTTTTATTTGTACCTTTTGGTACGGTCACATGCGAGTTGATAGTATTTGAGGTAATTGAAACATCAGATTCTATCGCTTTTATAGTAACCTTCCATGCTTCCTTCTCCACTGATTTGAATATATTCACCACAACCTTACTTACACGAATAGAAAATCCACTTTGAAACTGGTGAATAGTTGTGATGGTGTTATAACTGACAGTCAAATTGCATTGAATGGCTTGAAAGTAAAACGTTAGCCTGCTCGTTGAGAATACTTTAAACATTTTCAGTTGGACTGAACTTAATGAATGATTTGTGATTACAATACCAGACTGCTGGTTCCTGTGGAAAGTTATACCATCTGTATTATCACTTTCAAAAGCTTTTGTATTGTTGTCACTTTTTAGGCCATTTGTATTTTCACTTTCATTTATGTCTCTCACTGATAATGAGAAGTATTTATCCACAAAAGGATCTCCATTTGGGAAGTTATGAATTGTCACATTAATGCACAAACCATCTGGAACTTGTAATTTCCACACACAATCCATCACCTTGTCAGTTTCCAGGTCAACGGACCCACACAGTCCTTTTAACCTCCCGCGACAATGAGCATACCTCTGCAGATTGCATTGTGTCCAAATCCTCCGGTAGCTAAGCTGAGTATTATATAACATATCTGTCAAAGTTGGTTTAAATCTTGCCCTTATTAAATTAAACAAAAAACTTTGAGATATGTAATCACTCCAGTGACGGTGAGTGTCCAGACATTGATGCTCCCTTATAAAATAAAAGAGCCCTATGGCAATTATAAACATTGACATCTTTTCGGGGATACAGCTTCATACACAAAATAAGTATCCGGAATGGTGACATCGGTGATATCTCCATTTATATACTGTCAAACTGGTATGATTATTATTGCATCTAAAGATCAAATAACTGGAAAGCTAACAAAAGTGTTGAAATTATGTGTATCAAAATTCAGAAATTAATTTTGATATCATACAACATGCTGCAAATTACTCAGTATTAACATTGAATTTATTATTGTCAGTATCGTGACCTGACAATTGAACTTCGATATGAAAACCACCGTTACCGAAGAAGTAAGTTTGCATGTCGTGCATAAGGATTGTGGAAATGGTGTACATGAGCAGACAATTAATATTCTAATGATTTACCAAAATAAAGGCAATTTCTTGATGTACTTAAAATTTGATAGATGTGACAAAAGCTGAGGCACAGTGGGACATGGGGAATATATCTAATAGTTTCAATTGCAAATTCACTGGTACTTCATTTGAAACTGTTGGATGATGCGGGTCCCTTATGGTAATTTGTAACGAATAGATCACACAAGTAGTCATGCCCTTGACCCCAGTCCTCCCCTCGCACAAGGCACTGAGTCCTTTGGCCATTGACAAGAAACAATCACTGCCGACCCATTGGATTTTATGGAATTACTGATGTGTCTACTCCACAGGCATTTGAATTGTTTACAACATTTCTGCACTAGACCCTGCCACTGGTGCTCACCACTACAGGCATACCAAGGTTGGAAAGTCCCTGAATCGACCACCCTGCTGTAATGCTGTAGCAATTGGGTGCAGGGTGGCCGATTCAAGGGAATTACCCAGACTTTCCCACCTTCCTTGTTCTGTTTAAGGTCAGCATCATGCACTCCAGAAAGCAGGAGGACTGGCAAATGATTGAAATGCGTGTGGTCTACTCCACCAGTGTGCCACATGATGAGGGATGACTGCAAGGATCATGAAACACTGCAGGTAGGCCTAGTGTGCAAAAAAGGGTAAAAACATCGTTAAATATAGTGTTTAGTCCTCTGACAGTGGCGTCCGTTCCTATAGGGCTGGTGGGGCAGATGCCCCACCACTTTTTTGCCAAAGTATACTTGTTTCTGAATTTAAAAAATGTAGTTTTTCCCCTGACATCTTCCACAAAGGTGTGACCACTATTTGCCCCACCATTTTAAAATGAAACTGACGCCCCTGAGTCCTCAGGAGACTGTCAGTTTGCATTTCTCGTTCCGTACTCTTATGTATTGGGTATGGGAGGCCAATGTAAATAGGCGAATCCACCGGTGCTTTGATTTGGTTAAAAGGGTTCTTTATTTTCATTGTGGTGGCCAATAGAAATTCTTAAGTTAACAGTTACTTAACCTTTATTTTCAAATTCTTCTATAGGGGGAACGGGGGCACATTGGGACGCTTTTAACGTCTACTAATTTTGCTCAATGCTGAAAGCACCAAAGAACTCAGACGTTTGCATGAATATCACCAATACTATTGAGCTTAAATGCAAGTTATAATAAACTAGACTGCACCTACCCTTTTGCAGCCAGAGAGTCATAAAAAACGGGTGGCACAGCCGGGGCACATTTGGGACATCAATTGAAAAATCATTTTAACACTCCATGCGCAATAGATATCACATGTAAGTAGTGCGTAAGACAATATACAGTGCATTAACACCTTGTAGTGCCAATAGTTCATAACTTTAAACAGTTTTAAACATTTAAAATAAACTGTCCTGGGTGCGGACATCTATGTAAGTAACACACAGTGCTTTGCGACAAATTTGTTGACAGAGCATGGTAATCCACTATACCTCTATTCACTGTGGCCTGAATACCTGTTGTGTGCTGTCCCAGGTCATTCAGTTGCCTTGGACGCTTAAATTCTGGCATATTAAGTGCGTTCCAATGTGCCCCGCATTCACTGTCCCAATGAGCCCCGATATGACTTTTACACCAAAATGCTAATTTCTCAGGGACACCAGTGAATGTGTTTATCACGATAGCTATTCATAACTGTTCGTTACGATATATAAAATTCATACAAGCACTGAGAAAGCCTCATTGTTTATGGTTTGTCCACAGAATGGTTCGAATTGAACCCGTCCATATTTACTTTAGTAGTAGGAAAACAAACTTTTGCTCGCCATACTTCTGCATGTTGCTGTAATTTGTCTATAAAACCATGGAAACATCAGGATGTGAAATTACAAGATATGATGGCACTACCATATCATTAACCTCACCAGGATCCAAGAAAACCCCACCGTCCCACAGTGGCCCGCGTCCCAATGTGCCCCGTTCCCCCTACAAACGGAATCACTATCGCATCACTCGATGCAAAATCCCTTATAAAATGAATTGCAAAAGTTTAATAGAAAAAAGGAAGGTTTACGCTCAATTATGTTCTGTGAAAGGATTTACCATTATGTTGGACAGTTTAGGCAGCGTACTGGATGGATTTAGATGCTTTATACTACCCTGTCTGGATCTGCCACTGAAAAAGTAATTTCACCATGCAAACTGAGCAAGAAATGATTCATTTAAAAAAATACTCCAACCCCCCCCCACCTTGAGCCCCTTTGAGCCCCTTGACATTAAATGTTGGCCCCCTTCCAGATTACTACGCCACATTTGGGAGATTAAGATATATCAGGAAATTTAGAAACAAAATAATTGACGAAACAACTTAATCGTTTGTCAGTTTTTCATAGCATACTATTTCTACTATAATGATATAAAATTAAGCAGTCACGTTTTTTATCTAGATTTACAGGATATTGGAGAGGTCTTCCATATTGAATCCTTGCTCGTCGTGTCTTTTCAAATGATCTAATTGAGTAAAATGGGGTGTAGATGGTTTCAATTTCACCAGCAATTACTATGAGTTATCCATTCAGCAATCAGATACAGTAATTTATGAATAAGAGTTACGATATGAAAACAAAACTTGTTACTGTGCCTATCCCTCAACTGATCGGCAGGAGATTGTAATGCCTATACACTACTCTGCATGTGGAGTTCATCAGTGTGCTACCACCGGCAGTGAGATCAGCCAGAATTCAAATGCAGCAACTGCCAGGCACAAGCCCATGTGGTGGAACAACTGCCATGAAAGTTAAAACTGACTTATTTAAGCCTCCTTTATCATTTTAGAGTTTCAGTAGCAATAATGGGAGAAAAACTGCTCAAAGTTAGGGAGTTTAACGGGGGTGGAGTCACAAATAGACATTGGCTTGTCATGGTACAAAAATGGTGCATATAGAAGAGTGTGAAACCAGAAATGTAAAAAAATGGCATTGTGGAGATTGAACACTGTATCTAACAGAACTCAGAACTTGTTTATTTACACATGATCAAACAAACAAATAATAACATAATAATCTTAATAAGTACATAACAAAACAAAACAATTTTCAAAGCAATATTACGAGAAGCAAAAAATAGGTAAATTAGCAAACAAATTATTTCCCCATTCTATAATAATAATTTTAAAAAAAGAAAAGGAAAAAAAAGGAAAAGGTTACCGACAAAATAGAGAAATAATTTTTCCTTTTTTTTGAGGTGAGGTTAGGATGATGATCATATGAAGGAGCTTCCTGAAGACTGGGCTGTTACCAGGAAGCACCCTATGATAGATGAATGATGAGAATGTAAAACTGAAATGGAAGCCGTTGTGAGTTTCATCCTATTAGAATAGTAACAAACAACCTGATGTTTAAAAAAGAGATATATTACGCCCGCCTTCTGCTCTTTAGGTGTGATGTCCTTAGGTTGCACTAGATTTTGTCTCAGCGTGTTGACCGGCTTGTGGTAAATGGATACCCCAAGCTTCCTAAATGTTCTCCCAAGGATTCCAACACTCCTTTAATATATAATAGGGAAGGCCAATGGGTGGTTGTTTCTTCTGTGTGGTGCTGTTCATATTAAATTGGGGTCACAGTGCAAACCGCCTAATGACCTCACAAAAGAAAGTAATAAGAATTATTTCAAAGAGTAAGTACAATGCCCATAGCGAACCACTTTTCAAAAAGCTCAATATTCTAAAAATTTCAGATATTTATAAATTAAAATTGTTAAAGTTCTATTATAAACTGCATAATGACTCGCTTCCAAAATACTTCTCCAACTAAAATTTCCTCATCTCACAACATACCACTCATTCGCATGACACTAGGGGTGAAAATTTTCTAAAACCTAGAATTTATCATACCTTTGCTGAAAAGAGTGTGCCATACCAACTGCCAAGTCTCCTGAACAGCCTTCCCATGCATGTGATTAACAAAGTTTATACCCATAGTGAATATGGATATAGCTCCTATCTAAAGAAATACTTAACAAACCAATACAGCAATACATGTTCAATAAGAAACTGCTATATATGCAGATCATAAACACAAGCTCCCACGCTCCTATACCCCACATTCCCCCACCCCCTCCCCTCCCCACTATTCTATTCAAAATTACCAGTGTCTGACAACAGAATGCTCCACTTAACTCTTAACTATTTACTACAAAAGTCCATCTGTCTCAGTTTTGCTCATAAAATGTTATATATCTAAAATGTGTTAACAGGGGTTGCTTACGATAGCGCTTATTGTGTAGGCAAAGTAAGCATCGCCTGTGCCAATTTGTATTTCAAAATGATGTTTAATCTACATGTTGTACTGATCTTCATATTTGGCTAAATAAAAACTGTTTGTCTGTCTGTCTGTCTGTCTTGTCCTGTTGCACTTGTTTCTTGCTGGGGATGTTAAACATCCATGGTGCATAGTCGTTGGCTAAGAGGGCATGTCATGTGACACACTGAGCCTGTTCAGTTAGCTGAGGAAGTCCATGAGACTGATGAGAGTATCAGCTACACTCCTGCTCATAAATATGGAATACTTTTTTGGAAAAAAAAGTGTCAAATAAATGTAAATTTCAGAGTGTTAATGTAAGCAAGGTCCATTGTAAAGGTCAACACATCTTCTCTAATCACTCTTGGAAAGCCTTATTACAGATCTCGTATAAGTGTGCCTTGTTCCATGTGAATATATGCCCAGATGATGTCAGTATTGCAATACTGACATCACTATTGGCACTCCAAGCTTGAGTGTTGATTCCAACTGCTACCAACAAGTCCGGCTTATGGGCTAAGTGTGAATGACAATTGATTAATCTGCATTCATCAGTATGGCTGTTTGATTCAGTTGGAGCAGGTGAAACTGATATGTTTGAGCCACTTGCTTGATCCATCATGGACATTCATGGTGTCCTGTTGTAAAATTTCTCATTGAGGGCAGCACCTTGTGGCTTTTCAGCCTTTTAGGTGAGATCTGCACCAAAGAAACTGTTCAGAATTGATGACTGGAATGGGGATGATGGGGAGATTTTTCGGAAGTGAATGTGGCGGTGTTGCATGGACATACCAGAGGACGAGAAATGGGGGGGGGGAAGTTGCTCCCCAAAAATTTTGGAAAAGGCCAGACAAGGAGGCTAAGAATTCGATCATCAAATAAACATTATTGGAAATCAGTGATAAGGATGCCCCCAAGCAAAACTCCCCCGCCCCTTAGGTCATAAATTCTGAATGGTTCCTAAGTATATTATTTTTGCCAAGACAGAGCAGCACATGATAACTTCTCAGGCCAACAAATGAATGTGAGAGTGAATGAATTTGTTTTGTTGTAAAAGTGCTAAAACTGATAGCAGTTATACACAAAATCCATGCATTATATATAGCTGGATATTGTTACTTTTGGATTTATTCAAAACATCAAACTGAATAATCAATGTTGAGCAACAATCTAACAGTTTATGTGTGAATTTGTAATGGTGTGATCAACATGGGTTCCAAGTGACACAGCTGAAACTGCGAATATACCAACTGTGAAATCGGTATGCTGATACTGACATCACAAGAGCACTGTGGCAGTTGAAAAGAACATGGCACACTAATAAGAAATCTATATAATAACTACATTTTTTTGCAAGAATTTTCAACTTTAGGTTTAATGCACCTCACTCTAAAAAAACCTCTGAATTTCCATATTTTGTGCTGCTGTAACTTTTCCTGGGGTTAACGCTGCAGCATGCGTTTTAAACTACAGCATGTTCTTCCCTTTAGAGGTCATTGGAAGTAGTTACCATTGAATCAGACCATCATGTGCTCCAGCACAAGTTGCTAAAGTTGTCAATTTCAATGGAGAATGTTGAAGTATTCCATATTTATGAGCAACGGTGTATTTAACCCTTACTGGACTGAGCAGTCCAAAAAAAAACAATCCTGCAATTGTGACGTCATCAGGGACAACAGCAGATTTTAGGGACATAAATGGCCCTACAGGCAGTAAGCTGGGGATGCACATAAATGTCCCTTTAGTCCGGTAATCTCCTATAAATTTTCTCAGCTTGTTTGACAATCCATCTATACAACAGCTTGTTTTTGGTTTTAGTCCTCAAATAATTTTCTGAATATCTTCTTTTTACTTTCAGCGCACAAAGTTCGAGAAGGTATTGTAATCACTTGGGTAAAAATGTAGTCCGTCCACTAGGCTGGTGGGCGGGTGGGCGGGCGTTCGGGCGACGGGCGGACAGATCGTTTCCCGGCCAACACTCGGCCTCTATTGAGTGTACATGGATAAAATTTGGTACACATATAGCCTGTATGATCTAGTTGTGCCTTTTGATGGTCTGATTGATAGATATTCTATACTTTTTGAAATAATTTAAAAAATATATAAATTATTTTTCTTCGTTTCCAGGCCAAAACTCAGTCACTATTGCAAGTTCTAGGATGGAATTTGGTACAGATGTAGCCTATATGGTCTAGTTTTGCCTTTTGATGGTCTCATTTATAGGTATTCTATCCTTTTTGTCAAAATGAGGAAAAATATGTATTTTTTGGTTAAAATGATTGGGAAAACTTAATATAATAAAAATATAATAGCTTTATCTTTCTTGGTTTCCAACCAACAGCTCATAACCTATACTTTTTACATGCAAAAAACCTTACCATAATATGAGTAAATTTGGTTAATAGGCCTTTCCCTGCTTTTACAAAGCCTGGCAAGCACATGGACAGATGACAGGGCAGCAGCTAGGCAAATAGAGATAATAGAAGGCCACTATTGCATACCCGTAATATATGCAGTTTGGTAAACCCACCAATTTTATGGTGTAATTGTCATCTTCTCAAGGTGATATTCACTGAAGGTTTGCTGCTATGTAGCTTAGGGACCGTTCAGAATTAATGACTGGGGGGGTGGGAGTTTTTGCCGAGGGGGTGCTAACTTTTCACACGTGATTCAGGGGGGGTATTAATTATTGACAACACTTTTAACAAAGAAAAAACGTTAAATAACATGCATAAACTCATTTTATTTGGACTTTTTTATGCGCAAAAGTATGCGAAATGACGCGAATCTGAACGTGTGGCTGTGTATAACAGTATATATGTGTGTACTGCTTTGTATGTCGAGGGGGGGGGGTACTAAAAATGAGAATAAAACCTAAGGGTGGGGTACTAAAAACCGCATGAAACTCATGGGGGGGGTATCAATTTTTGATGGGAAGTTCCAGCAAAACTCCCAACCCCCCCCCCCCAGTCATAAATTCTGAACGGTCCCCTATGTTTTGACACGGTGAAACTGAAGATTTGGTGTCATTGTTAGAAGAATTTTTCATATAGTCCTTTTATGATTTGCCTACAGATTGTTCAATGTTTTCCGCCAAGGAAGGGCCTATCTTAATGAAAAGTGTTTTAGTGGAGTATAACCTCAGTTCAACATCAATATTACTCCAGACACTACAATGATGATTTTTTTTTTCATGAAAGAAATGAAGAACATTAGGATTTCAATCGAATTTATTTCATTTACTTAAAGCAGATACAGAGTGGAATATGCATCATTGTTGTTGTCGACAAAATCTTCATTCCTGATTGGTTTCAAAAATGTCCACTCTGAGGAGGAATATTTAATGAAAAGAAGAAGGAGGAGGAAGAGGACCAGTAGGAGGTGGTGGAGGATGATAAGGCATTACTAGAGGATAATAGGGTATAGTGGAGGATATAAAGAGTATAGTGGAGGATAATTCGATGGTGGAGGATAAAAACAGGGGCTGGAATATAACAAGAGGGTTGAAAGTTAGCAAGAAGGGTGAAAGATAACAAGAGAGGTGGAGGATAAGAGAGGGGTGGAAGATAATAAGAGGGATGGAGGATAATAAGAGGGGTGGAGGATAACAAGAGGGGTGGAGGATAAGAGAGGGGTGGAAGATAATAAGAGTGGTGGAGGATAATAAGAGGTGTGGAATATAAAAAGAGGGGTGGTAGATTACAAGAGGGGTGGAGGATAAGAGAGGGGTGGAAGATAATAAGAGTGGTGGAGGTTAACAAGAGGTGTGGAAGATAAATAGAGTGGTGGAGGATAACAAGTGGGTCGGAGGATAAGAGAGGGGTTGAAGATAATAAGAGGGGTGGAGGATAAGAGAGGGGTGGAGGATAACTAGAGGGTCGGAGAATAAGAGAGGGGTGGAAGATAACAAGAGGGGTGGATGATAAGAGAGGGGTGGAAGATAATAAGAGGGGTGGAGGATAAGAGAGGGGTGGAGGATAACTAGAGGGGTGGAGAATAAGAGAGGGGTGGAAGATAACAAGAGGGGTGGATGATAAGAGAGGGGTGGAAGATAATAAGAGGGGTGGAGGATAAGAGAGGGGTGGAGGATAACTAGAGGGGTGGAGAATAAGAGAGGGGTGGAAGATAACAAGAGGGGTGGATGATAAGAGAGGGGTGGAAGATAATAAGAAGGGTGGAAGATAACAAGACAGGTGGAAGATAATACGACTGGTGGAAGATAACAAGAGGGGTGGAGGATGAAAAGAGGGCTGGAAGATAATAAGAAGGTTGGAAGATTACAAGAAGAGTGGAAGATAACAAGAGGGGTGGAGGATAAGAGAGGGGTGGAAGATATTAAGAGGTGTGGAAGAGAAAAAGAGGGGTGGAAGATAGCAAGATTAGGTTGGGGATAATGATGGAAGAAATAACAAGAGGGGTGGAGGATAAAAAGAAGGGTGGAACATAACATGAGGGTGGGGTGGGAGATAACAAGACAGGTCGAAGATAATAAGACTGGTGGAAGATAATAAGAGGGGTGGAGGATGAAAAGAGGGCTGGAAGATAATAAGAAGGGTGGAAGATAACAAGAAGGGTGGAGGATAAGAGAGGGTTGGAAGATAACAATAGGGGTGGAGGATAAGAGAGGGGTGGAAGATAACAAGAGGGGTGGAGGATAAGAGAGGGATGGAAGATAATAAGAAGGGTGGAAGATAACAAGAGAGGTTGAAGATAATAATAGGTGTGGAAGATAAAAAGAGGGGTGGAAGATAAAAAGAGTGATGGAAGATAACAAGAGGGGTGGAAGATAAGAGAGGGGTGGAAGATAATAAGAGGGGTGGAAGATAGCAAGAGGGATGGATGACGAAAAGAGGGCTGGAAGAAAACATCAAAAGTTTATTGAGATAGAGATGGAAGTACATTGAAAAACATGAATTTTTTTACTCTTTTTTAAGTTTTAGCATGACATAAACTTGTTCACCAAGTGAAATCTTTCAAATTAACAAAGTTTGACATATTCGATTGCTATTTCGCTATACTTTTTGGAATCTGTTTTTGACGAATTAACAATTAACAAATTGTTGCCCACCACATGCATTTGCTCATGATAACTATACATCCACAATATATTCAAGTTGAAACATACGGTGTCAATTATATTTATGCAGTCAAAAATGTCTTCACAAACCCATTTCTTTATAACTAACATCAAAATATGCCAGTGCAAATATTATTTATGCAGTCACGGATGTCTTCCTGCAGTAAGCCCACTTCTTTAGATAGCTGACATCAAGATAATCACACAGGTTTCACACAGGTTTCACACAGGTGTCACACAGGTGTCACACAGGTGTCACACAGGTGTCACACAGGTGTCACCCAGGTGTCACACTCGAGGCCTGCCTTGGGGCCATATTTTTATGGCCTCGTCCTTGGAGCTCGGATGACCAATACTTGGCTTTGACTCGGTCGCGGATGTCTTTGGACCAGACATCAAGATACAATGTAGGCCTAAACAGTTCAAGAAAAATAAATCCCCCTTTACAAAAACTTGAATATCTCAAAGATCTCTTTTCTGATTTTTATTAAAGTTGACCCATTTGTAGGCTTGCATATCGACATTGTGTCTGTCTTATTTGTAGCTTGATTGCTTCGTTTTTGTCTGAGCCAGCAGACCCTGAGTGCACATACCCCTCTGTTAAGAAATACAAAGTTTTGGCTTTTCCAAAATATTTGTTTTGCAGGGAGGCAGGGAGGGGGGAGGGCCCCCACCCCCGTAGAATTGGCCACCCCCCCCCCCTCCGTAGAATTTGGCCAAAACAGACTCTGCCCCCAAGGATTCAGCTCAGTCTATACTGCCCTGTCAATAATATTTATACAGTCAATTATGTCTTCAACAAATCCACTTCTTTGTAACCAATACATCAAGATACACAGGAGCAGTTAGTTATGTCTTCAACAAATCCACTTCTTTGTAACCAATACATCAAGATACACAGGAGCAGTTAGTTATGTCTTCAACAAATCCACTTCTTCGTAACCAGTACATCAAGATACACAGGAGCAGTTAGTTATGTCTTCAACAAATCCACTTCTTCGTAACCAGTACATCAAGATACACAGGAGCAGTTAGTTATGTCTTCAACAAATCCACTTCTTCGTAACCGGTACATCAAGATACACAGGAGCAGTTAGTTATGTCTTCAACAAGTCCACTTCTTCGTAACCAGTACATCAAGATACACAGGAGCAGTTATTTATGTCTTCAACAAGTCCACTTCTTCGTAACCAGTACATCAAGATACACCGGAGCAGTGTTTCCAAAGAACTTTTCTGTGAGCCAAGGTGGAAAACAACCGGCTGCCTCTCTGGAGTATGTCACTGCAGTGTAACTGTCTGCAAAATTACGATGAGAATTTTATGATTTCATCTTCTTATGAGTTCAGAAAGTTCACGGCTTTTTTTTTACATGGACACTTCTTTTCAATGTAGAACTATGACTTTTTTGCAGGATAAAATTCAGCAGTTTTCGAATGGATATCCAAAATTTTGGCTTTCTTGACCTCAGTATTACACTCTACAAAATTTTCGGGACAAAACTGGTTTTTTAAATGGAAAACGGTTTTTTGAAAAACCAAACTTTCCATGCAGAAACCAACACGGATTTTTCAAAAAATCATTTTTTATTTCCAAAACCAGTCGAGTCCCAATTTTTTTTAGAGTGTACCTGTGCCACCTAGCTGCACTTTCTGTTTCCATGGCAACCATTGAATGACTTTAAATTGTCCAAATTGTCCAAAATCTTGGAAATCTATTCTAAGACTGTTGAATTTAAACCTGTAGAAAATTCATTATTCTAGATAGAATAAAAGTGTCCAAATAGAAAATGCTGTGAACTTTCTGAACGTCCCTCGTAGAGGTATATCTGCCACTTGAATCACATTCAATAAACAAATTAAACACAAGCTCTTAACGCAAAATGTTCTTGATGGCATATTTTATAAAGAACCCACTGCCAAAATGTTCTGAATTTTTAAAGGGTTCAATTGTATTGAAAAGGTTCAATACTTGGTGGGAAGGCCTTATGATTGGACCCTATTTTCCCAACTTGTGAGAAAGAGGTTCCATTGTGGGAGTTCAGGGCACCTGGATTGTCTACTAAATGTTGTTTTGTTTCCCGCTGGAACCTTTTCAAAAGTTGAGTAATGCACCTTTTAGGGTTCCTAATCTATTCCAACTGATAGAACCCTTAAAGGTTCCACATAAACCTTTTTGTTACATGTAAGAGTGCATGCAGTAGTGTAGAATATTACGAGTCAGGCCAACTTGAAAGACTGTCGTGGAATTATTGACCAACTTCTGCACAGCCTGTTTGGTTTCAGTTGTCACATGTGCCATCCCGTTGTCATGTCTGAAATTATATTGATATCGATATCATGATTAGCTAATCTACTTACGAATCTGCATGACATAAATCTATAGGATAATAGCGAAGAAGATAAGTAAAAAAAATAAGCTTTTTCACCAAACTCTAGAAAGCTACAAGTGGATGCAACTACCACAGTATGTCCTGTCTGTCATTGGGACAGAAATTTAGCGTTGTTTCTACAGTACATATTAACAAAGCAACACAATGATATTGGTGGTTTTGCTGAGACAAACTTGACTAAAACTAAGTCTTGAGTGGCACTGCAGTGAACTTTTGTGACGTCACCACATGTGTGTCAGATTGGCTGCATCACAAATGTCAACATTGTGCAATATTGGGCTGTTTTTGTCATAAATTGTCGTAAATCAGGCAAAAAGGCATCGAAACATCTCAAAAATATAATATTATTTATTGGTATTACAACAAAGCTATAGGGTACATATAGGTAGGTGTATTTCTACTGTAGGACTTCTGGTTGCTGAGATACCTGGCCAAACGTCTGTCCTCTGCTTGACGTGACAATCTATAAGCCCCAAAACCTCAGCAGGGAAGTGTAATATGGAAATTATGGGGTCTTTATAACTGTACGGGTGACTTGAACTCAAATTCAAGTTGCTGACCTTAACGAATAAGTAGGAAAGAGTTTTATGGCTTTCATATTCGTTGGCAAGCAAAATCATACATCTAAATTATGAAGGGTCCTATGCACTCTATGTCTTTACAAGTATTTATTATTCATCATTGGAGTGCTATGTTATGATGCAAACATTATGCAACATTAATTTTTCATCACTAAATTTCTGTTAAATGTCACTTAACAAATGCCAAATAAATTTTTCATTTGCTTCGTTCACAATAATTGATTGGCAAACTTGTTACTACCATTGTGAATTGAAGATTATTATACATTATTCAACGCTTCAAGGTGGAGTATTACACAAGGGAGAAATAGTCCTTTTCGGCTGTTACATCAATAACAACAAAAGGCAACAGTTTGACGCAAACTTCGATTTCCAAACTTCCAAAAGGCATGTTTTCAGATCAGCTTACAGCAGAATTCACAAAAATGAGGTCACAGAGTATCTTAAACTTTCCCAAATTTTATTATCTATCTGATGCTTCCTGACGCAAGTAAATCAATCAGCTAAATAGTAAATATCAATAAAATAATCCATCAAATATGTATTTTTTTGCTCTTAAAAAGTGCTTTTTTTAATCTCTCATAAGGATAATAATGGATGGCAAAACTTACTGGTCATCTGACATGCTAACTTTGGAACTTTCTAGAATCAACAGAAAACAACTCAAAATATAATAATTATATTGATTGATATAATATATTTAAAATACCTGTTTGGAACCATTTGTTTTAGTCTTAATATAATTATAAACTATTTTAAAAAATGAAAAATAAAAGGGACGGCTATTGTAACTCCATTTTGTCTCAGGTCACTGATGTTACATCAGCAACATTTACATCAAAATTTATTAGTGTTCCTGCTACCTAGACAAATCTAAAATTTTATTGAAAAATGTGCCTTATTTTCCTGAATAAATCACCAGCAACATAAACATGGATATGTGTTTTTTTCCTGATGAAGTTATACAAAAGGGTAGAGACCTAATTTGTTAGACATTCTATCGGATAAGTAATCTTGCACTTACACTCCCATAAGGATGACTCGACCAGGGGGCAAGTTATTCAAGAAATCTCTCATTCTCGGAACGTCCACTGTCCCTTTACCCCAAACATCGAAAATCTGCAGAAATTAAAACATTCATGATGAGACTGAATCAATGTACTTTACTCTAAAACTATACGAGCCAGAATTTACTGTCATGACTTTTTTTGTTACGTCTTAGAATAGCCACCTTATTACTGAACAAAACTTTCTGATGACATCTACCAACATTGAAATATGATACGTTGATAGTGGAAGTGATCCTCTTGATGTTTTGGCCTCATTCACAGCTTGGGCATTTTTACTTTGTACGCTATTGCTGAATCAACTTGGAGATGGTGGGCAAAATCACCAAAATATTGTGGTTTCCATGAAATAACAATTGATACGGTATTGTATATAGCAATTTTGGGATAATTGATATTTGTATGTTTTAATAATTTGTAACCCATGGATTCTTGTTATGTCATTTTAATTATTTGTAATCCATGGATTCTTGTAAATAGCATCATACACATGTACATTCACATCATTCATAGTTGTTCATAGCTTTCAGAAATAAAGTTTGTCACAAAAGGAAATGTCTTTTGTCTTTTGTTAAAAGGTGTTAACAACTACATGTAACTGTTCAGAAAGGAAATTGAGAAGCACCTAGCATTCTCATGTGAACTCTAGACTGGAACAGATGTTAATATTTATATTGCCTCCAGGTTATTGGATTATTCACATTTATATTGGGAAATATATTTATTGGGAAATCTAAAGCTATTAAGCAGGTGAGCAATTTCATCTTCATTCCTCCATACTATTCATTTCATTTGTAGATTCAGTGATAATGTTGTATGTGTATTTCAAATTATATTGGTTCTTTCTAAGACATTGAATTAATGTTCTTTGTAGAACTGAAGAGTTGGTCCTTTTGGGTATTCAAGTACTATTCAGGATTTTGATATTGTTCAACCCCAACTAGGGTATGTCTATTGTATCAGTTATGTCAATTAATCATATCTATCATTTATGTCAATTGTGTTATTAATTTCACTTATGTCACTTTGTGTATATACAACTAGTATGTAACATATTAACTCACAGAGTCTATATTATGTCTATAGATAATAGATATACAGTTATTAGATTATGTGTAAAAGTATGAGTAATAATTACAGTGTAGCAAAGACTGTAATTTCTGTATATGTAAAAGGTAATCATTGTATTATATTTTAAGTCAAACCCTAATTCACTGTTTATATTTACAGGGTTGAAATCGATATATTGGATCCGGGATTGGTATCCCACATGTTTGAATAAACGATCGAAATGCACGAACCGTATATTGTCTTCTATTCGGTAACGGCAACAATGGCGCAGTCGACAGGATACCCGAAACGCAACTGAAATCGATCCGGAAATCTGGAGCTTGTCCGGCCAACAAGTGGAACCAGGATACGTACTACCGCGGTGGGAAACAGACTCGTTTATCGCAAGACTCAACAAGATTCTTCAGATACGTGAGTTGATGTTTCAGACTTTTTGTCAATCTGACTGTGATCGAAGTCAGAATTATATGTGGATCGAACAGTCTTTTGGGAACAATTGGACAATTCTTCATTTTGCTGCAATTTTTGCTTATATTGTTTGAATTTGTGAGTTCAAAGAGACTTTTTTGTGGAGGTGTAACTTCCAAAGACTTTCATTTGTGAACTCCCAGAGGTGTGAATTTTCACTGTTTTGATTTTCACTGTTTTGAAACATATGAGAATTGTTTTCAACATTGCAGTTTTTTTATCAGCTGTTATTTGTCAAGAGTTCGTTGACCTTTAAGCTAATAAGGTCATTGTGTGCCATTTAAAAAAATTTTGAATCAGCTGTTAGGAGGTCAGTGTCCTAAACAAAAACAATTGGTTTACTTGGGCAAATAGTAACTTGTTGTATCCAGTATTATTTTGGTACTTTAATAATTACAAGGCAGTCTTTGATAATTTATTTAAACTTTCAATTTAAATTATACTGCCACTCATTTAACTTTAAAATTTAATTTACCAAATTTGTATATTTTTCTTCACAACATCAGCTTCATTGAAGGTTGTTGAGGTAATTATAATAGTGTATAAGAATTTTGAATTAATTCACAATTCCTCTTATATTTAACATTACACTTAGTGTTTATAGTTTCAACTTCGTGTTATAATTAGCTAGTTGGGGTTACTTATTTATAACTTACATTTAAGTTATCAATCTACTTAGGTTATTTCTTACAATAACATACTAATTATTCCAAACAATTAGTTTGATATTTTACTTAGATTTAAGTTTAACTACTTATCATACTTTAGTTTTATGTTTAACTTATTTGTGTTCAGACGACTTACACCAATTTACCGTTAAGTTTAACTTATCTGTGTTTAGTTATCTTATACTTTATCAACTTATTCTACTTTGACTTTAAGTCTAACTTAGTTATTTAAGTTAACAATTTGTACTTAAGATTTTTTTCACATTTGGGTCAAAACTCAACTTAGTTGATAAAACTTATCTTAGATTATAAAACTTATTACTTATTACTGTATTCTTACTTAGGTTAATATCAGATTAATTCTTCAGTTCATATTCCAAATTCAACTTTACTTCAATTTATCTTCATAGATTATTCCTCTTTTCTTTTAAAACTTCTACAAAACTTTATCCAAATTGTCCGCCCTTGTCAAACATACAACTTGATCATTTAGTGGATACTGTCCAGCGTGATTCATCATTTCATATTTACATTATCATCCATCTTCCCACAGCTCACTTCTGGTTTCCAAAATGTCTACGCCAGAGGAGATTAAAGAGTCAGTTGATAAATTACAGGGGGAGGATAAGACTAAATTATTGGGTTTGATCCAAGGCGTAATTCCCAAAAATGGTGGTGCAGGTGGGGCTGGTGGTGACGGCCAGGTTCCGGTGGAGAACGCACAGGACCGCAAACCACGTGAAGGGAAAACGCCTAAATTGCCAAAATTTTCTGGTTCCCAAGCATTGAAGTCTGAACCTTCCTTCAGAGTTTGGCAATTCGATGTTGAGGACTTAAAACGTAATCATGGGGAGAATGAGGTCAGGCGAGCTATCCATGAGTCAGTTACAGGGATGGCCGCTGAGATCCTAACAAGGTTAGGACAGGAGGCTACAGTTAATCAAATTTTGAGTAAATTTCAAAATATTTTTGGCACAGTGGTTAGTGATCAAAAGTTGTTGGCAGACTTCTACACTGCACAACAAAAGTCAAATGAAAGTATTGCAGAGTGGTCATGTCGTCTTGAAGAGTATTTGTGTCATCCTAATCTGAATAATTTGACGTCAAAGAACAACATGTTAAAGACGCGTTTCTTTTCGGGTTTGTTTTCTGATGCTATTGCTAACTCCATTCGTCATCTGGTGGAATCCAAGACCTTTGAAGACCTTGTGGTGTCTGCCAGAGAAGCTGAAGCTGATGTGGAAAATAAGTCTTCCAAAGCAGTAGCTAAGGCACAAGTGGTTGACCCTATGCTTGAACAACTTAAGCAAATTAAAGCAAGTTTGGACAAATTAACAACCAAATCTGAAGAATGGGAGCGACGATTGTCTACTGTTGAACAACAGAGAGCCACAAGACCAAGACAACAATCAACTCAACGCAGTTACCACTCAACCAACACTGAGCAACGAAACCAGCCGAGAGAAGTTACTTGCTTCTACTGCAAAACACCAGGGCACGTCAAGAGAAACTGCCAGAAGTATTTAAACTCTCGACAGTCTGCTGCGCGGGGCGGCAAGTAGACGCAACTCAACCTCCAGCCCCTTCTACATTAATTGGTCCCCTGAATGAAACTGCAATAAAGCTCAACAATGTAAGTACCTTAGCTCTTCTTGATACCGGTTCACAGATTTCTTGTGTGTCACAGGCTTTTTATGATAAACATTTGGCACATGTTGATGTAAAACCCATTAATTCTCTTTTACAAGTTGAGGGAGTGGGAGGTAACCTTTTGCCCTACTCCGGTTACATTGAAGTGGATGTAAATTTTCCATGTAGAGTTTTAGGTGATGGTAAAACTCTTAGTTGTCTGTTACTAGTTACAGCAGACACACGTTATAATGCAAAGTGTCCTGTTTTGTTAGGCACTAATGTTATTTCTTCTTGTCTTCAATTTCAGAAAAATTTTGTTGAAGAACCACAGTTACCCCTTGCATGGAAAGTGGCTTTCCAGTGCATGAGTGTCAACATTAAGGATCAGTCTGAAGGTGTCCAAGTCATGACTGAAGAGAAAATTCAAGTTGAAGCAAATTCCAGTTGCATGCTACAGTGTTCGCATGGTGACTTCAAGTGGAACTCTGATGCCTATATGATGGTGGATGGCAGTGACTTAACCTCTCTACCAGGTGGACTGTTCGTCACCCCTATGGTAGTGCCAGGAAAGGCTGCAGATGGTAACTTTCCTGTACTGGTAGTTAATTGTTCCCAAAGAACAATTCACATCCCTGCGAAGACTACAGTTGGAAATGTAGTACCAGTTTGTTTGACGTCTTCACCAGTCTACACAGGCAAGGAAGTAGTCCCTTCCAAGGACATTATGGAAATGTTTCCTTTGGAACACTTGTCTACGGAGGAGCGACACAGAGTTCATCAGTGCTTAGAAAAACACAGGAATGCATTTTCTTGGAACAGCTTAGATCTTGGACATTGCTCAGCATATAAACACCGGATAAGACTGACTGATGACACTCCATTCAAAGAGAGATACAGAAGAATTCCGCCAGCGATGATAGATGAAGTCAGATCACATCTACAAGAGATGTTAGACTCAGGCGTGATCCAGGAGAGCAAGAGTCCTTTCTCGTCTGCAGCAGTCTTTGTTAGGAAGCGGGATGGATCTCTCAGATTTTGTATTGATTTTCGGCGCTTGAACAACAAAACTGTCCCTGATGCTCACTATCTGCCAAGGATTGACGATACCTTTGACAGGTTATCTGGTTCGTCGTGGTTTTCCACACTTGACCTGAAGGCAGGATATTGGCAAGTTGAGATGGAACCCGAAGATAGGAAGTATACTGCCTTTACTGCAGGAAGCTTAGGCTTCTATGAATGGGTCCGTATGCCTATGGGATTGTCTAATTCTGCCGCTACATTCCAGAGGGTCATGGAGTCAGTCATGGGATCAGTCAATTTTGAATGTTGTCTATTGTACTTAGATGATCTCATTGTTTTCAGCTCTGATTTCGAACAGCATCTACTACGCCTAGAGAAAGTGCTGTCAAGAATCGAAGATGCAGGCCTGAAGTTGAAACCCAGCAAGTGCTGTTTGTTCCAACGAGAAATAAAATATTTAGGTCACTCACTTTCAGAAGAAGGAGTGAAGACGGACAATGCCAAGATAGAGAAGATCCTTAATTGGCCTGTACCAACAAACAAGAAACAACTCCATCAATTTCTTGGATTTTGTGGGTACTACCGTTGGTTTGTCCAAAACTACTCCAAGTTGGCCTATCCTTTACAGAGACTACTGTCTGGGGAAAAGAAGAAGACATCAAAAACTTCGAAGACATCTAAGAAGAGCAAGACAGAAGAAGTTCCATTCGTCTGGGAAGAAGATCAGCAGGAAGCATTCACCAAATTGATTGATGCATTGACCCATGCACCCATACTTGCATTTGCGGACTTTAGCAAACCCTTCGTACTACATACAGATGCAAGCCTTCATGGTTTAGGAGCAGTTCTTAGTCAGGAGCAGGAAGGAAAACTGAGGCCGATCGCTTACGCCAGTAGAAGTTTGTCGCCTTCTGAGAAGAACTATCCCATTCACAAGCTTGAATTTTTAGCATTAAAATGGGCTGTTTGTATTAAATTTCATGACTATTTGTATGGTTCAAGATTTCATTGTTTTACAGACAACAACCCTTTGACATTTGCAATGTCGACGGCAAAGTTAGATGCCACTGGACTTCGATGGGTGTCTGAGTTGTCTCTTTATGACTTCAGTATTCAATACAAAGCTGGACGTCTAAACCAAGCAGCCGATGCTTTGTCTCGTTTAGACGAGTACAAGAATCTGGATAATGAGTCTGTCAAAACCATTTGTCAGAGTGTGAATGTTGCAGATTATGTCACATGTTTGTCACTTACAGATACTTCAGTGCCAGAAGAGTTGTTAACTCATCAGTTGGATGATTCGATGACTTGGCAGGATTGGATCGAGTTACAAGGCCAAGACCTGGATATTCAAGCTGTTCTCGAAGCTCTCGAGAAGAAGACTAACTTGGTTGGTGTGGCTGGTGAGACTCGGATTCTCTGGAGACAACGGAAACAGTTGGATCTTCATGAAGGAGTACTGTACAGGAAGAGACAAGCAGGACAAGAAGAAACAAGACAACTGGTATTACCCAAGGCTTGTCGTGAGGACGCCTTGAAGATGTTACACGATGACATGGGACATCTCGGTAGAGACAGAGTGCTAGATTTAGCAAGAACCCGATTCTATTGGCCTAATATGAAGAATGACATTGAGGAGTGGATTGCTAAGTGTGACAGATGTTTGAGAAGGAAGCAACCAACGAATCAGAGAGCTGGACTGGAACATCTGACTTCAGAACGTCCAATGGAGTTGATCTGCATAGACTTCCTCACTTTAGAGAATTCAGTTGGTGGATATGGCAACATACTTGTTCTTACAGACAATTTTACCAAGTATGCCATGGCTGTTGCTACAAGGAATCAGACTGCTAAGACAACAGCAAAGTCTCTCATAGAGCTTTTTGTCAACCATTACGGATTGCCAGAGCGCATCCACAGTGATCAAGGCACCAATTTTACCAGCAAAGTGATACGCCACATGTGTGAGACCTTGAACATCAGACAGTCAAGAACGACGCCCTACCATCCACAGGGGAATGGGCAATGTGAGCGGATGAATAGGACCCTCCTAGACATGATGGGTACTTTGGCTGATGAGAAGAAGAAAAGATGGAAAGAATACCTTCAACCATTGGTTCATGCGTACAACTGTACAAGACATGAGACAACAGGCTACCGCTACGCTCCTTTCGAACTCATGTTCGGTAGGACTCCTCGGTAGCCAGTCGACATCAAGTTTGGTCTGGAAAAATTGACGGAAGGAAAGCCATACCATGAGTATGCCACAGAGTTGAAGAGCAGGATGAAAGAAGCTTACAGGATAGCAAGGAACAACATCAACAGGTCACAAGCAACATCGAAGATTAGATACGACAAGAAGATCAAAGGAACATCGATTGAGAGTGGAGACTTGGTTCTTGTAAAGAAGGTCACGTTTGACGAAGGCAAGCACAAGCTAGCAGATAAGTGGGAAGAGAAGTCCTATGAAGTTCTGAAGAAGATAGAAGGATCCCCAGTCTACGATGTGAGATTGCAAGGAGGAAAAGGAAGAATTAGGAGACTACATCGGAATATGTTACTCCCAGTAGGAAGGAAGAAAGAGAACACTGACAGTGAGGACAGCGAGAGCGAAGAGAGTGATGACTCGGAAACTCCAGTCGTCAGGAAAGATCCAGACAGATCTCAAGAGGCAGCAGGATCGGAGAACACTGAAGAGAGAGAAAATACAAGAGATGATGAAGAAAATGAAGAAAGTAGTGAAGAAGAGACAGCCAGATCAGAAGAAGAGACAGTCAGGTCAGAAGAAGACGAGGATGCACCTGAAGAAGTAACGTTGAGACGTTCAACAAGAATAAGGAGACCTCCAGAGAAGTTTAGATCCGGAGATTATGTGACTAACTTCTTGGGGAGTGCAACTTCAGCACCGATAAATCAACAGGAAAAGCTAGTCTTATTGAGTCGGTTACTGGACCTTCTCAAGTAGGATTTGTGGTGTTATGGTGAGGACACCATTTTATTTCAGGGGGGTGTATGATACGGTATTGTATATAGCAATTTTGGGATAATTGATATTTGTATGTTTTAATAATTTGTAACCCATGGATTCTTGTTATGTCATTTTAATTATTTGTAATCCATGGATTCTTGTAAATAGCATCATACACATGTACATTCACATCATTCATAGTTGTTCATAGCTTTCAGAAATAAAGTTTGTCACAAAAGGAAATGTCTTTTGTCTTTTGTTAAAAGGTGTTAACAACTACATGTAACTGTTCAGAAAGGAAATTGAGAAGCACCTAGCATTCTCATGTGAACTCTAGACTGGAACAGATGTTAATATTTATATTGCCTCCAGGTTATTGGATTATTCACATTTATATTGGGAAATATATTTATTGGGAAATCTAAAGCTATTAAGCAGGTGAGCAATTTCATCTTCATTCCTCCATACTATTCATTTCATTTGTAGATTCAGTGATCATGTTGTATGTGTATTTCAAATTATATTGGTTCTTTCTAAGACATTGAATTAATGTTCTTTGTAGAACTGAAGAGTTGGTCCTTTTGGGTATTCAAGTACTATTCAGGATTTTGATATTGTTCAACCCCAACTAGGGTATGTCTATTGTATCAGTTATGTCAATTAATCATATCTATCATTTATGTCAATTGTGTTATTAATTTCACTTATGTCACTTTGTGTATATACAACTAGTATGTAACATATTAACTCACAGAGTCTATATTATGTCTATAGATAATAGATATACAGTTATTAGATTATGTGTAAAAGTATGAGTAATAATTACAGTGTATAAAAAAGACTGTAATTTCTGTATATGTAAAAGGTAATCATTGTATTATATTTTAAGTCAAACCCTAATTCACTGTTTATATTTACAGGGTTGAAATCGATATATCGGATCTGGGATTGGTATCCCACATGTTTGAATAAACGATCGAAACGCACGAACCGTATATTGTCTTCATTCGGTAACGGCAACACAATGGTCATATAGAACTGGCATGTCGTTATCTAGCAATGAATTACACCATAATGAATTGTTCAGACGTTTGAAAATATGTTTTTATGCTGTGCTTGATGGGTTGAAAGACAAATAACATTAAATATGGGTAAAAGTTGCCCACCCACTTTGGTGTCCACAAGTATTACTACTGACAATATGCAAGTGCAAAGGTTAATTTATTAACCATCACTAAAATAAGAATCCCATGTTGAACTTTATTGGTCCCTTCTTAACCAAAATGATTTCAAGCTGTTCCTGAGTGAGATTTGTCAAGAATCTGTGGCCTTTCATTTCCAAATGTCAGTGTGTTACGTCTTAGCCATTAATGCTCAATGGGTAAATGTCTTGTTAATTTATCCACAGTGATTCATTAGCATACATGCATGTATCCATGGCACATTTACACATGCTGGCACAATTTCAACCAATCATGCATGGTTTCACTTTCATTGATATCTTGGGGAGCGGCTTTATTTATGCAAAGTCACTTTTTTGCTGATGTTACGTCTTGGCAATAATTACAAAGACATAGATCTGTGTCTCCCATTGGATGCCAATATCCAAATTATGTACAGGACTTCTTAAACTCTGTTCTAAGAATAATTTGCAGTTTCAACGCTGCATGATTCATAAGGAAAATGTCCAAAAGGAGAAGATTTGGAAAAGATGTAACATGGAAACAATTGTGTCCATGTTACGTCTTAGTCCATTGGTGTCCTATGTTACGTCTTCTATAACTAAAGTTTGGCAGACTTTATGTTGATTTTACGTTGTGGAATTGACACAATTCTCAAACTAGAAGTATTTTTTGTTTAGACAAGAGTCTTATTCAGATCGTGAACTGCATTTGCACTACAAATTTCAAACAAACAAGACATCCATTGTCATATTGTTGGTGTCTCTGTTACGTCCTGGACATCTTCTAAAATAGCCTTTGTGTCCACTGTTACATCTTTTACTGATTCATCATAAACTGAAAGTTTCTGGCTCAGATTTTTATCAAATTGTCATGGAATGCTGAGAATACCATTATTGAATAAATAGCAGTAATTGTTTCATAGAGAATAAATATTGTTTCTTCAGAATTGTCAAAAAACAAGTTATGGTCTAAGATGTAACTTGGGACACCAAATGGAATAATTTTGTGCCAAGACGTAACAAAATATCATGACAGTAAATTCTGGCTCATACGGACAGATAGATAGATAGATAGATATGGTAAGTGCAGCCTTCTAAGCCCATGAAGTTCTGGATGCTCATGAGGGTTGCAACGTGTTGCAAATTATTTCAACCAGAGCTTAGCTCAGAAGGCTGCTATTATCATATATATCTATATCTGACAATATATATTTACCGTTAGACCTAGTGTGGTAACTAGTTTTCTGACCACTATAGTTTTGTGATTATTGGCTACAGTTTTTATCAGTTTTGTGATAACCAGCCACAGTTACTACCTGTTTTGTTATAAGTGGCTGCAGTTATTACCAGTTTTTTGATAATAAGCCAGAGTCACTACCAGTTTTGTGACAATTACGAGTACACACAGATATTTATAGTTTTGTGCAGTGGCGTAGGCAGAATTCCATGAGAGGGGGGGGCCAAGAGGGGGCCAGGGTCTGAACTAGGGGAGCCAACCTTTCGCGACATTTTTGCGGCATCATTATATGGATAAAAATTGAAACAGCGTTACGAGTCTTCTTTACGAACAACTTAGCAATATTGACCGTCTTATCTTTTGTGACTGATAAACGAAATGACCATACATCTCATACTTGCACTACAATCAGTTTTGACCCATCAAAAAATAATGAAACAGATTCTATGGTTCTGATATTACAAGTATGACAATGACACCTCATCAATTATCATGAGTCACAAAGGTATCTTTTGCAGTGAAATGGTCCTCTTTTTTTTGGGGGGTTTTTTTTTTCATAACTGTCTTTGCAAGTTTTCAGTATATTCTTGCTCAGAATGTCCTCTTTCTGATTTCATAGGTCTAAATCGAAAATTTATGAAAGTCATTCTGATGGAAATATACCCAACTCCTCAAATAGGCCTAAAAGATTAGTAGCTAACAATTTGTGCAAATGACACAAATGCTAAAAATGTAGGGAAATTCCATATACACATGTATGAAAAATTGAGCAGTTTGTACAAATCACTCTGGTAAATCAGATCTGTTTAATTAGAAACAATTCAAAGGAGCATTACTTCTTTAACTGAGCAATGGCGACGGAAAGATTTTCCTCAAAACACTCTGATTTTAGATGTTGCATGGAATCCCTAGATGCATAGGCATACTGGAAGGGGGAGTAGTCACCCTCCGCCCCAAAAAATTTGGGAAACACTAAGATTCGGGCAAAAAGGCAAAACAATTCGGGCAGATAATTAAATAAACATATTAATTAACAATCAATAGCTTGTTTCAAAGAGAATCTTTTGGAATATTATTAAATCTCGATCCTGATTCTCGGGCAAATATCGCTCACCCCCTCCCCTAAAAGGTTTGTGCGTGGTACACATATTGCTAGACATATTCAAATAAGGAAATCAAAAATTATCAGATGCCTCAGAACTTTTCAAAGGGCAACTGTCATTTTAGAGAAAAATTGGGTCTAACTCTGGTTGGTTAATGCACTTTCGAGCTTTTTGAGGGCAACACTGCTGTTCCTTCAAATGCTGCTGTATTAAAGGCAGTTGTATATTTCATCCAAATTTTCGGCATAAGGCGTCCAAGAAAATATGTCAAGGAGAAAAAAAAATTTTTTTCAGGGGGGTCACTGTATTTTTTAATAGAAAAAATGCTATTTTTAGCTCAAAATATGAAGAAAAACTTAAACAAAAGACCGAGGGATGAATTTTAATGGTAGAAATGCAAATAAGGTGTCAAATGAAAGAAGAGAAGCAGCACTAGAAGATGCTGCAGGCGCTTTTTTGAATTTTGAATTTTAATCCCTGTTCCATGGGGTTTTAGTTGAAACTGAGCCATTTTTGGCAACTTTATTGGGCAAAAAAAAGTACACAGACCAAAATTCAAAAAAGCGCCCCCAGGATCATATAGTGCTATTTCTCTGCTTTCATTTGACACCTTATTTGCATTTCTACTATTAAAATTCATCCCTCGGCCTCTATTTTAGTGTTTTTATCAGATTATTTGCTACAAATAGCATTTTTTCCTATTAAAAAATGCAGTGACCCACAAAAAAAATTTTTTTTTCCCCCCTTGACATGTTTTATTAGACTCCTAATGCCGAAAATTTGGAGTAAAACTGCACAAATGCCTTTGATTGGGCATCATTTAAGGGCTTTTCAGTTCCCTCCAACAAAGCTGAAAAGTGCATTAACCAACCAGAGAAGTTAGCGCCACCGAAGGTGACAACTTTGGACGGATGTATTCCAGTGACTGATGCTGCTCCAATAATTTTTTCTTATTTTTCAAATCTGAAATGGGGGAGCCAGTGGGGGGGCCACTTATCCATTTGGGGGGGGGCCTGCCCCCCCAGCCCCCCCCCCCATAGCTCCGCCACTGGTTTTGTGATAGTTGGCTACAGTTATTTTAGTGATAATAAGCTTTAGTTAATTCCAGTTTTGTGATAATCAGCCATAGTTACACACGTTTTTTGAGAATCAGCTACAGTTATTACCAGTTTTGTGATAATTAACCACAATAATTACTAGTCTCAACTTACCTCGCAATGTTCTGTCAGCACTAGTCCCCCTGGAGAGAAATACAACACTGTGACCAAGAAACCCCTTGCTGGGTAGGGACAGAGGGGATTGTTCCCAACATAGAAGTAGGATTCTTCGTTGGCTGTGTCGTAGGGATCACAACATCCTTCGGCAATAGCTCTAACAGGCAATGCTGCAACACACAAATAGAATTACAACCAATTCTAAAAGGCTAATCTGACAGAGAGGCAATGCTGCAACACACAAGTAGAACTATAATCAATTCTGAAAGAATAACCTTACAGACAGGCTATGCTGCAACACAAATAGAATTATAACCAATTCTAAAAGGCTAATCTGACAGAGAGGCAATGCTGCAACACACAAGTAGAACTATAATCAATTCTGAAAGAATAACCTTACAGACAGGCTATGCTGCAACACACAAATAGAATTACAACCAATTCTAAAAGACTAATCTGACAGATAAAAGCCTTAAAATTACCATCATAAAATACAATGTATAGTGAAAATGGTTTTAGACAGCCAACATACTGGACAGGGTGATTATGACAATAGTAATTTTGATTACACCGCGTACCGGACTTTAATTACCCATGCAGTGCTGACATCACACGTATTTTGTAAAACATAATTCAACATTCAGGTTTCTTAGCAAATGTTAAAATGTGGATAAACAGTATAATGAACTTACCATTTTGCTTGAAAAACATTGATGTGGTGATGTTTCTTGGTGTAATAGGACTACGGGATAACACATGGAATTTGGTGTCAAGAAAATAGGCACTGCAGGTTGATAAAGACAGGCATTCCATAGCAAGTGCAATATTGCCACCAACTGTTGGGCTTATGTTCACTGAAAACGATTCAGATTCTGGATTATGTAAGTAAATCTTCACCGAACCTTTTCTAATTTTACATTTTTGTTCCGTCAATCTCTGATGACCGAATCTGTAATATACTAAAGGACCCCCAAGATATTTATGCATGTGTACCCGAAATAAATTGACAAAACAAAGTTTATGAATGGAAATTTACTGAACAATTTACTAAAAATGTTACAATTTTTACAGTCTTTTAGACTAAAATCTCAACCTCAAAACATAAGAATGAATTTATGAAAGCATACAAAACTTCAGTTTTTGCTGGGTGCTAATTATACAATTATAATTACTTGCAATTATGAGGAAAAAGGAGCACTTTATAGGAAAATTATCCATTGTCAGCAATCTGTCCTCTCAGACACCAACATAACTCAATAGAGCTTTTGAAATGATGAGAATAAGAGTTATAAATAATTAGATATCATTGATTATTGGGAACCATTCAGAATTTATGACATGGGGGGGGGGTGGCAGATTTGTGGAACTTTCCATCAACCTTTTTTAAAACAACTCTCTTGGGTTTCATGTGGGATTTAATGTACCTCCAGAGCATAAGTTTTGGCTAATAGTACTCGGAGGACTGAACATTATGCCATTAGGGGAGACTGGGGCTGGTTGTCACAGGGGCTGGTTGTCACAGGGGCAGGTTGTCAGACTCCGTAAAACTTAAACATGCTACTATTTCTATTTAAATCAAGTTCAAGCACTGCCATATGCATTCTATATGAATGTCATAAGTGGAGTGAAATAAATCTATCTGGTGCATACTATAGCATACATACCTAATTACCTGTGTCATTTGAAATCTTGGAAGTCATATCAATTGGACATTTTTAAAACTTCAGTGAACGGGGCAGGTTGTCACATACTCCGGGCAGGTTGTCTCACGCTTGGTTGAGCGTTCAGATGCTGGATCGAAGTCTGCAAACCAGATCTTGGCTATTATTATTATTAGTTATTTTGGGCATATGAGGAAACCTCTGCTTGCCCAGTGCAGACCTTAACAATGACACAACTGTGTACAAGAGGGCTAAAAATTTCTGTGTGTCAAATCATTAGAAAAGCATTCTGATCAGAAGAGGATAATTGGAGAATTTTTCAGCAAATTCCTTTAATAAATTTAAAATAGATATATCTGAACACTATATATGCCTTTTCTGTGTACATCTTAGATCATAAGTAGCATATACTAAACACCAATTTATATTTGGGCTTTTATGTCTGAAAAACTGACCCTAACAGGAAACCACCAACCCCAGAAAGTGTGACAACCTGCCCTGTCTGTTTCGTGACAACCTGCCCCGATTGATGATGAAGCAAAAAGGGTACGTAGCCAAGGCTGTTCTTATATTTTTCACCATAGTCGTACGGGGTGTCCGCTTCGCTTGGTTGTGGCAATATGTCTATTTTGCCCTGAAATTTTAACATGTTACGGATGTAACCAGGGCAGTTGATTTTGCCCTGATATTGGTCAAGATTTGCCCTGACATGCCCTTTGCCCTGATGCCAGTCGGGGCTGCAGCACCCCCCCTCCCGAGCACCGCGAAATACTCTTATGTTTTCTATAATGTTTACTTGTTAAGTATATTAACAGTATTTTTAAACATCCATTTGACAGTGACCAGGATAACAAGCAAGTTGCAGGTAAAGAACAACTTTTTGCAACAGGAAATTTTTAATAGACTGTGTGCCAATCAGACACCCTCCCGGGGGCGAAGATTTCTGAAAAAGACTCCGGTGGGTTATAGGCCTACAATATAAAGCAGTAAACAATTGGTTGATTCATTTGATATGCAGCTGTTAGTGCTATAAATTATAAATGCAATTAAATTGTATATATATGCTTATCGATGTCCTGCCTAATCCCATTAGATTGTAGTTGCCTGTTTTTATGCTGTATATGCACATTTAATTTTTTATTATTTTAGGACATATGTATCTGTTGACGCTTTTACATGTCAATAAAGAGTTCCTCCGTGGCCTACTGGTTAAGAGTGCTTGTTTGCACAACCACTGGCTCTGAGGGCGTGGGTTCGAATCCAACCCCGGAACTCAATTTAGTCCGAGCCTGTATGCTCTCAAAGAAAACACAAGGTCTACTGTTGGTTATCTTCCGCCAAAATTAAGTCTTAAAATGTTTGATACCCACATACTTCCGATACTGGAATACAACAGCGAATTGTGGTTCTCCGAGAAGGAAAATAATGCTATTGAAAAAATTCAATTGAACTTTCTCAAAAATATGCTTAGTGTTAGATGTCAAACACCCACCACTGCAATCCTTGCAGATACAGGCAGATTTCCTTTACTTATAAGGCAACAGTCTTCCGCCCTGAAATACTTTGATAGACTAAAAAGTGAAACTTGTCCTATACTTCTTCAGAAGTGTCTAGAAATCCAAATTAAACTTCAGGAGAAAGGTGTGCCTTGTTGGCTCACAAGACTTAGCAAAATCACTGACAGGTTAAACATAGATCTTATGCAATGCAATTTGAATAAAACCCTAACATGCCTGTATGACCAGGCTAAGGATAAGATGATTAGTGAAATAAATGATAACACTAAATACCCAAAACTACGAACGTACAAAACTTTCAAATCTGATATGCGCTTAGAACCGTATCTTAACTTCAATCTCCCTAAATCTGTTTATACCAGTATCGCCCGTTTCAGGCTAAGTTCTCACAATCTTAATATTGAAATTGGTAGACATAAACGTCCTTATGTACCTGCTGAAGATCGTATTTGCAATAAATGTAACTTAAATGTTGTAGAAGATGAATTCCATTGTTTAATGGTTTGCCCGAACTGGACCAACCCAAGAACTGAATTGCATGACGTAGCTTGTACTTCAATTATTGATAATGATTTTCTGGTATTAAGCCAAGCTGAACAGTTTCATGAAATTTTAATCTCAAAAAATGTATACCTGAATTTCAAATTTCTTTACACAGCATTGAAAATTGAGAGTTGAAGCTATTATTATAATTTATGCGCTAGGTTGGTTGCTCCTGGTGACTGAGTGGTCAGTGGCATGTTGATGTGTTGCTTGCTTGTGTTTGCTGTTGTTGTTGCTGTCACTATTGTATATAATTAAAATGTTTCTTTTGTACATATACATTGTATTATTGGTGCTTCCAGTTATTGATGATGTGATGTTTAATTCTATCTGTACATAAATCTATATCTTCTGCTTTTATACCATTTTGTGTGCTGTAGATATTACCTAGGTTAACTGTTTTTAATACCATTTTGTGTGCTGTAGATATTGCCTAGACTAACTGCTTGATTTACTGCTATTTGAATAGGAATCAGTTATCTCCAGATTCTAGAATAGCAAATGTGGTGCTTTATTAATTAGCCTTAAAATGTGATATAAGTTATTTCTAAATTATTAATTATGGTGCTTTACACAATTACAGTATTACACAATTACAGTATGAAATGGACACTTCTATGAATTTTGTATTAATATATAGTAATCCATGTTATGTTTATCAATTTCATTGTACCATATAATGTATGACTGCTCCTTCCTAGTTGTAGTTAGTTACTATCCCACTTTTGTACATACACATCTTATCTTATTTTATGTTTCTTTTTGTTTACTTGTATGACACATGTATCATGATGATATTCAGATGTCGAATAAATTCTATATATATATATATATATATAAATTATATATTGTCATCGGCAAAGAAACAGTTGAGATTATCGATTGGATATATCACAAATTCATCACAAATCGTTCCTTTGTGAAACGAACGTGAGAAACTTTAACATGTAAATTAACTAACACAGTTAGTCAATGCACCAATTATAAAGTAAATTTCAGAGGGCCTACTTATTTATGGATCAGTGAGTGTGTCAAAAATCAATGGATAATGCATGTCAGAGAGTCTATCAGAAACAGGCTTTATATTGTATCTTCTTCTTACTAATATTAAAATAACAGTGTCCGGGATTTATCTCAGTTCCTACTTAATGCCTGGCCTTCTAACTTTCACCATGTCTTCCTTGTGCTCATAGGGAGCCACTGCAGCAGTTTCATCCAAATTACTTTCCTCTAAATGTCCTAATTAATGATAATTAGTCTTAAGCTGTTTCGTATACAATACACAAGAGGGCAGCAGCTGCAAGATATCTACCATCTTCCATTGACCCAAGGTTGTGATAATCCAATACATGCACTTAAAAGGTTACAACTCCTCCTCTTAAAACTATTTACACGGGCACTTATTGCTAGTAGTAATTATTATTACTCGGGTATTCTTCCTTCCATTTCAATTATTACATGTATAATTTAGAAAAGTTTCTATTGTTCTTTCATTAATTACTTCTTTACTCAAATTCACACCATCCAACATGATTTAGGGGCAACCAGTAGATTCCAAGGCGGGATGTCAAGTTTTCAACAAAAAAAAAACAGCTTGCCTATGTTTGGTAAAATATATTTAAGTTCTTTCAACACAGTCTTGAAATTAATAATTTATGATGAAGGCATTTTCTCAACATGCATTGGCCCAACATTTTACATATTTGGTTTCGAAACGAATATTCAAGATGGTAAGAGCTCGATAGAGATAACTTTGTCCAACACTTTTTGGGAAATGAATAATTTCCTGTAATCCTGTTGACAAAAACTCAAACACAGCCCCCCACGTACAAAGGGCTTTTTTTAGGGTCGTTGGACATTCGCAGTAAGCAATGAAATATCATCCAGAGACCTCCATTTCCTATCTTGCAAAATAATAGCCTTTTAAAAAACTCATGGCTTAAATCAATGGCTGTACAATGTAGTTTACCACCAGGGGACCTGAATTTTTTGCACCATTGCTTGTCCTGTGTGGGGCCACTGGGGAATGTAGTAAGCCTAGTGGCGACCTCTAGTGTTTGGTGTACTGCATCGTGGCGACACCTGGCGTATCAGTTTGTATCATGGCCGAAAGTTGAAGAAGAAGCTTTTCAAAGCACTCTTGGAGTTTGTTGTCCTTCCACAAGTTACTACATAATTGGCGACGAGTGATTCGTGGATTTAAGCCCAGGAACTTGCCCAGCACTGTAAGTCAGAAGAGGGAAGTTGTGCAGTGTGTGGTTTTCATTTGTTGAACTTTGGAAGCGACCAGTGGCAGTGTGGAGTGAAGAAGCACATGGTGCGTTGAGTGCTCAGTGGCGCAAAATGGCAGTGTTTGGGAAGATTGACAAATTTGACTTGCAAAGTGGAGACTGGAATGACTATGAGAAGAGGTTGGCACAATTTTTCATAGCTAATGACATCAATGACGATGGAAAAAAACGGGCTTGTTTTCTGGGTGGCTGTTGCAATTCAGCCTATTCGCTGTTAAAGAATAAATCCTACAAAGACAATTGTACATTGATGTCAGCTCACCAGAATCCCAAGCCATCTGTCATTATGCACCCAAGTCCGACAGCCAGCAGAAAAGGTTGCAGTGTACCTCGCAGAACTTAGGAAACTGTCAGAACATTGTGGTTATGGGAACACTTTATTGGAAATGATACGGGACAGACTAGTTGTGGGAATTAACAATGAGCAAATCCAAAGGCGACTACTCTCCGAAACTGACCTGAAGTTTGAGAAAGCCCATGAAGTTGCCATTGCTATGGAAACGGCGACCAAAGATGTGAGCGATCTGAAGTCCTATGCGCCCCAAGATATCAGTCGGGATGTGAACAAGATCTCACAAGCAAGGTCCAGGTCACAGTCGGATGAACTGTGTCAGAGTTTTTTGGAAAACCACCCTCCAGATTCCTGTGCAGCTCAAAATTGGAAGTGCTGCAATTGTCAAGGTATGGGACACGTGGCAAAGGCTTGCCCGAGCAGTGCGAACAAGCCAAAGAAGTCAAGAGACGGTACACCTAGTAAGTCGGGTAGATTGACCAAGAATGAGAGTAAACAAGAAAAGGTGAATCTGTTGCAGCAGGGATGGGAGTCAGAATCCGAGACTGATGAACAGGACCTGGCGTATGATGTGTATCAACTGTACTGAGGAGGCCGTTTGTGAATCGTGATGAGGCAGTGCAAGTGACAGTTGTGCGCATTTTGGAAATGTTCAAAGCGTTTCGTTGTTTGTGTAACAGTGTTATTTGTTACTAGAAACCCGTTGCAAGCAGGCATTCGAGCCATTTAGTGTAGGATATGTGTGCCTGAATATTACAGGGAAGGAGGGCATGGTGGTCCAAATTGATAAGGATAAATGGACAGTTTAATATGAAACAGTTTGCAGAAAATGCAAATATAATGGTTATGTCTGTTGTTGATGCAAAATGTCAGATTGGGCTGGGAAAATAAGTGCACTTTGTACAGTGTATTTATGGGCATATTGTGGTGGCAGCAGTTGTCAGTGTGCCTGGCCCCTGCTGCCACCTGGATAGCCTGACAGAAAGCATATGAGCCAGTTCTGGACATTGATAAAAAGTTGGAGGAAAAGGTGTGAAGTAAAGGTGTATTTTAAAGAAGGTAGGAATTGTTTACAGCTCTAGCAATTGATCTGAAGACATCTTTTTTTTTTCAGTGCCATTGTGGACCTATGATGTCATAGGTGGATGCTCCATTGCTCAGCACCAGAAGATATGCAAAATTGGTGCTATCAATAATGCCATAGGTCCAATTGGCCAATAGAGTTCATTGTGGACAGTTTTTTCATAGCCTTGCAGTTACATCATTGCCAGAGTGGCAAATAATACCACAAAACAACTTATTATTAGGTGCAAAGTTGGAGAGGGGGAACTCTTCTCAGAAGCTGTCAATTGATCCTCATGTTAGCATGTTCATGTCAGGTGCTTTGGTAACCAACAAAGCAATACAGGATTAAAGTAGTTGTTTCTTTTACACTGAGGTTTATTCACGATTGACCATATGGCCAGACACCTTTTTGAGTTGTGTCACAGTTATTGCAATTTTATTGTATTTGACCACTGTTTGAAAACTCTCTTTTATTTTTGACCACTAGCAGTTTGGTGAACAGTCACGCCTGGTTACTTTAAAGATATAACCAACAGGCAGCATGAATAACAGCCCAGATTTGTGTGATTGCCAAACCTCAAGGATTAGAACTTGCTTTTATTCAACATTCAGGGAGCATATTTCATATCAAGGGTGTGGGGGGGGGGCTAGGGAGTTGTTTTTTTTTTTAATAAATACTTTCTGTTCAGTTTTCGTGTCCTGTCTGGACAACCAAAGAGTGGTACATAACATCTTACTACTGTGTACTGCATCCTGCTGTTCCAATAAAATCAAGTAGTGCTGGATGTCAAGGCCTATCAGTCTATCATCCATCCTACCCACAGCGAGCTTGAACAAACTTTGGGGTTAAAAAAATTGACCAAGAAAGCGATTAACGCAGTGATGTAGAGGAAGGTCAGACGAACATTTTGATGTGTCATATAAAAAAATCTGTTGGGAATTTTTTGAGATATTTGAGTTTTAGATGTTTTATTTATCACACCCTATTCTCAGTATGGAACCTGCATCACAAAGTGATCAAAATTGCCCATTTTTCCTTTTAGGTAATATCTAAGATAAAGGTTATTATGCAGAGAAAGAAATATGCAGTGATTGCCACAAGAGCAGGTACATACCACTTCATCCAGACTGACAGAGTGTGATAAACCTGTAAAAATAAACATTTGTGAGAAAACGTATAAGATATGTTTATTTGCCAGCTTGTCCAGAGTTTCATCATTCTGATGAATAATGGTAGTGGAATCTACCTCACTTTTGAACTTTATGGTGTATTATTGAGGTCTTTATGTGTTTTTTAATAAAATTTCACTACTGTGAAACACATACTTTTGCAACCGTGTAAAGTGTAGCAAATGTTGAGTGAATCATCTGAAAACACATAGATAGAATGTTTGGAAACATTTAATTAGTTATGGAGTAAAATACTTTTACATTACAGTGTTAATTTGAAATAGTTGTACATGTTTGTATTAACTAAATTTTCACCTAATTTACTGAATTTATGTGAATTTTTTTGTTCTCTACAATTAAAACATTGATTGATTCTTGATGCCAGATAACCTACATCACCAATAAACACCCATCATCAATTTTAAGTACTCAAAAAACATTAAGTATGAATATAAATGTTTATTTATAGCTTTTAATGCTGTTTTTGTATATTGGCCAATAGCAAAGACGGTTCATGTAATATCAGGGAATTCAACTTAATAGTGAAGCAGATACTTACAAACATTATATGCATGCGTTGTACATTAATTAGCTCAACTTTGTCTATCCTTTTACATTGCTATGAAATGCTTGTTTACAGTGGCAAAATTTGTGATAAAATGCACAAACATACTCATGAAAGCCTGTTAAAATGAAATGATAAGACCGAATTTGCTAAAATTATTTACCAGAATTATGTAACTAACAGAACCTGGTATTGCAAACATTTTCCCAGGCCTTTAGGCAGAAATGTTAGCTGTTATAGGTTTATCACACCCTGTCAGCCTTAATGTAGTGGTACATACTTTCTGCATTGACAATGACTGCATATTTTTACTTCTGAATAATGACTTTTATCATAGATATTACCAAACAGGAAAAATTGGTCATTCTGATCACTTTTTGATGAAGATTCCATGCTTAAAATAGGGTGTGATAAATAAAAAATCTAAAACTCAAATATCTAAATAAATTCCCAACAAATTTTTTCATATGATACATCAAAATGTTCGCCTGACCTTCCTCTACATCACTGCGTTAATCGCATTCTTGGTCAATTTTTTTAACCCCAAAGTTTGTTCAAGCTCACTGTGTACCCCAACTCAACAGCCCTCCTGGCAGGATTCACTCTTGTGCCGACATAGTCTAATGCCCAATGCACACTGTTGTTATTTCTGCGATGGCATCGTATGCTAGGTTGTTGCAACCCCAACTACCACAGTGTGCACCAACTTGCGATGATATTTTAATTGACTTGCCGTCGCAGGTTTTAATGGACTTTTTATTACTTTTCTGGGGTTTTCTGAGTGTGCATTGACTTGCGATACTGTGGCAGACCAAAAAGGGGTTGAAACAACCAGGAGGGCTTGATTTTACCCCATTTTTAATTAGGGGTTGCCACAAGTTGGTAGGCAGGTAATACAGTGTGCACCAACTTACGATCCTGGATTGCAATAGCATCGCATCCGATGGGGTCACATGCGATTCTAGTGTGCATTGGGCATAACAGGGTAACCACTGTGATGATTGGGTAACCAAGGGTCGTTGAGGGATACAGAGGGTAAAGCTGGGGGTAGTTGAGTTGAGCTGAGTTTAGTTGAGTGAGGGACTAGTTGATGGTATTTGAGGCCAGGTGAGGGAATTTAAGGTAAGATGAGGGAATTTGAGGCTACGTGAGGATAAGAGGGGTTTAGGTTAGGGAATTTGTGGATTGGCGAGTGTGTGGCAGTGTAGGCCTATCCTACCATGAGGTCTCTTATGTTTCTAACATACAGGGCATAATATGAGAAAATTTGATTTTAAAAATTGCTCATTTTGCCTCACATGAACTATGAGTAATTTTTGGCAAGTCCCAGCATTCATGCAGGTTGCTACTGAATGAAAATATATTATGATCTGTGATTATGAAAAGAGAGAGTCAGTTCATATGAATTTCTTTTTAATTTGTGACAAGCTCTGGTTTGGATTTTTATTTATTTATAAAAAATGAATAAACTCTTTCTGGTCATTCATAAAATAATATTTCTGGTGGGGTTTTTATTAGCGGGGTGTTGCTTGATTTAGAAATGAAAATTTTGGGATATGGGATGCTTGAAAAATGAATAATTAATGTCGCTGTTACCACAAAATAAAATATAATTTCTCATTGAGGAACAATTCCAAGGCCCTCCCCCCCCTGAAAATCTGGATGTTCAGCTAAATTCCAATGCCCACCATCCCATTGTAAGAAATTTGTTGTCTGTCATTGTTCTGTGACTGAAACAAAACAGAGCCAGAAGTGGTCAAATACAAAAGAAGAATTCAAGCTGTGGAGTGAACTGGCAGTTAATAACACCTGAAGCTGTTAATCCGTGTCTTGACCATATGGTCATTCGTGAATAAACCTCACTGAAAGAGACAGCAAACAAAACTGCAAACAGTACACAAAATTCCTGAACATACAGCTCCATGTCAAATTCAATTGAGACCAGAAGCATGTTTGTGAACAACTGTGATAAATTGCAAGTTATGCTATTAACCATGCTTGGTTGAATTTCAGGTACTTCAGGGCCCAAATTTTCATCTCTAGTTTAAACTTGGTTTGTGGATAAACTAGGTTTAAACCAAGTTTAAGATATTAAAACTTAAGTTTTTCTTTTCTCGAAATTTTCATGTCTGGTTTTAAAAATCGACCAGGTTTTTCTGTGGTTTTAGCAGAAACCTGCTCAGGGATGGTTTAACTCCTGGTTTTGAAAGCCTTCAGTGTGTCTGCAAAGTCAGATTTCCAATTCACTGATCTAGTTAAGGGTATTAGTTGTGCTCTGATTTTTTTTTTTTTTAGAAAAATATTTTTATCCCAATTTTTTTTCCAAGTTCCCCCCCCCCCGAATTTTTTTTTGAAATTTTTTCCCCCCAAAAATGTTTCTTTTCCAAATTTTGCTTCAACATTTCTTTTTTCCATAACTCCCCATGTGGACATTTTTGTCAAATTCTTCTTTTATTTCCGGAAATTTTTCCAAAAATACTTTTTATACATTTTGTTTCTGTCGCAACTTTTTATTAGGAGAATAGTAATACAGGTATTTATAGCTCATTACAATTTATTGTCTTTAAAATGTATCTTTTGGGTCCAGGTGTTGCCGTCCTCGTGCTTTGGCATTTACATAATAATTCATTCTATTACTAATTATCTATTCTAACTGTTGTATCTTCCTTCTTTGATTTTTTACATTTTTTTTCTTCCCTCTCTATTCATATTTCCCTTTTTGTCTTCTCTTTCTTTCTTCATTTCTTTTTAATCTGGTTTCTTTTGTTATTTCATTTTGTCTTCTATCTTTTAGGTCCTGCATCTTTTTGCTTTTTCAATTGCACTCGTCCTCATTTTCTACCTCTTCTCTGATCTTCACTTTAGGTTATTTCCTTCTTTCATGGCCTATTTCATTCCTTTCCTCCTTCTTTTCTTTCTTTTATCCTCTTTATTCCTTTTTCTTTCTCATATTTCTTATATTTCTTCTCATTTCGGCTTTTTTCCTTAATTATAGCTGTATTATTTTATCCTTCTTTTTTTTTTTTTTCTCCTTTCTTGTTGTCTGCTGTTCTTCTAGATCTTTCTTCTTCTTCTTTTTAATTATGCTCTTACTTTCTTCTTAATTTTCCGAATGCTTTTCCTTCTTCTTTCTTCTTAGTTTCTCGCCTCATCTTTCTACTTTGAAATTAGTCTAAATTAATTTCATGTGCATTTCCTCTGACTATTCTTCCTGATATTGCGTTAATTTCCTTTCAATTTTTTCTTTTTCTCTTTCTAGAATTCTTCTTTTTATTGCTTATTGTTTCTTCATCTTTGTTTGCTACCTTTCTCTTGTTCCTTACCTATCATTTAAAATTTTTCTTCTTCTAGTTTCAAAGAACTAGGTGCAAACTGGGTTTAAACTCAGTCTCCATAAACCTGGTCTAGCCTAGGTTTGTCAGACATGAAAATTTGGTTTTTAAATTGGGTCTAAACTCAAGTTAAACTTGGCTTATCGAAACTGGGTTTAACTGGGTAAAACCCTGGGTTAAACCAAGTTTAAACCTAACATGAAAATTTGGGCCCAGGTGTCCAAAATAAAAAACCTCCCTCCTAAAACTTGACACCTGAGTTTTTTCAGTGGTGTTATTGGCTAATCTGGCCATGACATAATTGCAAGGCTATGATGAAGTTGTTCACATGAAATGTAACAAGAGCAGGTATACTGCCTCCATATCCCCCATGCCCTACACATCTACCAACTAGAACGGAGTGCATGAGATGCACAAACGTAGCTCTGCTACCAGTGCACGACATCGCATTAAAATACTGTGCAACCACTTGAAGGCTTGCTTGAAGACAGAATACACCCATCAGTATACACCCATCGATATACACTCATCAATAGAAACCCATCATCGGTAGATACAACTCGGTAGACACCCATCGGTCAGTAGACAGTGGTCAGCGAACACCCAACGGTTGGCATACACTCATCAGTCAGTATACAGCCTTTGGAATGTATACATCCATTGGTAAGCATTATTATTTTTAACACATACACCCTTTGGTACATGTACATCATTCGGTCCGCGTACACCCTTTAGTATGTATACATCCTTTGGTACAGTATACACCGTTAGGGAATGTATACACACATTGGTAAACATATACGTTGCCAACACTTGCACCCGTTGCCAACACTTGCACCAATTGCCAACACTTGCACCCCGTGCCAACACTTGCACCCCGTGCCAACACTTGCACCCCCTGCCAACACTTGCACCCGTTACCAACACTTGCATCCGGTGCCAACATTTGCACCCGGTGCCAACACTTGCACCCGTTGCCAACACTTGCACCCCATGCCAACACTTGCACCCGTTGCCAACACTTGCACCCGTTGCCAAAACTTGCACCCCGTGCCAACACTTGCACCCGTTGCCAACACTTGCACCTGGTGCCAACACTTGCACCCGGTGCCAACACTTGCACCCATTGGCCAACACTTGCACCCATTGGCTAACACTTGCACCCGTTGCCAACACTTGCACCCCGTGCCAACACTTGCACCCCGTGCCAACACTTGCACCCGGTGCCAACACTTGCACCCGATGCCAACACTTGCACCCCATGCCAACACTTGCACCCAGTGCCAACACTTGCACCCCATGCCAACACTTGCACCCATTGCCAACACTTGCACCCCGTGCCAACACTTGCAACCCGTGCCAACACTTGCAACCCGTGCCAACACTTGCATCCCGTGCCAACACTTGCAACCCGTGCCAACACTTACACCCCGTGCCAACACTTGCACCCGGTGCCAACACTTGCACCCCGTGCCAACACTTACACCCATTGCCAACACTTGCACCCCCTCAAACACTTGCACCCCTGCCAACACTTGCACCCCGTGCCAATACTTGCACCCCGTGCCCACACTTGCACCCCGTGCCAACACTTGCACCCGGTGCCAACACTTGCACCCCGTGCCAACACTTGCACCCCGTGCCAACACTTGCACCCCCTGCCAACACTTGCACCCCGTGCCAACACTTGCACCCCGTGCCAACACTTGCACCCGGTGCCAACACTTGCACCCGGTGCCAACACTTGCACCCCATGCCAACACTTGCACCCGTTGCCAACACTTGCACCCCGTGCCCACACTTGCACCCCGTGCCAACACTTGCACCCCGTGCCAACACTTGCACCCGGTGCCAACACTTGCACCCCATGCCAACACTTGCACCCAGTGCCAACACTTGCACCCCATGCCAACACTTGCACCCATTGCCAACACTTGCACCCCGTGCCAACACTTGCACCCGGTGCCAACACTTGCACCCGGTGCCAACACTTGCACCCCATGCCAACACTTGCACCCGTTGCCAACACTTGCACCCCGTGCCCACACTTGCACCCCGTGCCAACACTTGCACCCCGTGCCAACACTTGCACCCGGTGCCAACACTTGCACCCCATGCCAACACTTGCACCCAGTGCCAACACTTGCACCCCATGCCAACACTTGCACCCATTGCCAACACTTGCACCCCGTGCCAACACTTGCAACCCGTGCCAACACTTGCAACCCGTGCCAACACTTGCACCCCATGCCAACACTTGCAACCCGTGCCAACACTTGCACCCCGTGCCAACACTTGCACCCATTGCCAACACTTGCACCCCGTACCAACACTTGCACCCCATGCCAGAACTTGCACCAGGTGCCAACACCTGCACCTGTTGCCAACACTTGCACCTGGTGCCAACACTTGCACTCGTTGCCAACACTTGCACCCCGTGCCAACACTTGCAACCCTTGCCAACACTTTCACCCTGTGCCAACACTTGCAACCGGTGCCAACACTTGCACCCGTTGCCAACTTTTGCACCCGGTGCAGACACTTGCACCCGGTGCAAACATTTGCACCCGGTGCCAACACTTGCACCCGTTGCCAACGCTTGCAACCCGTTCCAACACTTGCACCGGTGCCAACACTTGCACCTGGTGCCAACACTTGCACCCGTTGCCAACTTTTGCACCGGTTGCCAACACTTGCACCCGTTGCCAACACTTGCACCCCGTGCCAACACTTGCACCCGTTGCCAACACTTGCACCCCGTGCCAACACTTGCACCCGGTGCCAACACTTGCACCCGTTGCCAACACTTGTATCCCATGCCAACACTTGCACCCCATGCCAACACTTGCACCCGGTGCCAACACTTGCACCCGGTGCCAACACTTGCACCCGGTGCCAACACTTGCACCCGGTGCCAACACTTGCACCCGGTGCCAACACTTGCACCCGTTTCCAACACTTGCACCCGGTGCCAACACTTGCACCGGGTGCCAACACTTGCACCCCGTGCCAACACTTGCACCCGGTGCCAACACTTGCACCCGGTACCAACACTTGCACCCGTTGCCAACTTTTGCACCCAGTGCCAACACTTGCACCCGGTGCCAACACTTGCACCTGGTGCCAACACTTGCGCCCCGTGCCAACACTTGCACCCCGTGCCAACACTTGCACCCGTTGTGGAGACACCTGGGGGTGGAGTTCGCTTTTAAAAATAACATGGCTGCAGGCCAAAAGCACAGCAAAAAGTATTTGGAATGTGGAAATGGTTATGATATTTATTGATTTATGGTCAGATTTGACAAGTTTAGGGGGGTCTTTGAATGTTGGGAAAGGATGAGCATTGTGCATGGTGTGGTGTTTGAGATATTTGATGGACGCCATGACATGGAGACTAAAAGTAAATCCCCCATAGCATAGCATGGGGGATAATTAGCCTGTTTCACCTGTGACATCGCAGCTAGCACCAAAGTTGCATAGGTTCCAATGAAGTCTCAAGCTATGACATCATATGTCCACACCATCAAAAAATACAATTTCTTCAGAGAAATTGCTAGAGCTTTAAGTACAGGTAGTATTGCAAAACAAAGTAAATGTCAGTGATGTGGCACATGCAACATTTGATGAGTGTGATGAGAACAGGGACAGAGTTATGCTTGAGACATGAAGCCAAGAGAGTTAGCACTTTTATGTTTGGATGAACCATTAGCTCATAATGAGCATTTATGTTTGATGAACATTTTTGTGACTATTTGATTATTAACTCTGTGTGATTCTGTGTGAATATTGGATTAACTATTTTTGTGACTATTTGTTGGCCAATTCTGTGTGAACATTTTTTAATGAATGATTTTGTGCGAACTTCAAGGAACAATTCTGTGTGAATATTATGGAAAAAGTCTGGTGTGAATGAAGTTTCTCCTGTGTGGACAGTTCTCCTGTGTGGAGTTTCTCCTGTGTTGACAGTTCTCCTGTGTGGAGTTCTCATGTGTGGAGTTCTCCTGTGTGGACAGTTCTCCTGTGTGGAGTTCTCCTGTGTGGACAGTTCTCCTGTGTGGAGTTCTCTTGGGACAGTTTCTCCTGTGTGGAGTTTCTCTCCTGTGTGGAGTTCTCCTGTGTGGACAGTTCTCCTGTGTGGAGTTCTCCTGTGTGGACAGTTCTCCTGTGTGGACAGTTCTCCTGTGTGGAGTTCTCCTGTGTGGACAGTTCTCCTGTGTGGAGTTCTCTGGGGACAGTTTCTCCTGTGTGGAGTTTTTCTCCTGTGTGGAGTTCTCCTGTGTGGACAGTTCTCCTGTGTGGAGTTCTCCTGTGTGGACATTTCTCCTGTGTGGAGTTCTCTGGGGACAGTTTCTCCTGTGTGGAGGTTTTCGCCTGTGTGGAGTTCTCCTGTGTGGAAAGTTCTCCTGTGTGGAGTTCTCCAGTGTGGACAGTTCTCCTGTGTGGACAGTTCTCCTGTGTGGACAGTTCTCCTGTGTGGACAGTTCTCCTGTGTGGACAGTTCTCCTGTGTGGAGTTCTCCTGTGTGGACAGTTCTCCTGTTGGAGTTCTCTTGGGACAGTTTCTCCTGTGTGGAGTTTTTCTCCTGTGTGGAGTTCTCCTGCGTGGGCAGTTTCTCCTTTGTGGAAATTTTCTCCTTTGTGGACAATTTATTCTGTGTGGATAATGGTGTGTCAAAATTAATTGGTGTTCAAAATAACTGAGTGTAAATTTATTCTGTAGTAGGATTCTTGATTTATATAATCATTGTGGCGGCTGGGTGGTGTAGTGGTTTTAAAAGGTTCCCGTCTGCTCTGCTGAAGGTCTTTGCCTGCATGGGTTTGAACCCCCGGGTGGGGAACCCAAAAATTTTTCAGTGTACCTTCTTGAGCAAAATCCCAACTGGATGTCGTTTGGATGAGACGTTAAATTGGCGGCCCTTGTATCAGTGTCTGTGCTGGGCAAGTAAAAGATCCCTCACATGGGGTAAATGTGTAACATGTTGAGGACTCCTGCTCTATCTCTCATCTCATCAATCAACTCTCGTGAGAGCCCAGAACTGGGCTTAGAGGACTGTACTTACCATATCTATCTTGTGTCTCAATCCTTCTATAGAAAGTGTTCTTGTGGTTAGAGTTACATTTTCAACCTTTGTTATTTCCTAGTTAAGTAGATAGGACACTTTTGAGTTTAGAGTTTTTGTTTTGGTTTTGGAAGTAGTCTAAACTTCCACTTAGATATTTTCTAATGATTAAACTTCATGTTTACAGTAGTCTAAATTCTACTTCATGGTTTAATTGTTTAAACTTCCTTATTGTGTAACCAACTGTTCTGACAAGTAGTTAAAATGTTACTGTAAATTTGCTAATTAGTTTTTTTTTGTAAACCACTTATTGTTCTTGTAAAATAGTTGACAAAAAACTTAGTGTGGAGGAATGTAGTAAGCCTGGTGGCGACCTCTAGTGTTTGGTGTACTGCATTGTAGTGACACCTGGTGGATCAGTTTGTATCATGGCTGAAAGTTGAAGAAGAAGCTTTTCAATGCACTGTTGGAGTTTGTTGTCTTTCTACAAGTTACTACACATGCACCTAAACTTAGGAAATCCAAATAGTGTCAAAATATCTTTAATCTCCAAGAATGCTGTCCTTGGCAATTCTTGCCATATCTTCAGAGGCAACAAAATGTGGTCCTTATTTGATCTGGGAATTATTTCCTGAATATGGGTTGATTGTAGATTTTTTACACCGCATAATATTATTGAATACCATTAAAGGTGGTACTCAAAATGGAGCTCTCAATGAGGGCACTTCAACCAAACAGGTTGCATTACTGTATGATCAATATTGACCAAGTTATTCAAAACCGCGGTTGTCAGATTTAAAGAAAATTGAAAAAATTACAGCTGCATTGTGCTCAAGTTAAGCATATTCTGATTTTCATGAAACTTCCACAAAAGTTATCTTGACCAAGACACAATATCAAGAAAAGGGACAGTGGGATATGACAACTTTCGGCACCAGCCACAGTGCTAGGGTGTCCCAAAAAAAGTGAAAGTCTGAAATTCATCAGGGCTAACCTCTAAATGTGTTCTATAGCCCCTCACTGACTCCCATGTAAAATTTCAGCTCATTTGAAGGTGTTTTAGATGTTTAGCATATTTGGAATGGATTTCCAAAATTTTGGACAATTTGAACATTGTAAAGTCACTCTGTGGTTGCCATGGAAACTGAAAGTTTGGCTTCTTGGGGCAGGTAACACCGAAACCAAGAATGCCAAGAAATTGTGACTGTGGGAGACTTCTCTCTGTCACTTGTATTAGTGGGATTGACAATATTTGACACAAGAAATATGGTATTAGCTTCTAAATATGCTTTCAAGCACACCAAATGTGCGTATTCTCACACTGAACCCATGTAGGAAAAGACTCCTGCACGCCAGATTTGGCGAGGGAAATTCAGGAGGCAAAGGTGTGTTTCCCTGACTATATAAGGGCTTGTGAAAACATGGATTCACCAGTATGAACAAAATACAAAATAGACATCATTATCCATTCAAGCTATTCCTATGACATGTTGCTTTACATAAGTGCTGGTTTTCCCTTACTTTAGTCCATTGGGGCTATAGTTTCATGCACTGGAGGAGAAAGGCTTCGGATGACTGAAATTCTTTCACAGAACTTTGTTTGGAGGACTTCAAGGAACATTTACTTCAATGGGTCAGGTGTATGAATCAATGCTTTTGGTGAGCTTGGGAGTATTTTTTAAGGCTAATATTATACTTTTTGTGTCAAATATTGTCAATCTCACCAATGCAAGTGATAGAGAGAGGTATCTCACAGCCAAAATGCATTGGCTTTAGTGGTTTCAGTATTACCTGCCCCAAGAAGCCGAACTTTCAGTTTCCATGGCAACCACAGAATGACTTTAAAATGTCCAAATTGTCCAAAATTCTGGAAATCCATTCCAAATATGCTGAATTTTATCCTGTGAAAAAATCATAGTTCTAGATTGAAAATAAGTGTCCATATAAAAAAAAGCCTCAAACTTTCTGAACGCCCCTCGTAGAACACATTTAGAGATTAGCCCCAATGAATTTCAGACTTTCACTTTTTTCGGGACACCCTAAGCCACACCCTAATGAACACTGCCAAGGTTCAAGCAAGAGACAATTGCAGCTCTTTTTTATTACTGAGCACAAAGTGCCATTAATTATTTTTTTTCTTCGGGTTATTAAGGGGGTGCACCCACCTTTTAGGTCATGGTATTTTATACTCGGGTGCATCTCCATCAAATTGCAATTTGCCAATAACGCTGAAAATTTTATATGTGATTGTATGTTTTTTGCTTTTTGAAAATAATAAATCAATCAATCAATCAATCAGTAAAAGTATGTTTTCAAGTATTTACTAAACGCATGTCCTCATTAGATCCTCTATATTCAGATCTTTGTAATGCTCTAAATGTCAATGCTCTTGCACCAGATTGGTGAACGCCGTATGATGGATGAGAGATAATAAGGCTGTGAGTCTGACACTTACCCTTCATTCAGGGAAGTTCAGGGTCTTTTAGTTGCTCCGGTATAGAACACCGGATACAACTCTCTCCACTTTTGGTAGGTCCTATGGGATGGACCTTAGTCAGGAGCTATTTATAGTACATAGAGCTCTTGGATGCTGCAGCTGCCCACTGTGGGGCTCGAACCCATGCAGGCAGAGCACATCTAGCAGAGCCAACACACTAACTGGCAGAGCCAGTCCGGCAAATGAAAGGCTCCTGACAGGGTTATTCCCTGCATTGTCCATGATTAAGTAAGTTGTGTTTTCTCTATACCTTGTATGTTTTCCACCAGTGAATTTCCTGTCTATTATGGCTTGCTAAACGTAGTGAAAGGGAAAATAGGTCTTAATGCCTTGTACACCCCTATGCAAGCTAAGAATACCCAGGTCTGGATATTCTTAGGCACACTTCCTGCCTGGAGATGCTGCAGTATAATACCCTCCTGGGGCAAAAAAAAAAACCTAAGTAGAATTTCACAGTGCTTCAATGCATAACAACAAAGTTTCATTTCCTGTCAGTCAATCAATAGCAGCATTATCTTTGTATGGAATTGCTTTTCCTTGTGACTTTTGATGTTAATCTAAAGGACTCAACTCCAATAATACATAGGAGCTTTGGAAAGCAGTCAGAAGTCAATTGGAAATATAGACATTTTGGCTGAGAAAGTTGTGAAGGAGTGGTGGCAAAAAATGTGTTATTCCCAAAATGTCAAAAGGAAAAGTTATTCCATGCTAAGAAAATGGTGTAATGTATTTACTGACAGGAAATTAAGCTTTGTTGTGGTGTATATATCATCAAAATCAAAGCCTTTTCTAATAAAGCGAATTCTAGTAAGGACCTTTTTTGCCGTGTACTGCATATTATTATATTGTTGATGCTTTTAAAACCTTATCACATTCTGAAAACAATGATATTTAATAATGGGCTTTTTATGCATGCATTCTTTAGTTTTCAAATGACAACACAACGAGCACTTGAGTCTATAAACAGATCATGTCGTTTTAAATTTTTTAAACATAATCATAACATCATGATCTGATCATAGATTCAAATGCTCGTGGACTACAGCCGCACTGTAAGTTTTCACCCAGCTGTAAGCCTGGAAGGGGTGACCATTTAATTTCCAGGGGAAGTTTGGAGTTTTCCGTGCGGCAGAAAATTATTTATTTCACTGTAGTAGCAGCAGTTATTATTTATTTCAAGAGCATGAAGGCCCCGAATATTCATTCCTAAATCAAGCAACACCTTGTTTAGAAAACCCCCACCAGAAATTATTTATTTCAAGACTACCCAAAGGTAATTAATTTATTTCACCAAAAATTAGGTATTAAAAAAAAAACGCCACCCCCCCCCTTCAGATTAATGGTGGCTGCACTGTTGGGCTATCATTCACGATGATGATCAATGTCATCCGATTTTAAATTTCAGTTAAAGCGCCATACAATTTTTTTAGACAAATGCTTATAACACAAGTTCTTTTGACATTACTGCCATCCCTAGGATGACTACCAGCTTTAGTGAAATTCTCATTTGAAAAGAAATTTTATACTCCTATTTCCACAATTTTTTGTGCTTTTTGGGTCAAAAAGCTGGTTTTTCCAAAAAAAAAAAAATCCGTAATTCAAATCAGCACTATGTTAGTTCTTAATTGCAATAACTTCAACTTGGAATGACATGCAAGACAATTTATATGAGAAAAATCATGTTTTGGCCAACTCCATCGTCATGTATATATTTTTCATTATTTGGCATGTTCACGAATTCGTGGAGCTGTAAAAACGAGCATGTATGAGTTTGTGGATGTGTAAAAACGAGCATAAGTGCTTGTGTATATTACTAACACTCGTGGATGTGCTTTATTATTCATTCGTGGACCTGCCAATACTAACATTCGTGGAGGTGTTACAGGTTTCAGTTTTAGGGTCAAAATTCATGTATATATTTTTCATTATTTGGCATGTTCACGAATTCGTGGAGGTGTAAAAACGAGCATGTACGAATTTGTGGACATGAAAAAACGAGCATAGGTGCTCATGTACATGTAATAACTAACACTCGTGTATGTGCTTTATTATTCATTCGTGTATCTGCTATCACTAACATTCGTGGAAGTGTTATATCATTAGAGGTATATATTTTTCAATATTTGGCATGTACACGAATTTGTATACCGGCAAAAACGAACATATACACGAATTTGGCATTCGTGTAAGTGTGAAATATTGCAATTCACGAATTTGTGTAGATGCAAAAACGAACATTGCAACCTTAACCTTGGCTAAAACTAACTCTAAAACTAATTTTAACACTAAGCCCTAATGATATATAGCACTTCCACGAATGTTAGTGTTAGCAGATACACGAATGAATAATAAAGCACATACACGAGTGTTAGTTATTACATGTACACGAGCACCTATGCTCGTTTTTTCATGTCCACAAATTCGTACATGCTCGTTTTTACACCTACACGAATTCGTGAACATGCCAAATAATGAAAAATATATACATGATCATTAGGGTTTAGTGTTAAAATTGGGTTTAGAGTTAGTTTTAGCCAAGTTTAAGGTTGCAATGTTCGTTTTTGCACCTACACAAATTCGTGAGTAGCAATATTTCACACTTACACGAATGCCAAATTCGTGTATATGTTCGTTTTTGCAGGTATACAAATTCGTGTACATGCCAAATATTGAAAAATATATACCTCCAAAATTAGGTTTATGGTTAGTTTTAGCCAAGTTTAGGGTTAGTATGTTCGTAATTACACTTATACAAATTCGTGAATGACAATATTTCACACTTCCACGAATGCCAAATTCGTGTACATGTTCGTTTTTGCAGGTTTACAAATTCGTCCACATGCAAAATATTGAAAAATATATACCTCCCATCGTGTGTGATTCCACTAATTAACCCATTACACCTAGAGCAGAATATTGCCCTATTTTTCATTCTTATCAAATACACATAACAAAAAAATCCTGGGTGTGAATTAGGAATGGGCTTGCTCTTTTGGAATCAGGTTTAGTTCACCTGGATTCAAGTCATTATTATACAAGTCAAATCAAAATCTGAGTAAACAAGTTACTCAGACACCAGAAGAACTAACTTTATGCCTATAGAATTAGCATTTTGGAATTTTTTATGATTAAGGGTATGATAACATGTGTCAATCAACTAGGAATCTTATAAAGTACCAACTTGGCAAAGCAAGTTTTTAAAAGTTAAATTTTGGCCATATTTCATATAACCCAGCGCTTCAAATAGCCCCGGTCTCCCCTACTGGTCCGATTTGAATGATTTTTGGTACATATATGAATATGGCCATTTTCTACAACTATATGTAAAAATAATCATACTAATATGATTATTTTTCATGAAATAAGACCAATGCTCCTTCTTGCACTAAAGAAAGCATTTTCAGTTGTGCAAAGAGGAGCATAGATGCACTGAGCTCCTTTTCGCACCGACTGGTTTCTGTATTTATTCGGAGCAAAAAGGAGCTTAGAGCTAGTATCTTTACTCTCATTGTTAAGTAAATTTCAGCGCCAAAAGGTGCATAACAGCACTATGCTCCTTTTTGCATTGGGTAAAAAGGTGCTTAGCTGAACTAAGTCCCTTACTTCATTGGGTACATTTTCTAATGGCAGAGACAACCAAGGTCAACAAAACTTTAAAAATAGTGTCATCCTGTACTTTGACCTGCTATATCTCCTTTATTTTAACTCACTTTGTTCTAATATTCACAGACATTAATCTTAAGGTCTTGAACTTTCAAAAAATGCAATAATTCAAAAGAGGACTTAGTGGCACTGAGGCCCTTTTTGCGCTCAGCAGTCGAAAAATAGAAGTATTTGGCAGGTTTGTGGTCCTAGAACGGTAGGGTGTAACAGAATAAGAAGAAGAGAGTGAGAGTGAGCCAGGGGCGGACTGGCCTATGTGGCAAAGTGGCAGCTGCCACGGGCCAACACACTTAGGGGGGCCCATGCAGGATGCCAAAAAATAAAAATTTTCAAGAAAGGGCCTAATCTTGCTTTCAGGTTCATGATTGTGTGTTGCAACCACACTAACTGAAAAGGACAGCACCCGCTCATGTGGGGGGCCCCACATTAAAGTTAACAATTTAGCAAATTAGACCTATAGTATTTTGTTTTTTTATTCTAAATATTGCCGAAAGGTAGGGACGTGGGGGCCCATTGACTTCTTTTGCCACGGGGCCCGAGATGCGCCAGTCCGCCCCTGGAGTGAGCAGGGGAGGGGGGGGGGGGTGAATCAGACACAACAGAGGCAATATGTAAGAATAAAATTAGGGTTACTTTTGGCACCTCTAAATAACCTGTAAGGCATTACATCAGTGAAAAATAAATTACAGCATAGGAATGGTGACCAAGAGACCTATATGCAAAAAATACAAAATCTGAATTGGTTCTTTTTTCCAGGAGAAAATGAGGAAAAACCTCCACTTTTGGTTTTTTTAGAAATTGTGGTAGCATATAGGAAAATGTAATTACAAGGCTGAAAATGGTGCCAAAATTTGTCTCATATCTTACACTACGTCCACTTCGCATTTCATTATTGGCCTCTATTTAAAATAAAAAACGCCCATAATGAGAATTTTTGATATGCAAACCATAACCCTAGCCTCCCTGGTTTTGAGTCAAAGGTGCTTGTGACAATGTCTCTACTTCCATTGTGTCTAATATCAAAAAGTTCTTTTCAAAAGACTTTGGATATTCCAAATAGCACTTTGAGGATATTTGATAATTTCAAATATCCCCCAAGACACTAATTGGATATTTCATCAGTCCCTATTTCATCAGATAATGTTCCACCAGATGCTTTGCCTGACCATTTGAAGCTTTGGCTGACCATATGGAGCTTTGGCAGCTGCCAATTATACTCTGGGTCCTATTTTTGGTTCCAAAACACCCAGCAGAGGGGGCTTCGACTTCGGAGGCCCTGGCATTATTGTAGAGTAGGTCGGGGCACGCGGCCCCCCTTAACTTTGAGGTGTGGTTTGACCTACTTTTTATAGGGGATTATTTAAATGCTTATGCTGTCAGGAAGGGATCACTAGACTCTACTAATAACCAGCGAAACAAATGTCTACCAATTTTAATAAAGGAGTTACGTAAAAAATTAAAATTGCCTTCTCACCCCACCCATCGGGCAAGAAGCCCCCCTATTATAATCCTATGGCAATTTTTTTTGCGAGCGCATTCAGCCTAAAAGTTATTTCTTAGGGTTCTTCTATCCTTTTTAAGGCATTCTATTCACTTTTTCTGAATTTCAGAATTTTTCTGTTCATACATCTATTTTTTTATATTTCTTGCCCTGTTTCAATTTTGGGCCAAATTTTTTTCTATTTTAATTAGCTATTCTATCAAGTTTTAAGGTAAAGTACACATTAATAAGGGTTCCTGAAGCAGCTTCGACCCCCAGTGAAGGGGGCCTCATGCCCCATATCAAGTGGGGCCTCTCGCCCCAAACCCACATATTTTAATTTGACCTCTATATTGTGATCTAGAATGCAAAAAAACATGATCGAAATCATTCTGATGTGATAGTCATAAAGTGAAGCAATGCAAATATCCAATATACTTTTAAAAATTTCCGACGTTATTTCTGACAACCCCTTTCAAAGAATTAGTCAAAGTTACAAAAACCATGCACATTTTTTTATTTCTTTAATTTCTACTATGGTTTGGTGCTGTTTGCCCTGAAAATTTGTGATGTCACCTAAAACGCCTCTAGCTTCAATCCTATCAATAGATAAACACACCAAAAATGTAAGTTTGGATATAAGCCTGGGGGGGCCTCTCACCTAACCCGGGCTTCTTGCCCCGACCTACTCTACTTCATTTATATTTGAGTGTCCTCTTGTGTTGTAGAAGAGTTGGCAGTGCATGACAGCCCAAAAAAGTTCAAACAAATAGTGTCCAAATATTTCCTAAGCATGAGACACTATTTGGTCACTATTTGATGTAGAAGAGATGGCTGTCAGAATATATGACAAAGTTTCTAACATAGCACATTAGAACTTTAGGAAAAGTTCAGTAGAAAATATACAGCCAGGTTGCACTTTTTGGATATTTCGTGAGGGATATTGGCAAAAATTTTGAGGGGAGAAGATAGTCTGACAAAGACCTATTTCGGTGTCTGGCATGCAAAAAGCAGCCCGATTTGCAAATTGGGCATGTTGACCTTTCGGTTGTAACAAAAGGTGAAATATCTCTCTCGATTACTCGAGAAGACTGGAAGGACAGTCTCTCATGCCAAAATGAAGAAAATTGCAGTATTTTTTAACTGAGGGAAGGCATAAATGTCTCTTTGTGCAATTTGCTTGAAAACTAGGTCACAACCAAGCATATTGGAATGGAAATGGTGTGAGAATGTTCCCTTAATAATAATAAAGCACAGCCTTCGACATGGAACCTTTACATTGTCTCTGTGACAGCATCATTTTGAAAAGGTGGTGTGGTGAAGGTGTGTCTTTTCGACCTACTAGCTGTTGAAAGCCAAAATATTGCTGATTCAAGTCGTTTCTATGCTAAATCAGTAGAGCAAACGGAATCAATAACTCCCCTCCCAGGCGAATAATGAATACCCCCCTCCATTTTAGTCATTTTAACCTTAAACAGACTCAGACGTAATTTATTTCATACAACATTACATTAAAAAACAAACAAATGTATAAAGAGAGAGGAGACCCTCCCAAAGCACTATGTGCTACTACTGGAGGCAGTGGCGTAGCTAGAAATTCAGGAGTGGGGGGGCCAAGGGGGGGCCAGGGTCTGGACCAGGGGGGCCCACTTTTTGCGGCATTTTTCGGGTAATACATCGGTACAAATTAACGCCGCGACACACGCATTATTCAAAAACGACATAGGAACATTGATGCTCTTTTCTTGTGGCGAACACTTACTGCATTTACTATTTAATTTAGATAATACAAAAACCACTAAATATTCCTTCACAATTACTTTTGAGAGAAATGACTTTCCATAAAACTAGTTGGAGAAAGTGCAGAATGTTGATTTCAGCCGTCCAATTTGTTATGCACATGGAATGAGAGAACAGTTCATTGCGAAAATAGCACTTACTGATTCATAATGCTGATGAATAAAAATTCCCAGATACAACATCAATGACCATGCTTGTACATCAAGAACCCGGGATCAAGAATTAACCCGCAAGGGTGCACACAATAATGTGATGTTATAATCATGGCCGTGATACAGGTTTAAAACACTTGAATGGTCTCATGAAATTACTTATTTTTTTATCTGGTCATATAGGCCTAAAAGCTAATCGCGATCGCTGAAAATGAAACAAATTCCAAAAATATATGGAAATTCCATGCAACACAAGAAAAAATTAGCAGTTTGTGCAAATAACTGTGGTTAATCAGTCCAGTCTAGAGCTATTTCAAAGGCGCAATATTTCTTTAGCTCAACAGTGGCAAGGGAAAGATTTACTCAGATCATAAGATTTTTGATGTTACATGGAACTGCTATAGATACATAGGCATACCGGAAGGGGGGGGGGGTAAAAATTGGTAAACACTAAGATTCGAGGCAAAAAGGAAAACAATTCAGGTAGATTATTAAATAGACATGATTAAAAACCAATGGTTTCCACAACATTTCTTTGAAATAGTATTAAATCTGGATCGTGAAAATTAGGGCAATTGTCGATAAGATGCCCTACAAAGTTTGGATGAAGGTGCGCCTATTGCCACATATTTATAAAGAAATGCCTCAGAACTGTTTAAAGGGCAACCAGCATTTTGCTGAGAATCAGGTATAAGTGAGCGTCTGCCCAGGTCAGAAAGACCGATGTGCTCTGCTCAAATAATTTCTCAAATTTCTCAAATCTGAAATGGGGGGCCAGTGGGGGGCCACTAATCCATTTGGGGGGCGGGGCTTGGCCCCCCCATAGCTACGCCACTGACTGGAGGGCCACCTATACATCATAATTATTTTATACTTCTACCAAGCGCGTCCATGTGAGTCGTCAGGCATCCAGATCCAACATTGCCCTTCAGGTTAAATTAGTAAAAAAAAAAGAAAGTAATTCAAGTTTTGAACAGAATAAGATCTATATATGGAATAGTATTGAATACTAACTCAGTACAGATATGTTCCTAGGAGGTATAAAGGTGCACTTCTTATGTTCTATTGCAAATATAACAGTCTTGAATATCACAGTCACATGAATAATTAATTATTATCTTATTTTCAGTATAATGCTTGAAACCATCAAGTGAATGAGTATATTATATTTTATCTTTAATAGAACGATCTGAAATATTGTTAAAGAAATGTGAAATTTTGTATCTGATGGATTGTTTTGCAAATTCATGACTAATTGTAGGTAAATGAAAACTATTTTGATTTCTGACATAATGATCATGAATATTCTGTGTTTTTATAAATATACCTGAATGAAAGTATCCCGGCAACATTCCGTTCTCCAGCTTGAAGCAAAATTTAAAAGCATGCAGTGCACATATGTCATGACATTTTAGTATATTTAATTTTTTTAATAAAGGACTTGTATGGGCATTATATCTGCTGCATGTAATAATTCGTATAGTCTTCTTTTGAACACCATTACAAAACAATGCATCAACTAATGATGAACAGATCCTAAATCATAGGAACTAAAAAGTGTTATAATCAATTTCACATTTGCTTGCATGAAAAAAAAATAAATAAATTCATAGGATCATGACTTCCACTTGAAATAATTGTAAATTTGAGAGATAAGAAAAAAATAGTTACTTGCCATGTATGTTTTTTGGTGGACCCCAAATCCACTGAGAAAAAACTTTATCCGTCAGTGCAGTGCCGCCTGAGGCCCTATTTAAGCATGTAACACTCGGAACTCCAGGACATCCCGCGACTCCCGCTAACTCCCACTAACTCCTGCTAACTCTTGCTTCCTGCTAACTCCCGTAACACCCACTAACTCCTGCTAACTCCCGTAACTCCTGTAAGTCCCATTTTCTCCAGCTAACTCTCCAATATAGAAATGCAATGGAAAATTTGCTCTGACCTAATTTGGGCTGAGCATGCCCGGAGTGACCTGATTCCACTGAGCATGCTCAGACCTATTGAGCATGTGCAGAGAGCAATAACAAATGGTGGCCATTTTGAAATTTCCCTGATTCAAACTTTTAAGGCCAGTTTTCACTACAAGCTACATGGGGTTCACTCATCCGACAAGGCTCATATTAATCTAAATTTTCTAAGGAATTTTTTGGTGTGGGTCTGATCAGTGAACATTATGTAGCTCACTTTTGGGTGATAATGGATCAAATTTAAAATGAATGATAAGGACAGTTTTCATAGTGCTCTCGTAACTCCCACTAACTCCCGCTAACTTTGAGAAGAACACTTGATATCCGATCATAACAAGTGCTGGGCTTACTTTTCAGGGAGGTAGTTGCTTTTACCACTTTGGCGTCGGTAATGCCTACTAAGGGGCGACCATTTAATGATCAGAGGACTTGGAGTTTTGCTCGGCGGGAAATTATTTATAACACTGGCCATATTTATTTATTTCAAGCGCGTGAAGTCCCTCGAACATTCATTCCCAAATCAAGCAAAGCCTTACTAAGAAATACCCCCTCCAGTAATTACTAAGAAATGCCCCCTCCAGAAATAATTAATTTCAAGACAGTCCAAAAATCATTTATTCATTTCATCAAAACCAAGCAAGAAATTATTTATTTAAAAAGAAAACTCCCAAGCCTACCCCCCCCCCCTCGTCCCCTAAGATTAAATGGTGGCCCTCTAATGGGGCGAAGAGTGAGAAGCAGGGAAAGGATTTTGCATGTTGTCAGAAAAGTTTTGGTGTAAGACTGGAATATTTGCAGTTCAGGACCTATATTAGCGAAGTAGTGTTATTGAAATAATTCTCTATTTCATGTTTGTTTTCTATGAGAAATTTTGTAGCGAAGTAGTGTTATTGAAATAATTCTCTATTTCCTGTTTGTTTTCTATGATGAAATATTGTGGAATGACACGTTTCTCTTCACTTTTATTCATTATTTAGAGGTTATTATACGGCTGAATTGGTGTCTTTCCTACATCTTCAGGTGAGACCTGATGCATGCCCCCCCGCTCTGGCCATTTCCAGATATGTTTGCCCCTTGTTCAACAGATCGAGGAGATGGCAGTTTGTCTGACTTCAATATAAAAATGAGCCATAGCCCTAGGGGATTCTTTCAGACTTACTAAACTTGAATTCCTATTATTTCAATTGACTTGTCATTACTCATTAGAATTCTAGTTAACTTTGGCATTTTCCATTTTTTTTCAGAAAAATGCTGGATCGAAGTGTATTGTGAACTCTTCACTTGAAATACAGACTGAATATTTCTGTGTTATTGTTCGACTTATCAAAAACAAACAGAATGGATAAGGACTGAATTACATTGTCAAGTATTTATGAATTAGCTACGTATGTGTCTGCCTGGAAGTAGTATGAGAAACTTGTGGGCTTGAGATGTGGATTCAGTTTCTCGGGTTAAGAGATATTTTATTATGTCTCGACTGATCTCTAAATATTCTGATAGAAAAGCAGTACAGAGTGAATTACACGGATTTATTGACTGTTTTCCAAAGACCCTGAGACGGTTTTCCGTAACAATGGCCACCTGTCTAGTTGAAGCAGTAAACAAGGACATTTATCCACCTTGTGATCAGCTTGGAAACAATCCTCACAAATGCCACATCAGAACTCATTACGATGGTGAATGTTTGACTGACATAACAACTAAAGCAGAAGAAGATGATGAAATTGGTGATATGGATTTGCAAAGTGGCTTGGCAGACCACATCAGAACTCAGGATTTCTATGATGAATGTTCTGCCAACTTAATACCCAAAGCAGAAGAAAAAGATGACAATGAAATTGGCAAAGTAGAGAGAAAACAGGAATCATTGGTGAAGAATGAATCTGAAGATGACGATGAAATTAGCAAAGTAGAGAGAAAACAGGAATCATTGGTGACGAATGAATCTGAAGATGATGATGAAATTGGCGAAGTAGAGAGAAAACAGGAATTGTTGGAGAAGAATGAATCTGAAGATGACGATGAAATTGAGGAAGTAGAGAGAAAACAGGAATCATTGGTGAAGAAAGAATCTGAAGATGACGATGAAATTGGTGAAGTAGAGAGAAAACAGGAATCGTTGGAGAAGAATGAATCTGAAGATGACGATGAAATTGGTGAAGTAGAGAGAAAACAGGAATCATTGGTGAAGAATGAATCTGAGGATGACGATGAAATTGGTGAAGTAGAGAGAAAACAGGAATCGTTGGTGAAGAATGAATCTGAGGATGAAGATGAAATTGGTGAAGTAGAGAGAAAACAGGAATTGTTGGAGAAGAATGAATCTGAAGATGACGATGAAATTGGGGAAGTAGAGAGAAAACAGGAATCGTTGGAGAAGAATGAATCTGAGGATGACAATGAAATTGGGGAAGTAGAGAGAAAACAGGAATTGTTGGAGAAGAATGAATCTGAAGATGACGATGAAATTGGCAAAGTAGAGAGAAAACAGGAATCGTTGGTGAAGAATGAATCTGAGGATGACGATGAAATTGGGGAAGTAGAGAGAAAACAGGAATCATTGGTGAAGAATGAATCTGAAGATGACAATGAAATTGGTGAAGTAGAGAGAAAACAGGAATCATTGGTGAAGAATGAATCTGAGGATGAAGATGAAATTGGTGAAGTAGAGAGAAAACAGGAATCATTGGTGAAGAAAGAATCTGAAGATGACGATGAAATTGGGGAAGTAGAGAGAAAACAGGAATCGTTAGAGAAGAATGAATCTGAGGATGAAGATGAAATTGGGGAAGTAGAGAGAAAACAGGAATCATTGGAGAAGAATGAATCTGAAGAGATGGAATCAAATGGACAATATCCCAAGAAAGAGGAATCATTGGTGAAGAATGAATCTGAAGATGACGATGAAATTGGCAAAGTAGAGAGAAAACAGGAATCGTTGGAGAAGAATGAATCTGAGGAGATGGAATCAAATGGACAATATCCCAAGGGACCAACTGCTGGTAAACCATACAAATGTTTTGTTTGTGGTAGAAGGTTCAAGTCGAAAAGGATGTTGGGTGACCATGTTGAGACCCACAGTGCGGAGAAGCCGTATGGATGTTCCTATTGTGATAAAACATTCAGACAAAAGGCTAGTCTCCGCGGACACGTGCGAACTCATAGTGGAGAAAAGCCGTACGGATGTTCTGTTTGTGGCAGGAGGTTTACCAGGAACGCATATCTGACTAAACACAAGCTAACTCACAGTGGAGACAAGCCATACGGGTGTCCCATTTGTGGAAGGAAGTTCGGCAGGAGCGGAGATCTAACAACTCACTTGAGAACACACAGTGGAGATAAGCCATATGGATGCTCGGTTTGTGGCAAAAAGTTACAAACAAGTGGCAGTTTGACGATACATATGAGAAGACATAGTGAAGAAGACAAAACCATCGCAAGCGGAGGCCGAAAGAAATACACGAGAAAAGACATTGGACTAAAGCCATACGGATGTTCCATATGCGGCAAAATGTTCGTCAAAAGAAGTGGTGTCGTTGTTCACATGAGAATACATAGTGGGGAGAGACCATATGAATGTTCTGTTTGTGGGAAAATGTTCGTGCGGAGTGGAAATTTAACTGAACACGTGCAAACTCACAGTGGGCTGAAGCCGTATGGGTGTTCTGTTTGTGGTAAAATGTTTGGCAGAAGAACACATGTCACAACACATATGATAACACACAGTGCAGAAAGGCCATTTGGATGTTCCGTTTGTGGCAAAACGTTTCGCTCAAATACAGATTTAAAAAGACACACGAGAACACACAGTGGGGAGACGCCGTACGGATGTTCTATTTGTGGCAAAAAGTTCAAAACAAATGAACATTTAACGAGACACACGAGAATTCACACTGGAGACAAGCCATACGGGTGTTCAGTTTGTGGCAAAAAGTTCAGCCAAGGTGGAAATGTCACTGCACACATGAGAACACATAGAGGCGGAAAGCCCTAATTATGGATGTGCTACTTGTGGCAAAAAGGTTGAGGAACTAATGTCGCTAAACATGAAGTCCACGGTTACGGAATAACAAAATTGAACATCAATTGTATCTTCTTCCTTTATAAACACACAAATAATGTTAAGGAGGGCTGATAAATGTGTATATTTTATTGAGACACATCTGATATGTGGTTTTTTGTTGAGTGCAAATTCATATAAAGGGCTGTAAATTATATATGATGCGTATTCACTGCCGTGACGGAATGACAGTGAAATGGACGTAAGAATTTCCTCATCTCAAATAATTCATTTTAACTGCTCATCTTGCGGGATATTACAATACAGTTTGGTTAAATTTCAAAGCACATATTCTTAGCTTGTCTTTCATTTAAAAATTATGAAGTTTCATCAGTTTCTGTGTTGGAGCAATGAGATATATTCCAACCATAGGTAGTGTGACGGAATGACGGTTGCCAGATCTAATTTGTGATTGAATGACAGGATCAATAAACAAATAAAAACATGTATATATTATATATTATTACATCAGTTATTCGGGTAACACACACCAAACTGGGTATATTTACATAATGGCTGAAGTGGAACATATTTAAAGTTACATTTTTAATAATATAAACGTTTGTTTGTCTTGCTATATGCTTGAAATGTATCTGCTGCTGTGACGGAATGACAGTGAAAGAAAAATTAATATCAATTTTATTTTAATTTATTGTACATATTCTTCCAATATTTGTTTTACCACACAGATTTGCACATTTCACAAAGTCTATAATGTGAGTTTGTCTGCTATTCAAAAATTGTGACTTTTCAATGTTCAGTGTTTGTGTTGTTATCAAGACATACACCAGCTAGAGGCACTGTGACGGAATAACAATTGCTATGACCTGTCAGGTAATTATGGCTGGACTAGCAAAATATTAATAAGAATAATTTTGCACTTGCAAAGGATGAAATAAGTAATTCAATTGCTATTACAACTATTAAGATTCCAGTGCAATAAATATATGTACTAACTACTATCATACATTGTGTTGAGACAGCAAAATTTTGGTGTCAATACTGCTCAGTCAAATGTCAAAAATGTGAAATTTGTTATCTGTTTATATCATATGGTTAGCGGAAATACTCGCTTCTCATTGGTCTACAGCCGTGCAATATTCTATGATATTGCACGCATTATATTGCACGCTCATTTTAACACGTGAAAGATTGGACGGACCTGAGAGGAAGCACCATATTTTCAGGCTGCTGCAGCCACAAGCTGACAACAGGATTGTGTTTTTCAATTATACTAAAAACTCCGTCGCTCGGCAACGGAAGAAGATAGGACGATGATTTTAGCGGCAAAAGATGCGTCCATTGAAGGGCTAATCGGATATAAACTTTTTGTACTGCTAATGTCATTTGTTTTATCAGAATAAAGCATTTAGTGGCCGAAAAACGGCATTTTTGCCGATTTTTTGGTGATTTTATTTTGTTTAGAGGTCAAAAGTCTGCTACAAAGTTTAAAAAAAAAATCGAAAATTAAATCGATCATCAAGTATATAATTTGGCGATTCCAAAGGTGTGAAATTTTTTTTTTTAGTGAAATATTCATCAATTTCTAATGAGATACATTTTAAATATGTGGTTCGAAAGAAACACAAACTGAGTCTTGCAGCAGCAACAAGATCGTTTTTTGGTTTTAAATAGTTAAAGAAAGTCACTGGACAGCATTAGAAATAGATAGAAAAATGATTGTGATGGCCAAAAGATGCGTATATTAAAGGGTTAAGTAGATATCAACTTTTTGTACTGTTTATGTTATTTGTTTAATCAGAATAAATCATTTAACATGTTTAAAAGTGGCCGAGAAACAGTTATTTCTCCCATTTTTGAGTGACTTTGTTGTGCTTAGAGGTCTTTTAAAGTCTAATACAAAGTTTGGGAAAAAAAATTAAAGAAGACCCATCATCAAGTATAATATTATCATCTATGGATTATGGATTCCAAAAGTGTGAAAAAAAAAGTGATTTTTGACAAGATACATTTTAAACATGCAGGTCAAAAGAAACCCAAAAAGAGTTTCCCTGGACATCAGAATTCCAGCCCTTCCCTTAGTATTTGCCCAAAAAAACCAAATGATATAACAGTTATTGCACATCACCTCGTGCAATATCAGTTTTTATGGCACCTCGGTGACTAATATTGCACTCGGGCTGCGCCCTCGTGCAATATTAGTCACCTCGGTGCCATAAAAACTGATATTGCACTCGGTGCTGTGCGATAACTGTATAATATCATATGGCTAGCGAAAATACTCGCTTCCCATTGGCCGACAGCCGTGCAATATTATACAAAAACGGCATGATATGAGTGCAATATGAAAATTTATTTGCACGAGGAAATTCATATTGAACGAGGGCGCAGCCCGAGTTCAATATGAATTTACGAGTGCAAATAAATTTTCATATTGCACGATAATAAGTGCCGTATTTGTTTTATTACATGACCACTGTGCTTCCAATATAATGTTCCATTCTGAAAAAAAAAAAATTTTCGGAAATTTTTTTTTTTTTTTTCAGTTAAAAAAAGAAAAAAAAATTGTTTTGGAAATTCTTTTTATTTTATAAAAACTCATATTGCACTCTAACCATGCAATATGAAAAAAATCTGAAAAAAAAAAATTGTAAAAAAATTTTTTTTGGAAAAATCTCATATTGCACCCGAACCATGCAATATGAGTTTTTATGATGTCGTCATGTGACTGATTTAGGCCAATCAGCATCGCTCTAGCATAGTGGTCATGTAATAATATACAGTTATCGCACAGCACCGAGTGCAATATCAGTTTTTATGGCACCGAGGTGACTAATATTGCACGAGGGCGCAGCCCGAGTGCAATATTAGTCACCGAGGTGCCATAAAAACTGATATTGCACGAGGTGATGTGCAATAACTGTTATATCATATGTTTTTTTTGTGTCAAATGCAAAGAAAAGGGCTGTTATTCCTTGTCCAAACTCTTTTTGTGTTTCTTTTGATCCGCCTTTTTAAAATGTATCTTGTCAAAAGGCAATAAATATTTCACTCACAAAAAAAATTTTCACACTTTCGGAATGGAAAAATGATTTACTTGATGATGGATTTTATCTTAGATTTTTTATAGCAGACTTTAGACCTCTAAACACTAAAAAATCACGGAAAAATCGGCAAAAACGCTGTTTTTCGGTCACTTATTGCTTTATTCTGATCAAGCAAATAAAATAATCAATTCGAAAAGTATATATCCCAATAGCCCTTTAATAGACACATCTTTTGCCGCTAAAACCAGCTTTCTAACTGCCTCCGTTGTTGTACAGTGCACTTTTTACTAAAATGGGAAAACACAAATTGTTTGTCAGTCTGTGGCTGCAGCAGCACTGAAACGTGGTGCTTCCTCTCAGGTCCGTCCAATCTTTCACATGTTAAAATGATCGTGCAATATAATGCGTGCAATATCGTAGAATATTGCACGGCTGTCAGCCAATGAGAAGCGAGTATTTCCGCTAGCCATATGATATTCTACGATATTGCACGCATTATATTGCACGCTCATTTTAACATGTAAGAGATTGGACGGACCTGAGAGGAAGCACCATATTTTCATGCTGGTGCAGTCACAAGCTGACACAAAGATTGTGTTTTTCAATGTTACTAAAACATTTATTGCTCGGCAACGGAGGCAGATAGGAAGATGGTTTTAACGGCAAAAGAAGCGCCTGTTAAAGGGCTACATGGATATCAACTTTTTGTACTGGTCATGTTATTTGTTGCTTCAGAATCGAGCATTAAGTGGCCGAAAAACAGCTTTTTCGCCGATTTTTCAGTGACTTCGTTGTGTTTAAAGGTCTAAAGTCTGCTATAAAGTTTAAGAAAAAAATCTGAAAAAAATCTGTGATCAAGTATATCATTTTTGGATTTCAATAGTGTGAAAAAAATTTTTGTGAGTGAAATAGTCATTGATTTTTGACGCGATACATTTAAAACTGGCTTGTCAAAAGAAACACAAAACGAGTTTGGTGCTGTGCGATAACTGTATAATGGCTCAAATCTGTTCCACCAACCTCACAAATGTATTTCATTATCAAACAATATATCATAGGAGATTTCATTGATGTAATCATCAGTTGCATCTGCAATTATATTGTACGTATAGGTACAACAGTTTTTCAATTACTCTGTCGGGTATTGCATCATTCCATCACAGCCATAATGGCATTTCATATGGTGTAGCTACTAGCTAGGCATACTAATTGATCACAAATTTGAAAAAATGAGTAAGAATAGTTTTCTACTTTTGCCTCATTGTAGAATTTAACTTAGATGCACCCCCAAGTTTTGCATGCTACACAGGACAGCAAAAATAAGGTTAACATTTCGGCAGAATGATATGATTAGAATATGTCATTCCGTCACACAAACTGAGTTGTGTTTAAATATACAGTTTGCTGTCAGCTTTATTTATTAAATTTTGAATCAGGCATTTCAGAAATAGTTTGCTAGAGCAATATTAGTACATACACATAGCCATGGGAGATATGGACCACAGCAGGCCTATAATTTTCAGCTATGGTGTCATTCTATCACATATTGTGTCATTCCGTCACAGCCAAAATGTCATTCCGTACAGGGTAGCTAGGAAGACAAACAGACCACACATTTAAGGGAAACCAGCCAAAATATTTTTCTGCTGTGGTCTCATTGTAGAATTTAACTTTTATACATCTCTAAAATATGCCATACAGAACAACAATAATAAGGTTAGTATTGTGAAGGAATGACATGACTATAACTCATCCAGGACCCTTTTTGCTGTGGGAATAACTCCTTATACAACATGACATGGTTGAGCAAAATATTTAAAAGGCATAAATATTGTCATTCTGTACAAAATGATATGCTAAGTGACCAGGAGAAGTGAAAATAACTTAAGTTATCCTTCACGAAAGATGATGTGTCCATCCCCTTTTGCTGTTGTGCAGATTTTGGTGTGATGTCATGTACAATGTTGGCTCAAAAACAGGGGATCCCATACTCCAAAATGATTAAAATTGCCCGAAGTCCAAAATATAGGTTTTTATCAATCATTTAACACCGGTTTCCAGACAATTACTCATACGGGGGTGAACCCACCACAAATTGCAATAGTTTTGATCTATACATTTTCTGAAAGCTTGGAAACCTGGCTTTGACACACTAAAAGTCGGCTCAGATAGTCCCGTGCAAAGTCTGTTTTCTGAGGGGTCAAAGGAGGGACTGTCGGAACATAATTTTCGACGTCAAAATCCCAATCCAGTCAAATGAAATGTAAATCAGGGGTTCAAAAATATATGGCATTATTTAATATTTCAATGACATTTGGTTGGTAAGTGTGTTGGTATTCCAGAAAACAATTTTTAACAATATCTGCCTTCTGATAGGGGTCGTAAAGTAGCAGAATCCAAGTAATTTACAAGTATAATGCAATATTCGCAGTATTTTAATGAAAACATCATCAGTAGCAATGCTAGAACCCGCTAGGTGCGCTGTCGTCGTTTTTCTCTCAGCCTGCAAAAAGTGAGGAGTATATAATTTCTTTCTGCAGTTCTGCAGTTCTGCAAAAAAAAAAAATTGCAGAATTCTGCAGTTTCCAAAAAAAACTGCAGAATTCTGCAGTTCTGCAAAAAAAAGTGCAGAATTCTGCAGTTTCCAAAAAAACTGTGCAGCTCCCTGCATGATTTCTGAACCTCTGTTACTTCCTGTAGTTTATTGCAATGCATCTTCAAAGAGCAGACCTCTTTGACATGGGGCTTGCCGGTACCAAGGAAATGTTGGTTTGGGGGGGGGAGGGGTTGTTGTTTGGGGGATCAGGGTTTTTGGTAGTCCTCTGTCACTGCAGCGTTTCTGAAAAGTTTCTGCAGCAAGATCTGTAATTCTGTAGGAGACATGCAGCCTGGGAGGTTTTATGCAGTTCTGTCGGAAGCTGAAGAATTCTGCAGTTCTGCAAAAAATGTACAGAATTCTGCAGTTCTGCAAAAAAAGTGCAGAATTCTGCAGTTTCCAAAAAAGTGCAGAATTCTGCAGTTCTGCAAATAAAGGTGCAGAATTCTGCAGTTCTTCAAAAAAAGTGCAGAATTCTGCAGTTCTGCAAAAAAAGTGCAGAATTGCAGTTTCAAAACATATATGCAGGAAGCTACAGAATTCTGCAGTTCTGCAGCTCCCTGCATGATTTCTGAACCTCTGTTACTTCCTCCAGCTTATTGCAAATTGAGTGGCGTAACTAGGAGTCTCGAACAGGGGACACCTTGGGGGGGGACGCAATTTTCTGGGGGGGGGGACCCACAATACTAATTGTATATTTAGCCAAGGTTGAAAGTTCATATATATGGGAGCACTTGGAGGGGGGGGGGCACAGTGACCCCCCCATGCCCCCCATAGGGACGCCACTGGTAACAATGTAGCCGAGATGATAGTTCTGTGTAATGTCATACATGCCTCACATTGCTAGGCCTCTTTTAGAACTTTGTATTAGGATAACTGAAGGGCCTCAATCATGAGGGGCCAGTGTTGTGTTGGACACAAAACATACATATTTTAACATTATGTAATAACATACACCACAATTTTCATATGAGGGGGTCATTGGATCTATATATATATATATGCAGGCCCGAGGGGTCCTAATGCTCCTGCGCGCCCTTTTTACCGCTGCTGAGTTGCGTCTGAAAGGGGGCCCGAATAGTTCAAGGAAGGGGGCCCAAGGGTGCTACACCCCCCAATCATTGGGCCATAGGTTCGGCCCTGAATGCAATTAATGTAAACGTCTTCAATTGGATGACATTCTAGATTACAGCCTGCACTTACAATGCATGGCCTTTTAAAATAAATGTTATTGCCATAAATGGCCCATAATATGACGAAAATTATATATATATATATATATATATATATAAACTTTTATTGACATCCTATAATATCATAATAGATACATGTGTCATTTAAAAAGACTTAGATTTTATTTCATAAAGGGCCGCCAAATAAAAAAAAAAAGCTTTGGTCTGCAGTCTGTGTGGTCTGCATTTGGTCTGCACAGCTATAATTCTGGTCCGCATTTGGTCCGCATGGTTTACCCCAGTGTATTACTAGCGTAGCCTCCCTGACAATGAAGCCACGTTTGTTTGTTTTAGGGCTGGTCCGCATGGCCCGCATTTTACACTGACCCCAGAATATGCAGGTGCAGGAAGAAATTTAAATGTACTGCCAAAAGTTGATCCTGCAATCTTGGAAAAACTGAAGTCAAATCACGGCTGTTTTTTCACAGAAAAACCTCATAATTTGTCCAGGAAAGATATGGAATGGATAGCTGAGGTTGTTAGGCCGTGGTATAGCACACTTTAGTCACGGTATACATTTATTTTGGTTGTTAAAGATTGATTTGAATGTTTCGTTTTACCTATTTTGGCCCAAAACCGTTTAGTTTGTGAAGATAGGTGGTGGTAGAGAGGAGAAAATCCACTTTTAGTGAGTGAACGTTGGTGTATGTTGCCATTGGATCAATGCATTTACACACCCCCGACCCCCCCATAATAAATATGCCACTGACCTTGCAGTAAAATAAATCCTTGAAAATGGGACACTCAAGGGTCTAAACATGCTAAATAGGTTAAAAGTATCATGATTGAATGCTTTTGAAAGGGAATTGCAATTCGTACTGTGAATTTTGTCAATTTTCAACCTCGATTTCTGAACTTTAAAATTTCATATTTCGAGTTATCTTAACATTATAGACTAAAAAACGACTGGGTTTGATTGCAAACTACTAGCAGAATATTCCTATACCTTTATTTCAGTGATATGTCTCATATTAAGGCAGTACAGAGCTGGATCACTTTTTGTCCATTTTTGGCCAAATTTGGACTCTGGCTTTTTGGTGGAGATCCCCATATGGAGACAAACCTGCACAAGAAAGGTCACTTTTGCCACTTGTTTTGTCAATGACGTACCTGAAGGAAGATATCTGCGCAAAGAAAAAATCAATTCATAATCTTTATTCAAAAAGTGCTATCATTGCTATTCAAGTTCAAGTTCAAGTCTTTATTAATACCATTAAGGTACAGGGGCCTGACACCATTCGGTGTATTTGGCCAAGAATTTCATCAAAAATTTGTGACTGACACACATGTGTATATATTAATAACAGTTTAAGAGATAACAAATTTTAAGCTTAAGTAAAAGGAAATCACATATTACAGACTTAATAGATAGTTTTTCAGACGTTTTTTCAAGTATTGACTCAACACTATCCACTTGTTTAATTTATGTATAATGTCATATATGAAGGTTGTCATTGTGTACACGTTGCCCTAATTAAAACAATTGAATTCAGAATGCATTTTGCTTAGGAGTTAAAAAGAGGAATTAAAACAAACTTACCAAGTCCTTCTCAATCTTCTGCACACTGACATGCACACTCTTCCAGTGCAGTGTTGAGACTGATAAACTCTGCCTTAAGCGTTCTTAATTCTTGATTGATAAACAAACGGCTTTTCTTGTCAGGCAACATGTTATTACAGATCTCTTATAAGTGTGCCATGTTCTTTTCAACTGCCACAGTGCTCTTGTGATGTCAGTATCAGCATAATGATTTCACAGTTGGTATATTCGCAGTTTCAGCTGTGTCACTCAGTGGCGTCCCTATGGGGGGCACGGGGGGGCACGTGCCCCCCCATATTGGACTTGTGCCCCCCCAGGTGCCCCCCCATATGAACTTTCCAACTCTGGCTAAAATATACAATTAGTATAGTGGGTGCCCCCCCAGAGAATCGCGTGCCCCCCCAGGTGCCCCCCCATTCGAGACCCCCTAGTTACGCCACTGGTGTCACTTGGAACCCATACTGATCACACCATTACAAATCCACAATAAGCTGTTAGATTGTTGCTCAACATTGATTATTCAGTTTGATGTTTTGAATAAATCCAAAAGTTACAATAACCAGCTATATATAATGCATGGATTTTGTGTATAACTGCTATCAGTTTTAGCACTTTTGCAACAAAACAAATTCATTCACTGTCACATTCATTTGTTGGTCTGAGAGGTTATCATGTGCTGGTCTGTCTTGGCAAAAATAGGCCTAATATACTCAGAAACCATTCAGTATTTGAGACCTAAGGTGGAGGGGAGTTTTGCTTGGGGCATCCTTATCACTGATTTCCAATAATATCTATTTGATGATCAATTCTGAACAGTTTCTTTGGCGAAGATCTCACCTAAAAGGCTGAGAAGTCACAAGGTGCTGCCCTCAAGGAGAAATTTCACAACAGGACACCTTGAATGTCTTTGATGGATCAAGCAAGTGGCTCAGACATAGCAGTTTCACCAGCTCCAACTGAATCAAGCAACCATACCAACGAATGCAGATTAATCAATTGTTATTCACACTAAGACAGCCCATAAGCCTGACTTGTTGGTAGCAGTTGGAATCAACACTCAAGCTTGGAGTGCCAATAGTGATGTCAGTATTGCAATACTGACATCATCTGTGCATATATTCACATGGAACATGGCACACTTATACGAGATCTGTAATAACAGCTTTGTGTTTTGAGACAAGGTCAACCACTGAGTGAGCCCTGAGAGATTAGTAAAATACCAAATTGGATATTTCAGAAGCCATGACTTACAAACAGCATAGTTTGCCCTCTCTCTCAAAACTTCCTAATACAGTGAAATGCATGGATTTCAAAAACATGAACCACAACATTAACATTTTAAATATCTCAAACCATTGTTCCACAAGTATATTGAAAATGGATCATAAGAAAGGTGCTTTTTCAAAATTTTGGTTTTTATAAAAAACAAAATTCCCCATGACCAAAACCAATTTTCATGAAAAATACCACTTGGTCTGAAGAATACCAAATAAAGTAGAAAAATACCAAACTGGTTTTTTATTGTACACACTGGTTTTGCACAATACCACTAATATCCAACATTTTTTAGAGTGCATGCATGGAAGAGTTTAATTGAATCGGGATCCTGTATAAGTTTTTGTGATGATCTTTCAAAGAAAATGTTGGTGGAGACAGGCCATTTTCAGGGGAGTTGGCCACTTCAATACTATATTTTGATGAGATAAAAATATTCTGCCACATATTTTTTGTGTTATAAATTTTGCTGATATCCTTGTCTGTGACAATTGACAACGGGAGGTCCTCCATGCGCCTTCCTGCCCTCATGAATTATTGTTAAACGCTGGAGACAAGAGTTTCAGACTTATCAAATTATAACCCATATATTCCATGGTCCCGGCAAAGTTTTGGCTCTTTGAAAACCCCAAAATGATTGTTAAAACGTGAAAAGGGAGAAGCATTCCACAACATAGGCCCTATTGCACATAAGTTTACCCCGTGCACTGGCAAAGTAAAAACACAATTACTATCATTGTTACGTGATTTAGTGTGTTTAATCTTGCAAATTCCTCGATTCGAAGACTAGGTCATCTCCTCTATGTCACAACAAACCTCGTATTAAGAAAATTCATGTTCACTTGAGGACAGTAACGCTGCACTCCATCGGGATACCAGCACCAAGTATTCATTCGTTGGTGATTAAATCTGTAAAAACCAGCATTTTCCAGGCCCTGAAATGTAAATGAAGGTTAATATTGGTAACAAGGGTGCCGGAAGGAAACGAGGGCGGCATGTGCGGTCGGGCGAGAAAGGGCAGATCTAATTCACGTGACAAAAAATTTGTTGTCACGCCAATAATAATTTTTAATTCATACTTATTGATTTTTGACTATATACACTGTAAATTAAGGCCTAATAACGTATTTTCTTGGAGATGAAAAGGGCAACCTTGCCCCCCTTGCCCCTCTTGGCCAAGGGCAGGGGGGACAATTGCCCCCCCTACCCCCTCTGTTCCGGCACCCTCGATTGGTAAAACAAAAATTGTCCACTTTAGACATAAAGGTCTAAATGTTAGCAACTGTAAATTTACCTATGGAAATGAATCAATTGAAATTGTAAAAAGCTATAAATATCTGGGATTAATCTAAGAAGAATTTCTTGATTATAATGTTACATCAACTGCCCTTGCCAACTCCGCTGGAAGAGCGCTTGGAAGTATCCAAAACAAAGTTTAAAAATTGAAAGGTTTAGGATTTAAAACATACAGTAAATTGTTTAATTCAGGTGTTGTTCCGATTATGGATTATTGTTCAGGAGTTTGGGGCTACAAAGACTTTTCTAAACCTGAAGCTATACAAAACAGGGCAATACGATTTTTTAGGGCGATGCACAGGCCAATCGCTGTTATGTATTGTAATACTTTCTTTCTTTGCAAGGAGCCCTCAGTATGTTCATCACTCCTGAAAGAAAATCTGCCAACAGGTGTGCAAAAACGTCATCAAAGTATGGGCAGAAGAACTTCCAAGAAATACAGGATAATCTCAATTTAAGGCCACATCTTTTATGCAATTAAGGGCATGCAGACCTGAAACTGGATATATTATCTTTCTTTTATGCTGAATAAGACCCCTCTAATGTTAGTGCTGCTAACTTGGCTAGAAAAGCACTATAAACTGCACAAAAACCTTTTTTTAGTATTACTTAAATGCAGGCACTACTGTATTAGCAGTTTTTACTTTTGAGCATGTGACCCAGTTTTTCCCTGTACAATGAAGCGTGGCAGTGGGAGATTTAAGGCTCTGTGCTTTTGGGTACAATCTAGCTGTATTTCAAGCTTATTCAATGGCACTTGTAATACACATAAAGGCTTATCAATTGATGCTGCTAAATCTCGGAGAAATGATTAGTAGGCCTGTCAAGGTGTTAGTTGACTCCATTCTGGCTATTATTAACAAAAAAATGAGCTCTTTAGATCCTTTAAAAAAAAAATTGCCCATTAGTTGGGCACACAATTCAATGCTGAGATAAACACAACCAAGCAAGTGATGTTGATAACCTTTTGTGCATATCCCTGTATGCATTTTAAAGAGTAATTCAGAATTGAAACTATTGAATTAAATGTTTTGTAGGAAATCCACCAGAACTTGAACTTGCAGCTCTGATGAGATAGGCAGCAAAAAAGCAATATAAATGTATACAGACAGATTTTATTACATGTATGGATGTGGATTGATGGTAAGAAAAAGAAATACACTTAAATCATAAAATTAAATTAAGATTTGTCAAAAATATACCTTAAGGTGGCAAAGCAAAATCGCCCTATTTTTTTTCGAAAAATTTTTATTTTTCTAGGTGTGAATAGTTTTACTCCAAAACATGCTTTTAAAGGCGATATGGGATGGATTGATTCAAGAACTAGACGTCATGTTGAAATGCTACGTCTTTGGAATAGACTTGTTTACATGGATGAAAACAGACTAACAAAGCAAGTGTTTGAAGTTGATAAACAAATTACAGGTGATTTCATTAGTACGCGATTCTAAAGTTCTTGGCCCTGAAAATACATAGCATTTTTGCTTGATCTGATTGGTTCAGAACCAACAGAACGTCACACAGTAGATATATCAAACGTAGCCAGTGCTTGTTTAGCATTGATTCCTCACAGCCAAGTGTGAATGACAAGAATCGCATGGTAATGAAATCGCCTGTAACATGAGAAATTGGAGTAATGAGGTTTTACAAGTATTCACTAAATTGAATCTTACTCAAAATTTTGTAGAAAATGTACCTATTAACCTGCAAAATGCACAACATCAACTGATGGAAATTTATAAAACCAACTGGAAAAATCAAGTAACTAACATGCCAAATTAAGAACTTACAGAGAGTTTAAAACTACATTTGGTACTGAGGATTAAGTATATAAAATTTATGATAGAGGTCATTTGTCTGTTCTTTCACAATTGTGGTTTGGTGTTTTACCATTAGCAATAGAGACAGGACATTACAATGATATACCATTAGAATACAGAGTTTGTGAATTTTGTTCCTATCATGTTCTTGAAGATGAAAATCATTTTTTGTTCCATTGTAATACTTATAATGATTTAGGTAATTTACTTTTAACCCGTGTTTTAGATTATTATGTGGATTTTTACTTTTTATCATTACAAGAAAAATTTAAGCTGTTGATGTCCAAAGATTTAGTTAAATTTACTGCAGAATATTTGTTTAAAGCTTTTCATAGAAGAAGTTTGTTATTTAAATAATGTAAATATGTGACTATAAATGTTTTAATATTGTAGTTTCTAGAAAATTTGTTGTTAAAGTTACTTTTGAATTGTTTTGATGACTTGTAAGCCCATATAGGGCTGGGTGTATATTTTTTACACAGGTCAATAAAGAATTTGTCTGTCTGTCTGTCTGTCTGTAATATTTCAGTCTTGCAATTTGATCAGCAAAAATTGTGAACTCACTGTTACACTGTGAAAATGGCACTCCGTGACTCATCATACTGATGATTTGTCATTATCATACCAATACTTTCAATGTTAATTTGATGTTAGGAGACTTATGTATTATCTGATTTTTACTCTAAAATCAGATTTAATCAGTTATGACCAGTCAACTGGCCTTCTCCTGATCATGACTAATCAAATTGCCTCTTTGTTTCCCATGCTGAATGTAGCCACTCGTGAGTTCCTCCGCCCGCCAGACCACTCATGGATTTCAGTGGACTGATCGACCACCCTGAGTGCCCTCTAAAAATCTCGGGACAAAATTGGTTTTTTAGATTCAAAATGGTTTTTTGAAAAACCAAATTTCAATGCAAAAACCAACATGGATTTTTGAAAAAAAACAAAACCATTTAGAATCTAAAAAAACAATTTTGTTCAGAAATTTTTTAGAGTTTGGGTTTTATTATAATATTTATATCCTTTGACAATACACCTAATCATTTTCTATGTCTGGAAACAAGCTAAGCAAAGCTGCATGGTGAAATATTTTTATCTATAGACAACATGAATTTCAGTTGGCAGTTGCTGACTTTTCACAGAAATGATTATCTGATTATGATGAGACCTATTTCAGATTAAGCTAAATTAAATTCGCTAAATTACGGTGTCAATAAATGAGGCTCTGGATGGGGGGTTATGGGGGACATGGAATTCAAAAGTTATACGGCCAAGGGACAGGGAATTCTAAAGTAAAATAGCCAAGGGACATGGGGGACACAATACCCTTTCTAGAGCTGAGGGACAGGGAATTCAAAAGTCGATTAGAATAATTCAAAGGGACGGGGAATTCAAAAGTAAAATGGCCAAGGGACAGCCCTCCCGAGCAGCAACGTAAATCAAACCTTCCACTACGTAATTATTTTGGTTAGAATCAAACGTTGGGCCAAACAACGTATGACAAAGGTAGGGCAAAGGTAATTTCCAAACGTTGTACTCAGATGGAAAACCAAACGTAGGTGGCAATCTTAGTAAGAGGTTGGCAGATAGTTTGTTTTATAGTTTGGCCTAACGTTCGAGTCACACGTAAGTCATACCTTTGGTTGAGAGGTTGGAAGAACGTTTGGTTGTAACGTTTGGCTAAACGTGTCAGTCATACGTAGTCATACCTTTGGTTGAGAGGTTTGAAGAACGTTTGACTATTACGTATGACCACACCTTTGATTCAAAGGTTTGTCGAACATTCATTTGAGAGGTTTTTAAAACCTTAGACTATTACGTAAGTCATTCCTTTGGTTGAGAGGTTTGAAGAACGTTTGACTATTACGTATGACCGTACCTTTGATTCATAGGTTGTCGAACATTCATTTGAGAGGTTTTTGCAACCTTAGACTATTATGTATGACCATACCTTTGATTCACAGGTTTATCAAAGGTTTGGTCGCACATTTGGAAATACGTAAGTTCCAAGGTTTCTCCAACGTGTGTTTGATATGTATGGACAACGTTTGAAAGTAATGTTCAGGGCAAACGTCTGATCATACGTATCTGCCAAAGGTTTGTTGAAGGTTTGCACAAAGTTGGATAACCTGGGATCTTGAGTCTCAGAGAGCCTTGTAGCGCCATCTATTCCATACCTATTCCAATCTATCTGATAACTTTGAGATTATAAAACCTCCAACAGGATGCTTGCTGATGATAATTGGATGAAGCCATAAAAAATAGTAGCTACACCAGTTACGAAAATTACCAAATAAATATCTCTTAAAATATGAAAGATTAGATAGGCCAAAAAAAAATTCTGAAGAACTGCTCAATCACAAACGAGCAAGAGAGAATCAGTTAGGACCGGAGTTGAACTGAGTCTACTTGCATCGGAATGCCACCTATCCAGCAGGCCAATTTGGATTGGGATTTTTCCAACTCTTCAGAGTTGAAGTATTAATCCCTCACAAGGTAAGTGAATTTTGTTGTTTATATATATTGTAGTCCTTAAATGGACTGCAGACTGCTTGGTAAAACAAGGAAGAAAAGTCTGCCTATTTTGGAGCCACCTTCAGTGCTTGCTGCCTGGCTCTGCTCTCTCCATCTCTCTGTTTTTCTCTTCTCTTCACTGTTTTAATTAATGTTTTCTCTTTGCAGGTGTTCAACAAAAAATCCCAACCATGCATCCCAACCCCTGACCTCAAATTAAAAAAAATTCTTGAAACCCCCCCCCAACCAAAAAAAAACCTGCAGCAATAATCAAATCAGATTCTTTATATCAACCATAATAAGGGTCATTGTATAAGGGCTTTATTTATTTATTTATCTTCAAGGGGGCCGCAGCCTGGCAGGGTGGCTGGACCGCCAGAAGCAATGCGGCAGTCCCCCGGGCCATCAGAGCGATCCGCCCCTGGCCGGCGCCTCCCTGGTACAGTGAATGCACAGGTTAAACATCGCCGATTGACAAGTCGATTGTGAAGCATACACAGCAGCTAGAGTCCATCCGAACGGGTCATTTAACCAATACACATCCTATAATCAATCGGCCATGGTTAAATAAATTATTACGGTGGTATAAACGGTGTTCTAGACCGAAATAAATCTAATCCACACGAGCGTGCCCAGCAATGGCCGCCTCCTCCGAATTATGCGCATGCGCAAGAAGCAGTGCGCTGGGCTGGCCTGCCACGCCTGACGCCCCAGAGGCGTATAACGACCATTCCTTCAACGTGGGGGCCACGTTGTCAAGAAATGTTGGAGAAATACGCGATATTTACGATATATACGTACGTAATAATCTCGTAACCATTTGTCGACAAAATACGTAGTTTTGGAACGTTTGGTCCGATGTGGATTGGAGGTTTAATGCTACCTTAGACCAACATTGGATCGACGTCATTGTCCACAAGGGAGGGGGACGCAAAACCCCATCCAGAGCCTCTTAAATTGATGCTGCTCCCGATAAGAGTGGAGCTATGCAGTGACACATAACGCTTCTCATAAACAGCCCATAGCTGGTCAATCTGGTGACGCCACAATGAGTTCATCTGCACTGGGGTTGACATCATGGTAACATAACAATATGATGATGTCATTTTTAAAATGGATAAGTTTCATATCCATCAGGCTGCATATTTAATTAATGGATATATTTCATATCCATCAGGCCGCATATTTAATTAATGGATATGGAAATATACACTGTGACTAATCATCCAATCAGAGTGAAGATCTTTGCTAGTCACAGGATATATAAACTCAGCAACATTAAAAACGCACTATTCTAAAAAGGCTTAAAATAGTACTTCTTCTTAAAGTATTAAGATGAAAGTCTGCACACTCCTAGTAGGGGAGAGCGGGGCACCATGAGCCGCTTTTCCGAAATTAAGCTCCTGAGCCTAAAATTTCAATGGTAAATGGCTGGTTGCTTTATACAATCATAGAAAGACCTCTTGGCTACAATATCCAGTGTTGTCTCATTATATTCTTACTTCTTAAATAGTCAAAACATTGTCTTTAAAAAATGTAGTCTGGTGGCTCATCGTGCCCCGACCCTGGGGCACCATGAGCCATGGCATGGGGGGCTGTTTACATACATGTATTATCCTTCTCATTCAACTGTAAAGGACTGATACCTCATAAACCAGATGTTTTACTTGAAATTTTCTCTTGGCATACACCGCAATATGGATCAGATGGATTTTTACATATTTTTCTATGAAATTGCAAAAATGTGTCCTAAACAGCTGCTGATGTCTTGCACTATAGTTCTAGACTTACAACAGTATAGTTGTTGTTACAGTTCAACTTTAATTGTACATTAAAACTTTATAGAAAATGGCTCATGGTGCCCTATCTCAATGTGGCTCATGGTGCCCCACTTGTAAATTTCATTTATTAGTGCATATCACCATTTTCCAGTTTATCATAGTATCAATGTTATGACATCATCCGAGCACATGCCTGACCTTCTCTAAGAAGACTAAGTTTTATGATGATGCCTGAAATAGTTGAAGTACCAGAAGTAAAAGTTCCACCGCCCAATGTGTTTACTTTTTACTCAAATTCACTGGTCAAAAGTATTTTTCCAATTCTTGGTCCTACATTGAAAAGAATGATTATGATTGCTACCCTAGCCAGTAGTACACTAATAAAGGAATATATGGTCTTCCTATCGAGCAGTTCTATCTCGCCGTTTTTTTTTTGTAGGGGCCATGGTTCATGGTGCCCCGTGGCTCATGGTGCCCCGCTCTCCCCTAGTTGCCATCAGGTACATTCACGAAAATTTTCAAGTCTCTAAGTGCAGTACTTTTGTGTCAAATTAAATTGTCATGGTCACTGTCGAAAATGGAAGTCACAAACTGAACTTCAACACAAAACGCACCATTGGAAATATTGGTTTTGTGGCATACTGGATGGGATTAATCTTATGAAATTTTCACATAACAGGCACAAGACTGCCAAAAGAGGTCCCACGGAAGTTTTTGAAAAAAAAACAATGATAAAGCAGATTTTTAATTAAAAACTCAAAACTTTACGAGTTCGCATCTTCAAATGAAGCATGTGAACCAGAACTGTTAAATAATGGGGGTTTTATGCATGCACAGGGTAGAAACACACAAACAGACAATCATTCCATTTCAATTGTCTCAAAAATCTGAATAAAACATCATTTTTAAAGGTTTTTACAAAAGGCTCCAGTAGGGGGCGTGTCAGCATTGACACTTAATTTTTATTAAATTGATCCTCTTTAATTGTGGTTGGGTCAAATATCCCATTTCGCTAACTCATCAAGCAAGTAAAATTATAGACTTTCCTGGTTTATCAAAAAAGTTTGTGGATAGAACAGCTAAGTTGTTGAAATTAATGATCAGAGGAAATTGAAATTTTGTGACTTCAATTTTCGACAATGGCTACGACAATTTAATTTGACACAAAAGTACTGCACTTAAAGATTTGAAATTTTTCGTGAATGTACTTGATGGCAACTTCTAGAAGTGTGTACATTTTCGTCGTGATATCTTTAGAGGAAGTACTATTTTGAGCCTTTTTAAAAGTGTGCGTTTTTAATGTTGCTGAGTTTATATATATATTTAACAGAATTGGCTCACCTGCAGTTGCTGCCAGAAATACACATAATCCTTAGTCGTGTCTCTCCAGCTGTGGATCTCGAAAGCGACTTGTTTGACATTTCTCAGGGCGCCATCCCGCAGCATGGAAGCTATGGCGTCCCATTCAGAAAACTCTATGTCAAATTTCAACACATCAATTGGTTTCTGAAACATATACAACAGAGATTTTTTACTAAACATTTTTGTAATGTAAAAAACTTCTAAACTAATTTGATTTCATTCGAATTGACTAAATATGGCAATAAGAATTTGTTCGCATTAGGAGATGTACAAAAATAATAATAATTTTTAGGTAATCACACATTGCTAACACATTTTCAAAATAAATGAATAAGAATATGATGCATGATGATAATCCAATTTTTACAAAATGAAACAAACAATCAATGCCTGTCAACAAGCCTGTGACTGTTTTATTATAACCCAGAATTAGTTTCAATGATCAATAATTTATTACAGTGTAATTTTGCTATTAGAGCAAATTTACTAAATGTATGTAGAACATTTCATTTATAACTGACCTGTACTCACATCAACATGTCCCAGGAGTTCGAAGATGGAAGATAATGTTCTCATTTTCCAACCCAATGAATTTTTTTCTTCATTTTTTCCACCGAGTCCAATATTGTAGAACCAGATTTTTTCACCGCGTTTATGATTAGCCAATCCTATGCTATGTTGCAAAAATATTTATTCATGTTTAACGAAATATCAGTAAAAAAAAATTGTTCACATTTAATGAAATATCAGTAAAAAGTTACGCAATATTGCAATTTTTTACAATCTATTTCAATCAATAATACACCTTCAATTGCCACCTCATCCAGCTATAGATGGATGGATGGCTGATTGGGACTTTATGTTCTGTATTTATGCACTTGCAGGCTGATTACGGCAGGAGGAGGAATGGGCAATGAGGCGAAGGATGATTGAAACAGTCGTCCAACATATACGCCAAAGTGACCTGGCAAGAGCTGTATTCGAACCCTGGACCCAGTGATTGGCAGCGTAGCACACTGATATTTTGAGGTTGATCAAACACACACACAAAAAACTTTGTGTGGTTTTCTACAAAATCAGTTGAATATATAAACAATCAGAGGGATATAAAGAGTTGTTGTTGCTGGTTAAAAATTCAAATGAATTATTTAAATTCCAGTCTGGTTGGTGGTGGTTTGTAAGGGTTGTATAATTAATCACTTGGATGTTTACTAAGTCAAGATTTAAATGGTTTAACTTGGTTATGTACAAAAAAACCTCCATGGATCTGCAAATAAACCAATTTTGAATTGCCACCTCCTGGGGTTTATGTGGAAACTCATAATATTATGTGTTTCAAAATTACCAATTGCAATTGCATGATTTATGAACGTTTTCTTGCAAACCAAATTAATATTTATAACAACATGTGTCCAAGGTCATTGATCCTAAACATTGTTCACAGCTACAATTTAAAGTTGAATCCTACAGAATACAGCTGCTCCATCTATTGTACTGCACAGTTCAACAAAAATTCCACAGCTGGTGCCCCCCCCCCGCTTGGTCAAATTGTTCATATGCATTGGAAAAGCCACCGATTTTTGAAAACAGGGGTAGGCTCACTCGAAGGCTGCTGGCTCAGCCAGGAATAATGGCACTGAACTATAAATGCACACATTTTGGGTCGATATAGAGGCCTATAATCCAATCCTTCTTTCATAAAAATCGGAGAAGGAATCTTTGAGATATTCAAGTTTATCTTAAGAGGGACTTATTTTTGTTTAACTGTTTTTCATAATTTTCTCATATTGTACACCACGTAACTCTGAAAAACCATCGGTAACCCCCTTTCAAAGACTTGTTTTTCAATAAAGTGTATTTTCAGCTATATTCCTTTAATTTTTCATAAATATCTCATGGATATTGTTCGAGTGACACTGCTTTTCGTTATAAATCCCACACTTTTTTAGTATTTTACTGTATGTTTTAATGTAATGACATACGATTTTGAAAAGATCATAGTTCGAAAATTATGTTGGATAGCCCACCAATTTTTTTTTACATTGGAAAGCTTTCTTTTTGAAGAACTTTTTGGCAAAGTTTCATGAATATCTCATGGATTTTAGATTTCTTGCCAAGTGTGGGATTCAACTTTAAAGAAGTGCGCCACTTTGTCTGGCAAGTTTATCTGTTTGACGTTGTTACAGCTAATCACAAGGTAATTTTGATAGACTTAAGACACAATTCTAGCACCTTTGTGAAGTGAAATAGATAGTGCAGTGAGCAACTTTAACTGATTTGATCATTGAATGTAGAGTACCTCAGAGATGCTTAGACCACAGTAAACTAGAGGTGTTATACAGTGGTCCATGCGTTATAAGAACCCCTGTTGTTAGAGAGCCTTGCCTTATGTGACCGCCTTCCTCACGCACTTAGTAGTGTTTTTAGTGCATTTTGCACCCCGACGAGAGACCGCACCCCCACAAGAGACCGCTTCATGACCGCAGAAGGGGCGGTCTTATGACGCAGGGACCACTGTAGTACATTTCTGGCATGTTCACATTGCTGTTGACTCTGGGTGCAATGAGCTACAAAGCCCTGAAAAAGGGTCTATTTCACATTTGTATAGGAGACAGCGCCCCCTGCAGAGATGTGCCCCAAGTGCGCCATTCTAATTTTTAGGTCCCCTCCTTCATATGCATGCACAAAACATTGAGGTAGGCCTACACCCAGGGCACAAGCAATATTTGGCTAATCAATTCAGCTTGTAATTGACTAAAGTAGTCACTATGTGCGTCCCCTGTTGTCTGCGCCCTGAGTCAATTCTCATAAATGTGATACCAAAATGGAACCATTGGGCTAAGATGATTATGTTGCCATTAAAATAACACAGAGTTACACCAAGAAGGTATTGAGAAAATGGGATTCAAAATCTGGACTATGAGACAATAACAATTTAGGCCTTATATTTCAAAAAACGCCTAAAATTACTTAAAAGTTATTGAGGTCTAAAAGGGTGGTTTTCCCCTTTTCAAAAACTGTCTACCAAGAGAAAAATTATGAACTAAATCTGTGCCGGGTGAGTCACACACCCTGCTTGAATCTTGTAAAAACTGCCTCTTTAAAGGGTAATGATACAGTTCAGAACTAACCATAAAAAGTTAATGAGATTTTGTGATAAGCAGGCTATGACTATCGGGAATATAATTATGGAAAAATAAAAATGGGAGGTCACCAGCATTTTTAAAGAACTACTGACACTTGAACGCACCCCAATTTGTCTTTGGAAATAACATTGAAAACACAGGGAAAATCGTGGTTTTTTAAATTATTGGGCTTATACAATGAAAAATACCAAGTCAAGTCAAGTCAACTTTATTGAATCCTAAAGAGGATAATTGAATTCTCACATCACTCTGATTGGAGAAAAAATAAGATAAATACATGTACAAATTTAACCATATCAATAAATTCACCCATGAAAAAGTAGTAAAACAAACTACAGCCCGTTTTAACCAGTGGGCGGGTCCACTTGTGATGGGGGGGGTGCATCATGCCAAAAGATTTCCGAAGAAAAGTTTAGAATTTAACTTTCTTTAGTTTTAACTGAATTGTTTTACAATGTTTGGTACAAAACAGGGCATATTTTCTCAAATTTCATTGACCCTAGGAGGCGCTGTTGTGAACTGTAGGGTAATTCCGTGTCAAATCATCAGATTTTAAAGAAATTTCCCAACACCCCGTCTGTGAATTGACTGAAAAAAATATATGTTGTTTGATGTCTCAAAAGATGAACTTCCTGAAAATTTCAGCTCAATTGGTCAATTTTTCATGATTTGGCAGAGGTTTGAAAATTGCTTATTTTACCAGTTTTTCAGGCATCGTTTTGACCACCACTGCATTTTTTGCCCAATAAATCACCTAAAACTCAACCTTGAGCTTTGAAATTCGGGATCTACACTAACTGGACAATTAAAAAGGACCTTTGGTAGACATTTATTGTTTTGCTAAAACGATAAAGCAGCTATGGCCTTGTTAAATCCCCCCCTCAAAAATCAATGTTCACCACAAAAAAATTCAAATCTCCTATTATATGTATTCTGGATACAGATATAAAATTCCTAGGATATATTCTACATATGTATGGTCAAATAATAGTTGAAAATTGGAGATGTGTTCAGCCTCGTTTTTCTAATATGAATTTTCGAAAAATATTGCATATTTTTCAGTATGTAAAAAACCAAACTAGCTAGAACTCAAGAGGTACAGGTGACACATCCCTGAAAGTTTCCTATTATCTTTCACATATATAGGGTATAATACAGAAAATAATTCAGGAATATGTTCAGCTTACTTTAGGTTCCTCAGAATTTTGAATATTATTCTGTCTGTAACAGCAGTGCAACTGTTGAGTAGACCTTCTGCAAAAGGTATCATAGACACAGCTTTTAAACTTCTCAGGTATATTGTGGGTATGTATGGTCAAATAATACTGGAAATTGGAAGTGTGTTCAGCCTCGTTTTTTTAACATAAATTTTCGAAAAATATTATATATTTCAGGTATGTCAAAAACAAAACTAACTAGAACCCAAAAAGTATAGATGGCAAATCCCTGAAACTTTGCTATTATCTTTCACATCTATAGAGTATAATACAGAAAAAAATTTTAAATATTTTTCTGTCTCCAATAATATTAAAAATTCCGAGAAACTTAAAGTGAGCTGAAAATATTCCTGAATTCTTTTCTGTACTTTACTCTATAGATGCGAAAGAAAATAGCTAAGTTCCAGGGATTTTCCACCTGCACCTCTTGAAATATAGCTACAGTACAAATTTCTAAATGTGGCTCAACTTAGCTGTCTATAGCTATTCATTACTAGTCTTATCCATATCTATCCATATCTATCCATAACTATCCATTTCTATTCTTTTGTATACACTGGAATCTCTTTACTCCTTGTTTGAACAAGAGTAATTGTGGATAGCTCTGGCTAGTTATGGATAAGTGTAGCTTAGTTTAGCTTGGAATGGCTATGGATAGATAGCTAAGGCTAGATTTTAAATGACGAGCCACTTTTAGAAATTTGTACTGTAGTCAGGTTCTTCACATACCGAAAATATGTAATATTTTTCGAAAATTTATTTTTAAAAAAACGAGGCTGAACGCATCTCCAATTTTCCACTATTATTTAACCATACCTATGTAGAACATACCAAAGAAGTTTAAAAGCTGTGTCTATGATACCTTTTACAGGTACAGTTCAACCACTGTTACCGACAGAAAAATATTCAAAATTCCGAGGAACCTAAAGTAAGCTGAACATATTCCTGAATTCTTTTCCGTATTATACCATATATGAAAGATAATGGGAAACTTTCAGGGATGTGTCACCTGTACCTCTTGAGTTCCAGCTAGTTTGGTTTTTTACATACTGAAAAATATACAATATTTTTCGAAAATTCATATAAAAAAAACGAGGCTGAACAAATCTGCAATTTTCAACTATTATTTGACCATACATATGTAGAACATATCCTAGGAATTGTATATCTGTACCCGGAATACCTATATAGTAGACCAGAATTTTTTTGGGGGGGAATTTAACAAGGCCATAGCTGCTTTATCGTTTTAGCAAAACAATAAATGTCTACCAAAGATCCTTTTTCATTGTCCAGTTAGTGTAGATCCCGAATTTCAAAGCTCAAGGTTGAGTATTAAGTGATTTATTGAGCAAACAATGTAGTGGTGGTCAAAACGATGCCCGAAAAACGGGTAAAATGAGCAATTTTCAAACCTCTGCCAAAGCATGAAAAATTGACCAATTGAGCTGAAATTTTCAGGAAGTTCATCCTTTGAGACATCAAACAATATATATATTTTTTAACCAATTCGCAGACCGGTTGGTGGAAGCCACTTGTTGATCTGACACGGAATAACCCTGTATAATTTCCCTTTAAACAAGCAAATTACCCTTAAAAAGGGTACTGTATCGATTTTTACCATGAACCTGAAGGCATGTGGCGTGTAATAAAAAGTTCTAATATATAAAATGAGCAGGCATTTTTATGAAACAAATGTCTAAGCCTCCCTCTTGTTCCATGCATATCTTGTTTAACCAGGAAGGTTGCAAATACAATTTAACTTCATTTATTTGAATCAAAATGGTGCATTTTGTTATTTTGTTAATTGCTATGTATAAATATGCAAATTTGCTTGTACAATTGAATTAAGTGATAAATAAAGAGATAGATAGATAGTCCCTAATTTAGGAAACCCCCCCCCCCCCGCCTGCAAAAATACCCTAGATATGCCACTGGTCCATTTTGGCCACTAGGTTTTAGCAATTGAAGTTATATGCTCACAGCGAAATGCGCCGACAAGCTAAATTTCCGAACTTAATACTGCACGTAGAGCAAAATTAATAAGTGCAATGAATTCAGAGAAATTTATTTGATATATGCAGGTTTTTAAATTTTGAAAATCGGACATGTATTAAGGTCTGTAGTCCAATTTGTATTTTGGGCCCCTCTGATGAATTTCTAACTTCGCCACTGTATACACACTTTTTGATGACGTTTCACACGGAAAAAATATCGCCTGTAGGTTTTCCTTACCTTGGTGAATCAATTTACTGTTAAGATAACTTACATATAAGTGTTTTTTATAAGTTAAGACATCGATACAAAAATCATATTATAGGATAGTGGCCCATTAGTGGGGGAAAAATAATTGAGATTCAGGTTTTCCAGAGCAATAGTGGAGTGAATTATTGATTATATTGCCTTATATTTATTGATTGACGAGACAATAAAAAACTTGTTGTATGTGTATTATAAATATGGATGTTTGATGCATTTTGTATTCATGCATCAGGGATTACTCACTCAGACTGAAATACCAGTCATTGATATACAAGTCATGATAGTGAAGTGTATGCTAATCGATTCAGTGCACCAGCATAGTTGTAAAAGCAAAAGAATGTTGACCAAAATGCCTATGACATTGTGTGTCATAATGTATTTGTTACAGTTTGATTGTTGGCCGCGGGGATAGTTTTCTCGAAATTCAAAGTTATTAGTATACAAATGTTGACTGATACAAGGGCAACAGTGCAATCTGTTTGACCTAAGGGAGTGACAGTCACCTTGCTGTTTCACGAGGCCGAAGTGATGCACTTTGATAAAGAAAAAATGAGGATCACTTCACTCTGAAAAATGCCCTTCGTGATACATGATAGCAGACGAAGTGTCATCTTCTATACTTTCACCATGGGAAACATAGAGGCAGTTTGGTCAGTCATGATAAAGAGAAGGCCATTTGACTTGTCATAACTGATTTTGGATTGAAAATAAGATGCATGATCATTTTGTTTGGCTGTCACCAACAAGAGGGATAAGTCTCCTTAAATCAAATTAACATTGAAAGTATTGGGTATGATCATGACAAATCATCTGTATGATGACACATGAAGTGCCATTTTCACAGTGCAACACTGCGCTCTTTTTCGGTATCAAAGTGCATCTCTGTAAGGTAGAGTCAATGCTGGTAAATCCACCCAGGAGGGTAAATCCGTCTACTCCCTAATATAGGCATAAAAATATAACTGTTAAACTGGTGTGAGGTTTATAAGCAAGAGAAACTCATTTTTCAACAAATTTTCCCGTTTTTGTTGTTTTGATAACATTTTAAATAATATTTCAGTCCATTTAATAAAACTATAATAAAACCCCATGACAGTGTAGTTCACAGCTATGAACATCATGAGTGTCAGGTCTGCTCTGAATTAACACGAGTCCGAAGGACGAGTGTTATTCAGAAGGCAGACCTGACACGAATGATGTTCATAGCTGTGAACTACACTGTTATGGGGTTTTATTTATATCCCGCAATGACTTTATGAGTGGTTTTTATTAAATTTTAGTCTGATAACTTCAAATTCTCCCAAGTTGGGAGCAGCAATTTGTTATGACGTCACAAGCTGCCCATTGTGATGTCATGACATAAACAATCGCTGCCCATTGTCTGCATAACAACGTCAGATAATTTATTTCATTGAGTTCACACGGATGAACTCAATGGTGTGAACTCAATGGTTTTTTCATGGTGTTCACTCGCAATTGCAGGATATAGGATAAAATACAATGAAATTCGGTGACGTCATCACAGCCATTTTGTTAATTCTCAGTTATATCCCGCAATTGCGAGTGAACACCATGGAAAAACCATTAAGTACACTATTGAGTTCATCCTAGTGAACTCAATGAAATAAATTATCTGACGTTGTTATGAAAACCATGGGCAGCAATTGTAATTGAGCCGGTCAATTGAAATACTTCATGTAGTGAACTTGACCTCTTTTATGTAGTTCTCATATTATAAGTGTAATTAGTGCCCAACTATTCAAAAATCCTCTGTGAAAGTTATTAGATTGCAAAACTTGAAAAAATCACAAGATATGATAGATGTGTGCTGCACAATGCCCTGCGGACGGATTTACCATCCTTGCTGGACGGATTTACAAGCAACCTGGAGGGATTTGGGTGCCCCAACCTTCAATTTTTGTTGCCATGGTTTCAGCAAAAATTATTTGAATATTTTAAATTTTTTGCCTGCTGATGATAATACGGAATATGCCCCTTCCAAAGGACTATTTTGTATTTTTGCATCTATAACCATTTTCCTTGAAATACAGTTTTAAGAAAGAGTGGACGGATTTACCCTCCTTGACTCTAATTTACAGTACACCAAAGTTTTGAATTCTCAGAAATCAGATTTGGGATCTACAAAAAAAAGGTACAAGTGTGACCTCAAGGAAGAAAAAAATTATTTTAAAAAAGTGACAACATTAATTAATTAACAATAAATGTTATTGGTAAGGCCCTCCTTATAATCACTTGCCCTACATGTAACTCATAACAAATTTGATATTTTGGAATATTAATTACCAATTTACTGCCTTCCACTTTGATAAAGAAAACCAGAGGACCAGTTCAGTGTTATCAACACTGGAGCTAGAGTGAACCCCATGTAGCTTGAGGTGAAAACTGGTCTTGAAAGTTTGAATGAGGGAAATTTCAAAATGGCCCCTATTCGTTATTGCTCTCTGCACATGCTCAATAGGTCTGAGAACCAGGTCATTCCTGGGAATATGCTCAGTGCCAGTTAGGTCAAAGCAAATGTTCCATTGCATTTCTATAGTGTGAGCTGAGGAAGTGCCTATATATGTGTGTAGCGTTTGTTGAATTTACTGGCGATTTAAGACTCAAGACCTAATGGCAAAACATCACATGTTTCACTTACTTTCAAACATCACTGTAATTTTGTGGTTATCTGAATCAAGAGATTCTTCTATGCCATTCATTTCTCCAGTATGGAATCCTTGCTCCTACAAACAGTTCGGGCTGGGATATTTAGTATTGACCCAAACATCACATCCCAGTGGGCATTCTGACCTCAACTGACGTCAGGATAATGTCTGTGACATCACACTGACGTCTCCTGACGTCAAAATAGGTCAAATTGCCCACAGGGATGATTCACTAACTTTCAAGCATCACAGTAATTTGGTGTTGGCCTACCTTGGATCAAAAGCAAAGTCCAAGCATCCATACTTCTCTGTTATAGCTTCATCAAATGACCAATCGTCATTTATACTGGAATAAAGATAGTGTAATTAATGCACAATACAATGAAGGAACACAGACTCCCTTACAGTCAGTAAATTTGATATGCAAAATTTGATAAAAACAGTGGACTGCTTGCACTTCGTGAGTTATCATACTGATGATTTGTCATGATCATAGCAACACTTTTAACGTCAATTTTATCTAAGGAGACTAATCTCACTTGTTGGTGAAAGGCAAACGAAAGGATTATGCATTTGATTTTTACTCTTAAATTAGTTATGACAGATCAAATGGCCTGCTCTTGACCGTGACTAATCAAATAGTTGAATGTGGAAAAGATAACACTTCATCCTGAAGCTGTCATGAGTCACAAAGTGCATTTTTCATATTGAACAGGTCCTCTCTTTTGCATAACTAATGGATAGGCTGTAAGAAAGTTTAGGATTTTCAAAATGAAGCCTGATAACAAAAAGTGCAAAATTGCGGAGCAAGGTCTGGAAAAGATTTTTAGACAAAAAAATAAGAAATTGTTTAAAACATAATGGTTATGTAAAATCAAAATTCAAAAATAAAGTTCGAACATTAATTTTAATTAAATAAAATTACCTCTACAGAATTAAACCGCTTTCTATACACCCATTTAGTGTAAACCAAAATCCTAAAAATGACATTACTCAAAATACTCGCAACAGAACTTTTTCGTTTTTGTCTAAAAATGTTCTCCTGACCTTGCTCTAACCTTTTAATCACTAAAATTTTACAAAAACCGAATGAGTTATTTAAGTGGTTTTTCACGATTTGGGTAAATGACAGTTACCTACCCAAAAGAGTAAACAATGCAATTGTTCTGTTGCGGTACCAATGACTCCACCAGACAGACATTCCAACCACCGTCCCCCTTGCTTCCAAATCGTTCAGAATTTGAGCAGAAACAGTGATCTCTCATAATATGCCTGTAGACAAGAGAAAATAGTACAGTACAAATTTCTAAAAGGGGCTCAACTTAGCTGTCTATAGCTATTTATTACTAGTCCTATCCATATCTATCCATTTGTATTCTTTTGTATACACTGGAATGCCTTTACCCCTTGTTTAAGCAACAGTAAATGTGGATAGCTATGGCTAGCTATGGATAAGTGTAGCTACGTTTAGCTTATAATGGCTATGGACAGCCACTTTTAGAAATGTGTACTGTACATAATGTTATTGCAAAAGAAGACGTATCTTACTTAATATGTAGATGTACTACACAACTAATTCCCAATTTTGTAGGCAATAAATGAAAAACTAATATGATATAATATCAGACAATCATTACTGTTATGTACGGCGTGTAAATAAAGGGGGGCATGAGGAGGCATATATATCCCCAATATTGGTTCTGTACCCCCAATGTTCTTCCATTTGAAAATTATGGCTTGTGTTAAAACATACTATGATTATAGCATAGAAGGTGCCCCTAGAAACTTGCATCCCCCGAGTGCTCATCACTAGAGATCCCCTACTTTTGCCATCGTACTTGCTCCTATGGCATCAAGGCCTACTTATTTTATAAGAAATAAATGAAACAATATAATTACCTGTAATATTTATCCCTTGCTATGTCCAGTGAATCATTGCAATCAAGAATAATAGGAAGATAACAGTCGAATATAATACCAGGTGAATTTATATTCGCTTCACATCCAACAGGTGTCACCACTGACTTAGACGGAAGCACTCTTTCACAGATGGCAGCACTGCCTGGGGAAGCGGGAACTATGCGTTTGATGTATGTGAACACTTTCTGAAAAACAGATAAGTATAGGTTACTGACCACCGGAGAGGGAATAATTATGTGATTTAACACTTGAGGGTTTTAGATGGAGGTGCGATAAACAAGGCTCAGTTCAACTCCGGTCTTAACTGATTCTCTCTTGCTCGTTTGTGGTTGAGCAGTACTTGAGATTTCTTTTGCCCAATCTAATCTTTCACAGCTTAAGAGATATTTATATGGAAATTTTTGTAACTGGTGTAGCTGCTGTTTACTTTATGGCTTCATTCAATCATCACCAGCAAGCATCCTGTTGGAGGTTTTATAATCTCAAAGTTACCAGATAGATTGGAATAGGTTTGGAATAGATGGCGCTACAAGGCTCACTGAGACTCGAGATCCTAAATTCTGCAACTTTGTACAAACCTTCAACAAACCTTTGGCACTCAAGTTTGGCAGAAACACATGATCAGACGTTTGACCTGAACATTACATTTAAACGTTGTCCATACATACATGTATCAAAGAAATGTTGGAGAAACCTTGGAACTTACGTATGGCCCAATGTGCGACCATACCTTTGATAAACCTATGAATCTAAGGTATGGTCATTCATAATAATATTAGGGTTGTACAAACCTCTTCAATAAAGGTTTGACGTTTGTGTAATGTGTATGTTTGGCCAAACATTACAACTAGACATTCTTCGAACCTCTCAACCAATGGTATGACTCACCTGTGACTCAAACGTTTGGCCAAACATTACAACCAAATGTTCTTCAAACCTCTCAACCCATGGTATGACTTATGTATGACTATAACGTTAGGCCAAACTATATATCAAACTATCTGCCAACCTCTTACCAATGTTGCGACCAACATATTGTTTTACCTCAGAGTGCAACGTTTGGAAATTACCTTTTACATACCGTTGTCATACGTTGTTTGGCCAAATGTTTGGTTCTTACCCTAAAAATTACGTAAGGATACCTCCAGGTTACCTACCTGTCCAGGAGGGAATGTACATGGATATATTGATGATTGTTTTAAATGTCCCGTATTTGTTGCCAGTAATTGGTTAAGACCTAGTGATAATGTCAAATTGCCAATGTTCAAATTACATGCAAATGATATTTCTAACAATATCAATTGGCAGGCGGTATTGGCCTATCTAAAGATATCACAGGCCCTGATTCATTTTGCTGAAAATTATGCATTGTCCTTATCAAGTGGGCCAGGCAAAAATAAATAAATCAGCTGAATCATCACCCTTCAATTAGCGGGTGACCATTTAGTAATCAGACGGGGAACTTGGAGTTTTCCTCGATGATAAATTATTTATTTCATGGTAACAGCGGCCATAATTATTTATTTCAAACGTACGAAGTCCCCAAATATTCATTCCTAAATAAAGCGACACCTTCTCAAGAAATACCCCCACCAGAATTATTTATTTCAAGACTGCCCAGGAAGAATTTATTTATTATGACCGCAGCCGCAACAGATAGCCAGACAGACGGACGGACGCCGCTGCACTCTGCAATACCCAGGCCATGTGAACATGGTCGAGGGTAAAAAGTCGAGTTGCATGGACTACAGGTTACCAAGAAAGCAGTTGTGATTTGGTCAAGCACTGAATAGCTACTGGCTAAGCGACAATAACGATAATGGCCAGATTAAAATATCTGGAATTTTCTGTATATATAACCATCTGAGTGAATTAACCAGATTTTAAAAATGTGTTTTTTTTTTCCGAATTACTGCATATTTTCCCCAGAATTTTGTCTTTAAAACATGAGGGGGGGGGACAAAGTGCCTTTCGTCCCCCCTCTCTCTGAAATATGGGGGGGGCATGACCCCCAGCTCCCCCTTAAACAAGGCCAATGCTTGATATTGAATTTTAAAAATGGCTTCAAACTTGCCTGGCGAGTTGTCAACATTTTAAGCATTGTTTTAATTGGAATTTTTTTCATGGGCTTTCAAAATTCAAAAAAGGGGTTTTTGCATTAAAATTAGCATAACAGGGTTGAAAACAGGGTTGGTTGAGAATTAATTTATATGTCTGTCTATTCAAATTCAAATTATTTTATTTATATAGCGCATTCTTCAACATATTAAAATATTATCAGATGCACTTAACAAAACATCATGTATAAAATTATATATAATAATATTATAAAAAATAGATTTTGTATAAAATTATATAAAATGTAGAATAAATATTTAAGTTAAAATTGGTAAAGTTTTTGTACACTTAAAATTCAAGATAAAATCGAAAGTTAAAATTTTTCGTAAAGAAATGTTTTTAATTGGCGCTTGAAACAATCGACACTGGTTGAGTTCTTAATGCTGAGTGGCAACTCATTCCACCAGGTAGGTCCTGCTACACTAAAAGCCCTTGCTGCAAAGGTCTTCCGCACTGTCCTGGGCACAACCAGTTTTGTCCCCCTACTGCACTTCGTAAACCTGCCCTCTGGCTGTTATCAATCTTCAATAAATCCTTTAGGTAGTCAGGTGCATCACCTCTCAGACATTTAAAAACGATTGTGAGCACTTTATGTTGGATTCTGAGACGTATTGGCAGCCAGTGCAATCTTTTAAGGCAATCCTTCGAGTTTTCACTGCTGTTCAAAACAAGCTTGGCTGCGATATTCTGAACCCTCTGGATTCTACGAATGTCACAATCAGGTAGGCCCACCAGTAGCGCATTTGAAAAATCTAGATGTGACATTACCAGGCCCAAAACTAATGTCTCGCACGCATCCTTTGTTAAAATATGGCGAATCTGTCGTATCCTTTGTATGTTATACATTGAGATTTTGCACTTAGATGTTATAAACTTTTTTAATGTCAAATTGTTATCAAGGACAACACCCAGATATTTGATTTCATTTGACCTCTCGACGGGGGCTCCGCACACATTTAACTGTCTATGACAGAGTAACACAGTGTACCATATTAATTAATTAAATTATTAGATAATCATTAAGTTTAAGTAGAGGAAGATGATTGTTCAACAGCACTAAATTTAAGGAAATTGAGTTGAACGCCATTTCAATTGTTTGTTTACCGAGCAACAGATGCAAACTCAGACTTGGAATGTATTTACAGTGTGTTCCAACCAAACGACCTAATTAAGGATTTTTTTGTTTACATTTTGCTGGTTCTCATATATAGAGCAAACAACAAACTTTGCAATATAGCCAGTATGCTGTCTTATAGTACAAGTAATACACATAAAAATTTTGGAATCAATCAGTTAAGTTTTCTGGGAGATAAGGCAGTTTTAGTAAATTATCGTGCTTTTTTTACTAGAATCCCCAAATGTTTTGATTGTTGAATATTCAATGCTTGTAACTGTAATTTCGCATCAAGATGTCTAATACATAATAAAGCATACTGGCTATGTTTTATTATAATTGAATTGGTTTCTTGTCTAAAATTTAAGATTTTGTGATTAACTAGGTCGCTTCGCATAGAGCAAACGGTACACAGTGTTTATTAAACTCATTTCATACAGGTTGAATAAATATTATTACATGTACTTATACACTATCCATCAATAAATTGAATGATTTATTTTCAACATTTCTATTCATTATTGAGCGATATATGCTGTAACTGATACATGCACATGTCAGGGCTTATGATACTAAATCATGGTATTCATGTGGTTTATTTGTAAGCTGTCAAGAAGCAAACATGTATTTATTCTAAGCTTAAAAAAGTATTTTAAAACATCAATATTGAGGTTCATGCATATTTTCATAACTTTCTTGATATAAGAGGAGTAAAGTAGGAAACAGACGTGCATGGCTGCAAAAATTCCAAATTAAAGCTATTCTCGCATATAAATAATTCATAATGAATTATATATTTGAATTCCATAGATTTACTTCCAATGGCATTGTGAATTACATTTTAGCAATTTTATATGAAATTTAGAATCAAGGGGCACTTACTGATTGGACGAATCTCTGTCAGGGGTGGGATTTAGCAGGGACTAGTGGGCCAAATCCCCACAACTTTTATACTTAAACAATGGCCTGTTACATTACTGATATGATAGAACAGAATAATAGAATAAATACAATTTTATTTATAGTCAAGTAAACAAAAATAACAATTAGCTCAATGAGCTGGTATTCAAGCAGGGGCGTATGTAGAAATGGCCTAAGGGGGGGGGGCCCATTACATGGGATGAATACGGGGCGCTCTGCGGCTTTTCCTATCTCTTCCATGTTAAATTTTTGGCCTGGGGGGGGTCATAGCCCAATGGCCCCCCTAAATACCCCACCGTATTCAAGCAAAAAACAATTTACGAGTAACACCCTAAGTGACCCCCTGGTCGACCCCCAATGTCCACCAGACTAGTAATATGAAAAGCAAGTACCCCCTAGGTGCCCAGACCAAAGAGAGGCACATTTGAGGCATAGAAATTTTTCAGAGGTACATTTGAGGCACGTTTGAGGCATACTTGAGGCACATTTGAGGCATAGTCTACCAAGTGCAGTGTGCCTCAAATGTGCCTCTAATGTTAATGATGTGCCTCATCTGTGCCTCCCTGCATAATGATATGCCTCAAACATGCCTCCCTGACTTACCAAGAAAAGCATTACCTGCATCTATGCCTCAAATGTGCCTCAAACTGGACTCTGTTTTTCTTCCCTGTGCCTCAAATATGCCTCTCCAACATAGCCAAATTTTTGTGTGGCCTGAATTCCCCCTTACGCCTCAAACATGCCTCTCCTGTAGATTATACTAGGGTGTCTCCTTGTGGTGACCTAAATTTGCATTGAAAAGGGAAACCCCAACTAGGGAGCATGGTGCCAATGTTGTAAGTCACATTTTTACTTATACTTCGCTGTACATGTCATACTTATAAATATGAAAGTTGTAGTTTTTATTGTAAAGGTGTTCTGAACAATTAGTTCAATTTATTTGGTTGTGTTGCTGATGTAACTCTTAGAATTTTGTGTTTTACTCAACAGACTATATTATCACTCACATGACAACATGCTCTTTTGTTAGAAGTCAAATAACAATTTCCTTAATTTGACAAATAATCTGGAATGCATGTCAGATTGAGTGTGCCACCCATTTGGCATTTACATCAAGGTCATTAAGTTTATTTAGTAGTTCTGCTTTTGTACCAAGTCTTTCCTTTGTTTGAGATAGAAGCACTATTTGAAAATTCAAATATTTGGCTCACTTCCTCAACTGTCAATGTGCCTCATTCATGCCTCAGATATGCCTCTTCTGTACCTCCATGCGGAGGTACAGAAGAGGTACTATCAAAATATTTGGAACGCCTCAAATACGCCTCATTTATGCCTCAAATGTACCTCCACTTACATGATGAGCCTATGCCTCAAATACGCCTCAGTTATACCTCAAACGTACCTCATATGTGACTCAAATATGCCTCTTCATTTGCATATGAGGCACATTTGAGGCACATCATTAACATATCTAGAGGTATATTTGAGGCATTATTAAAATTTTTGGAACGCCTCAAATACGCCTCATATATGCCTCAAATGTACCTCGAAAATGCCTCATATATGCCTCTTGCATATTTAATGAGGAGTTTGATATGCCTCCTTTACGCTTCCTGTGATCTCAGCTTATGCCTCTACCTACTCCATGGTATGCCTCAAATATGCCTATTTAGTGCCTCAAATGTGCCTCTCTTTGGTCTGGGTGACCACCCCCCCCCCCAGCCCGCGGGGACCGACGTATGAAAACAACAACAATAAAACAACAACTGAATGATGATTAAATTAATGAGAGGTAAAATAAGAATAGAATTCCTCAAAACGATCGAGAGCACAACATTTGGTGGATGACTTGTCTGCTCATAATGTTGGTACATAAATATGACAAATTATGAATAAATATAACAAAAGGCTTACCTGTAAAACTAATTGCACCGCAGCACTGGATTTAATATCTCTATTGAGAAAACAGAAGTAATACACCGTCAAAATGCAAACGACAATTAGACAGATAAATATCCGTGAGATGTGCTTGATATCCATCGCGATCATACCAAGCCATCTGTGCTAACTGTTTTTATCTCTCCAGTAACGGATCCAGGGGGGGGTTAGGGGGTTCAACCCCCCCTTCTGCTTGTACATTATAATGTAAAAAAATATATACAATGTATATATGCGGGTATTTTCAGTAAATTTTTATTCGTAACCCCACCCCGTCCGACATTTTCTGGATCTGCCCCTGCTCTCTGTACGTCGATTATTAAATCGATTACTGGATTTCCGATTTTAAGTAGGTAGAAGGCTGGTGATGTAGGTGTGCTATTTCTTAAGCTCACTCGCGTAAAAGTAATACCAAGTAATTGGATATTTTAAGTAAATTGATCCCTTAATGATTAAGCACAGTAAATGTTGATCACTAAATAGTGGAGAGCTCGTATAAACTATAAATTATTGAATATTTAAGTAAAATTATCACTAAAAATGTTGAGCACAAATATGTTGATCACAAGTGTTATTGATTACAAAATAATTTTGATCGTGGTAATCGAGTATAAAGTAAATGGATATTGAACTATAAATATATTGACCACAAAATATAGTAGCAAGGGGCATGCAGCCCCCCTTAACTTCGAGGTGTGATTTGACCTACTTTTTATGGTCGATTATTTGAATGCTTATGCTGTCGAGTAGATGACTTGCCTCTGCTTTTACCTAGTGAAACAAATATCTACCAATTTTAATAAAGGATTTACAGCCATTTTTTGGTAATTTGCAAATGGTCTTCTTACCCCACTCATCGGGCAAGAAGCCCCCCTATTATATCTTATGGTAATTTTTTGCGAGCGCATTCAGCTTGAAAGTTATTTCTTGGGGTTCTTCTATCATTTTTAAGGCATTCTATTTACTTTTTCTGAATTTCTGAATTTTTCTGTTCATACTTTTATTTTTTGCACTTTTTCAATTTCGGCCAAATTTTTTCTATTTTATATAGCAATTCTATCAATATTTAAGGTAAAGTACACTTTATTAAATGGTTCCTGAAGCAGCTTGGAGGCCCCAGTGAAGGGGCCCTCATGCCCAGTGGTGGCTCCAGGGGGGGGGGGGGGCGAGGGGGGGGCTGAAGCCCCCAAAAAATGTCTGAAGCCCCCCCTTAGCCCCCAAAACTTTTGACCAAAAAAAATATGTTCTTATACAGAAAAATAAAGTCTCTATAAATTTTGGTATCATAAAGAAAGGCACATGTATTTTCCGCGAGAGCGAACCTGTGGTTGACCTAGACCAGGTTGTCCACCGGGGTCCCGGGCATTTTCTGGCATTCGCAAGCCTGCGTGGCGGCACATTTTTCTTCAAAATGCCCCTTAATGAGTGGTCTAGGAAGGGCCCGGACCCCCTAGGTAGACCCAAGAGTCAGTCGAATTAGTTGAAAAGTCAGGTTAATTTCATTGTCAACTCAGTCAGTCACATCTTGTTTTTTTTTTTGCAATATTCAGTTAGAATTTCTCAATTGAATTTGACTGAGAAAGCAAATCTATGCAGTTCATTTTTATTTCATCATTTCAGAAGTGGATGAGAAGCTGAGAGTTTGATCTGTCGTCTTTATTGATTTTTTAAAAACACGTTTTTTGGATAATTGTAATTTTGAAAATGAGAATTCAAGTGTTGGTCAATCTTGCCAATGTTTTTTTTTTTTTCGGAATTTTTTTCTTTTAAATTTGGAATAAGTCGGTTGTTATTTATTCAATTAGGTAGAGTTGAATTCAGCCTACCAGTTGAATAAATCAGTTGAATTCCTATTTGGTCAGTCATAATTTGATTTTCAACTGACTCCTAGGTAAACCCCCACTTAAAAAAACAGTAGCACAAAGGATATAAAAAGGCTGAGAAATCACAAATTGTCTTCAGCTGGCTGTCATTCTTGAGCCATAAAAAGAGACATCCATTGCTATCTATGAACTAGTTTGTGGCCAGACATAATATGTCTCATTATGGCTATTGTTGTCCTTGCAATAAATTGGTAAAGAAAATGATCAATTGTAATTGTCCATAATAAGTAGACTAAACACTCTTCATGCAAAGTTTTAGCATTGGCCAGTTGGAGAAAAAACCATATGTTTGAAAATTAGGTGTATTCACACTTAGGGTCTGCTATAACTATGATGACCAGTACAACTTTCATACAAGAATCCGAGGATTCGAACACTGGGTTTAGCAAGCTTTGCATGATTATATTAGTAAGATTTTTAAAGATGGGATATGTTTATTGCTCAATGACCTGCTTAAACTCAATTTTACATGAACCTTTTTTTTAAATTAAACTTTGTACACGGGTCAAAATTTGAAAACCTTGAAATTTCAGCTGAAAAAAATTTGAAAATTTTTCGGTCCAGAAATGCCTTTTAAAGTTGGCATTGGGTAGGTCAAACAATCAGCTATCACTGCACTTTCATGTCCAAGGGTCCCAATGCACTGCCGATCTGTACTGAGGTGATAAATACAGCTGTGATGTTTTTTGACTGTCATTAAAATCACACTTATAAATGAAAAATCCTGATCACTTCGGGCTAAATAATCGATTACCAATGATTAGGCAGGTGACTTGCACATTTTGGTCCAAGTTCCAGGTCTCTAGTACCAATTATTTTTGAGATGATGGATTTTGGTCAATTAAATACAGAATATGTGCGTCATTAGCATCATGCCTATAACTTGAAATCCGCACCACTTAGAGCTGAAGAATGTATTACCGACGTATGGGAAAGTGGCTATTCATCTCACATTGAGCTATATTTTAGGCCTCTATGACCAATAGTTATTGAGATAGAACATTTTCTTGAATGACAAATTTACAAACAAAAACAAAAATACTCACCAATATAGTTTGGATTCAGAATAACAAAAATGATCTCCACAACTCCCTCTAGTGCCCAATGTCTTTTCTGAACCATATTTCAGATACTAGACAATGGTTAAATGTCTCTAGCACCCCATATTTGATTAGTAATCTCAGAGAAGCATCAAACTTCATACTAAGCATGTCAGATGCTAGGAAAATGCAAAAATGTTATGTAATATTCTGCTAAAACATTAATTGATAACATATATTCAACCAATTTCAATCGCAGTCACCTGCAACAAAATTTTAGTGAGGTAAAGGAAATAAGCCATTTTTGACATGATGCTAATGACAACACGATGCTAATGATAATTAAGGAAAAAATCTTTTCAGGGACCAGTGCAAAGCTGGCAGTCTGACAATATGTGCATGCAATGACCTTATTAAACACCAGAAACATGTTCACAGTGATTTTGGTTCAGAAATATGCAGTCAAAATAGAGACGGAAGGCGTTTGCTAATGACAAATTGAGATAGGACAACTGACATGCCAACAGAAATAATTTTTTTATTTACATAAATGATACAGAGCTACAGATAGTTCAGTTACTTTCTTGGGTTCTCAGATAATGTCAGGCACTAGGTTTTCTCACAGAATGTGTGTCACTTTAATATTTATTGAGAAACAAATCCGGTGTGATGTAAATGACGCAATATTGAAGACATTGACACAACAACCTCCTGCTCTTATACAGAACATTATATCAGCTATTGGTAACTCGATTTTAGCAGACTGCCAGTCAAGTCTCCATGTATGGAGGAGTTTAATTTAATCAGGGTCCTGTACTCATTTTTGTGATGCGATCTTTCACAGAAAATGTTGGTGGAGACAGCCCATTTTCAGGGGGGTTGGTCGCATCAATGCTATTTTTATTCTGCCACATATTTTTTGTGTTATAAATTTTGCTAATATCCTTGTCTATGACAAATGACAACAAGAGGTCCTCCATGTGCCTTCCTGCCATCATGAATTATTGTTAAACACTGGAGACAAGAATTTCAGACTTACCAAATTTTGACCCACACACAAATCATAAGCAAATATTTGCAAAGTACTCAATGAACTTCCCATTTTGCTCGTACTGTACTGATTGAAATAGGAAAGCCTTGTCAGGTTTGCAGATATCATACTATTAATTCACGGACCCCTTATGCTACTCCAACCAAACTACTGATTTCCCAGTAGAGTTCCCAATGAGAGCGAGAATTCTCGAAAAGTCTCGAGATTTTAATGACTCAGCATTTTCTCGTCTTGCTGAGCGATACACGAGAATTGAAGTGTTGATCATTGTTTGACATGGTGTTCATATGTTTATGTTTATAACAGTTACAAAGTATTAGATTGTTGCTTTGTTTGCTTGATATTATTGTTATTGAGTACTTGCTCCATTGTTCAATTTAAATATCTGTTGATGATAATACCCATTGTATACCTGATAGAGCCCTGCGCGGGACTGATTTTTCCGTCCCGCCCCGTCCCACAAATACCAGTCCCGCTCCCGTCCCGCCCCGCAGCTCTTATCTTTGCGGGACCCGTGTCCCGTCCCGCAATTTCCATTATCTGTCCCGTCCCGCCCCGCTCCCGCAGGCATATGTTTGTGAGACTCCCGTCCCGCAGCTTGAGTCAGTCCCGCACTCAGTCCCGCACTTATTGACAATGAAGTTTTATATAAGACCACACATAATAGATTCTAGATAGATAGATAGATAGATTGATAGATAGATAGATACTAGATAGGTAGATAGATAGATAGAGTGATTGATTGATTGATTGATTGATTGATTGATCGATAGATTGATAGATTGATAGATAGATAGATAGATAGATAGATAGATAGATAGATAGATTGATTGATTGATTGATTGATAGATATATGGCAAGTGCAGCCCTCTAAGGCCAGTTCTGGGTTGATTGATGATGAGAGAAAGAGAGTTGGAGTCCTCAACATGTTACACATTTTCCCACGTGAGGGATCTTTTACTTGCCCAGCACAGACACTGATACATATATTATAACTATTTCAGAAATGAATCCAGTAATTTTATAATTTTCACTGATTCACAGAATTATTATCACTATGGAAAATAAAAACAACAAATTGCAGCTACTATGAACTCAATTCAGGCTTATATCATGTATATGCAATCAAGGTAAATCCAAAATTAATGATGCTATTCAAGATTAGTAATGGTGTCTATTCTCAATTTACTGACCAAATGCCAGTGATATTGTCTAATGATGTGAAATAGCACAATATTTTCATGGCATAACCCTGCTCATTTTGAATGCCATTAAACTGCTATTCAAACACTGACCATCGTCTTAATTGCTATTCAAACAAAGGCCATGCATGTCTATTGTGAGCAATGCTGCATTGCAATAGGGGTAGCTATTGTATGAACATCCATCAGATATTATAATCAAATTTTACTTCTTTGTTTAATTCCCTTGTGTTTCTAACAAGCAAATAATGAAATGATAAATTAATATGACCTCTGATGATCAAAATTTATAAGTCATATATATGACTAATTTATTTAGTAATACATGTATATATGCATATCACAAAAAATGTAACTGATTGCGTTAATACATAATTATAATTTATTTAGTAATACATGTATATATGCATATCACAAAAAATGTAACTGATTGCGTTAATACATAATTATATCTGCAGAATAATTTGATGGGTATAGGTTTATTTGTATTTGAATCCAACCCTGCTAGAGTGCTAGTATATCTCAGCCAACCAAAATTTTACGATTAAATAGTAGTATATATGCAATGAATCTGGGGAATCCCCAAACCAGGAGCATTCCCATATTCAAAGGGGTAACAAACTTCGACCAAATCGCATTCATTGTCTAAACAATAGAACAACTCTTTATAGTAGTACCTGTTTCTTCATCAAGTAATCAGTTTTTATCACAGCACCTGATTATAAAAGTCTGGTCTATTTTAAAATGGCTTATTTCAGATTTCTAGTTAGGCCTAGTAGCAATAGTGGTAAATCATATATTTCAATACAAGATTGTCAAAATTACTTCCAACTTAACAATATTGCTTTTCATGAAACTGCTTAAATTTACAATCCCGCACAGTCCCGCATCCCAGTCCCGCCCCGCCCTGCTCCCGCAGACTGAACCAGTGCGGGATCCCGCTCCCGTCCCGCAGTGGCCATTTGCAGTCCCGCCCCGTCCCGCCCCGTCCCGTCCCGCAGGAATTTTGTTTGCGGTATCCCGCGGGATCCCGCGGGATGTGGGATCCCGCGTCCCGCGCGGGACGGGACATCCCGCGCAGGGCTCTAATACCTGATAAATGCTGAAGTTGAACTAGTACAAATGTTTTTTAAAATTGTATCATATCTGGATGTTTAGCTGTGACTAGTAGGAAACAAAACACACAGATTAACATTAAAACTATAAAAGATATCATAAAAGCCAAAAAATTTGATCCATTGCATGATTAAATCTCTCTTGTTTTATCATTGTGCCAATGGCAGGACAGTGTCCTAGATTTCTCGAGAAATTCTCGATTCTCGTGCACTAGACCATGACCATTCTTGAGAGGTGTCGATTAGGACTCATTGGAAACACTATTTCCCAGCCATGAAACTTTACAAGCATCTTCTTACAACTGCCTACAATGTCCTTAGCCAGGTTTGGTGCTTCAATCTTATCAAAATCATAATGCTCTCCTGAAAACAGCCCCCCCCACCAACTTCATGGCCTGGCTAAGGCTGGCTTCACGGATATAATGCTAGTACATGTACCACTATTGTCCACTAAATTTTGTGAACAGAGATAACACTTACATTCAGTGGCGTCACAAGGGGAGGGGAGCTGAGTCACAGTGAACAAATCAAGAAATGCAGCCATTTTGTAGAAGTCATCCTAGATTCCTCAGGGTCATTGATCCATTATGATACCCTCAAACAAATCTCTACACATGTACCGAATTTCAAACCTCCAGTTGATATACTAAGCTCACAGTGGGCAACTCAAGAATGATGGCCATTTTTTGGCAGCCATTTTGGCAGCCATCTTGTATTTCCCAAAATATTGATTCACACCATCAAACAAATTTCTACACCAAATGAAAAACTTAACTCACAGTGGCAAAACAAGAATAGCAGCCATTTTGTGGCAGCCATTTTGAATTTCTGAAAATGTCCAAGATTCAAACCCTCAAACGAATTCCTATACTAAATTTCATAACTCTGAGTGAAATACTAAGCTCACAATAGACACTTTAAAATGTGGCAATTTACCGCCAAAAGAGTCTGAAAAGGGAAAAAGGCATGTTTTGGAATTTTGCTAAATTCTGAATAACACCAGCACATACAGTACCAAATTACAAAATGCATTTCAGAAACCAAGTATACTAAGGTCCCCAGTTGGTTTTTAAGCCGCTAAAACCTTCCAATTTATCTCTACAAACCTTCACAGAAAAGCACTTTGACCCATTCTCTCTCTATTACACTCGGGGAAGCCAGTGTAAAAAGTACTTTTTTGGGGGGGGAGGGGGTCATGAGTTGAAATGCACTGGCTAAAAATGCGCTGGTTTAAAAATGCACATCGACAACAGGTTTTGCTTAGTTTTTGGCAGCCCCACCAAATAATGGAGAAGCCCCCCCCCAACAAATAAATCCTGGAGCCGCCACTGCCCATGCCCCATACCATTGTGGGGCCTCTCGCCCCAAACACACATATTTTAATTGACCTCTATATTTTGAACTAAAATGCAAAAAGCATGATCCAAATCATATTTATATGATGGTCATAAAGTGAAGCAATGCAGATATCCATTATACTTCGAAATATTTCCTAAGTTATTTCTGACAACCCTTTTCAAAGAATTACTCAAAGTTACAAAAACCATGCATATTTTTTTGTTTCTTTAATTTCCACTATGGTTTGGTGCTGTTTGCCCTGAAAATTTGTGACATCACCTAAAAAGCCTCCAGCTTCAATCCTATCAATAAGAGAACGCACCAAAATGTAAGTTTAGATATAACCCTGGGGGGCCTCTCACCTAATCCAGGGTTCTTGCCGCGACCTACTCTATTCATCAAAAAAATTATTGATCCTTAAATAGTTGTGATCTCAGTGGTCATGTAAAAGTGATAGCAGGTTATTGGTTCTTTCAGTAAATTGACCACGTAAGTGTTGACTGCAAAATGTTAATCAGAAAAAAAGTGGCAATCATGGAATCAACACAAAACATTTAAATTGTGGTGATCGTACTGCCCTACAAAGGTAAACTACAGTAACTGCACTTTCGGTCGAAATCGGACTAATACCACTTTTGTATAACCTACCAAAAGCTTTATCTTGTGGTAAATTTTCAAAGTCCGAACTCCTCTTGATCAGGGTGCAAAATTAACAGTACAGTACAGTATCTGCAAAATTTTGATGCAAAAAAAACAGAGGTGAAGTACAGTATCTGCAGCATCATTGTGCAGATACTGTAGTTTACCTCTGTACATTCAGCAGCTGGTCCAACTTTAACCAAATGGAGACCCAAATCTGAGAAGTAACAGTCAGCTCTTGTTAACAGAACCAGCTTCAAGCAGTCAAAATAAATTTGAAGATGGAGCGTTCTCCTTTGTAGCATCAAAACTTTTCTCAAAAACAAGATTATTGCAGTTACTGTAGTTAACCTTTGTAGGGCATCGTGGAAATAAGCATGTTTATAGGAATGTTTTAGGAGATCCCTAAATAGTGGTGATGTTGGTAACGTCTCATTACAGCTGAGAGATGCTGAGTTTGATTGAGGGAAGCCGAGTTTAGTAGAGGGAAGATGAGGATATTTGAGAGAAGAGAAGCTAGGTGAGGGCAGATCAGATTACTTTTGTGGTAGAGGTTAAAAGGAGTAGTCTTAGGGTAAAAGGGGTTCGGTTGATGGTACAGAGTTTATGAGAGGGTGTTTGGGGGTGTATCCTGCCATGAGGCCCATGTGCCATGTATGGGTTCAGTTGATTCTAGTTTAGTGGGGATGGAGGAACTGGTTTCTATTTTTTTTATAACAAGAATTGGCTTTTTGCAACGCGTTTTAGAGATTACAGCCAGCGGACATTTTGACAATAACGCTGCCGGTATGGACAAGGAGGCCCATTTACTTATTTTGCCCCAGGCCCGAAATGCCGCCAGTCGCCCCTGACTCTCAGTGGTCTAGGGGGGGGGGCCTAGGACTCCCCCCCCCTCTCGATCCACCAGATAGATAGATAGATAGATAGATTGATAGATGTATAGATAGATTGATAGACAGATAGATAGTTTGAACCCTATTGGGACATAAGAACACAACAAGATAGTAAGTTGAGTATATAGTAGCTGTGCCAATTTAATCAGGCAAAATGATAAGACAATTAACTCAGACAATCATTCATACATCGGGACAATACAACAAATAAAACATAAATGTGAAAAAATACCCTGCTCAGGCCACGCGCACGAGGCCTTCTAATATCGAAACAGAGCATTTACCAAATACATAAATAACAAAATGGAAAAACTATCTTATCTATCATAAGATAAATTGTTAAATTATAACTAATTAATCATACACGTTATTAATTACTAATCAATCATCACAGAAATTATTACATTACTAATCAATCATGAGATAAATTATATACACACATGATATAATTATTGAAAAAAACTGTCAAGTGTCTTTTTTATGGTAATGTTTATTAATAAGTGAGTTATGGCCAACTGGATACATAGAAAGTGACACCCTGTTGTAGCAAATTTTTTGTCAGAGGTCATTTACCCCTTGCATTGATGTCACGATCAGATATGATTGAAAATTTCGACTTTCGAGGTTTTGCACTTTCACTTACTACCCTGGCAACTCGATCATTTATCCCACTTTAAAGTAACTTGCAGCATTGAATATACTTTCAATCTATGTATATACAGTGAAAATTATAGTCTAATTTGCCTATGACAGATTGCAATAACAAATTTAATTGAGTGGCTACAATGGCAAAAATGAGGAAAATGACAATTTTTTTCAGATTTTCGTGCACTCTCTTTTTCAATAGCCTACATAACCAAAACAAATATAGGGAAGTAAATTTTTTTTAATCAGGAAACTTGCTGGGAGTCATAAAAAAGTAACACAGTAATTGTTTTTCAAAAAAAGTTGAAATATCCCACAATATGTGCTTCAAAGTTCTGATTTGAGTTACAAGGTTTTGCACTTTCACTTTTTGAAACATATCGACATACAAGGTTTGGTGAAATCATTCTGTTACCAGTGTGTTACAGCTTCCAAAAATAGCAAACTGGCAAGGTGACCAATTGACAACATGTATTGGATATTAAAATAGTCATTCCACCAAAAATCTAAAAATAGCAAAATTTTGACATACGAGGTTTTGTACTTTCACCATCGATATATAGTCCATTTGGTCTCTTATAAGTAAAATTGAGTAAATAAATTATTTAAAAAAAGATTTTATTGAATTGTTCAGAAGAATTTAGTTTGAAAATAAAATATACTTTTGGATCTTTAAACACCTTTATTCCTGAACACAGGGAATGGGAGGGTGTGGCATTTTTGGAATAAAATGTACGACCCCGGGAAGATCAGACTGGAGAAGTTGAAATTCAAACAGGATTCAAAGAAGCTCGATAATATAAAATTACAAATGAAGTAAGTTAGGTATGGGTCAAAGTAATTGAACCACCCTTCCCTATTAAATAACATTGTGCCTGTGTCTCACTTAGGCCTACTTATCAAAGCCTTTGACCCATACCTAAATCCGACTACAGCAATGAAAATTGGCTGCCATTGTTATCCCACATGCCTCACATATCGGCCTTTATGACCCAAAATGTTTTCCTCTCATCGGATGAGAATTCATGCCTCCACAAGCAGTTTGGTTGAGGATGTTTAGCATTGACGCAATGGCACAATATCATGCGTTTCACTTACTTACAAGCGGCACTGTACATCCGTACTATAAGGCTTCAATCCGGAGTATTAAGAGTTCCTTTTTCACTTAACTTCTTCCCACTAACAGAACATCCAGAATATAGTTTGAACTTTCTCCCCACTGTGTGTTCTCATGTGTTTAACTTGCCTAAGCCTTACTCTTCGGCTGAAATGGATATAGAACGCCCGTAAAGATCTATCCACTGTGTGTTCTCATGTGGGAATCAAGAATATCCTCCCTGCCAAACATTTTACCACAAATAGAACATCTAAATTGCTTCTCTTCATGGCGAGTTCTCATGTGGGAATCAGCAGAATGCTTATGATGGAACGTTTTACCACAAATAGAACAACCATACGGCTTCTCAATACAGTGCGTTGTCGTGTGTCTTTTAAGACATTCTCTTAAACTGAACCTTTTCCCGCAAGCGGAACATTTGTACGGCTTCTCTCCACTGTGAGTTTTCATGTGTATATCACAACTCCCTTTTTGGCTAAACCGTTTACCACAAACGGCACACCCATACGGCTTATTTCCATTATGGATTCTCATGTGGATATCAAGAACACCTTTCCCAATAAACCTCTTGCAACAAACCGAACATCCATATGGCTTCTCTCCACTGTGTATTCTCTTGTGTAATTTTAGGCTCCCGTTTTGGCTGAACTTGGAACCACAAATAGAACATTCATAAGGTTTTTCTCCACTGTGTACTCTCAAGTGTTTGTCTAGATTTGATGTGACACTAAACTTTTTGCCACACACGGAACATCCATACGGCTTCTCTCCAGTGTGTGTTCGTTTGTGTTTATCGAGACTTCCTTTGTCACCGAATTTCATTGGACAAACAGAACATCCGTATGGCTTCTCTCCAGTGTGTGTTCGTAGATGGACATTTAGACTTCCTTTCTGCGTGAATTTTTTCCCACAAATAAAACATCCATATGGTTTTTCTCCACTGTGTGTTCTCATGTGTGAATGAAGGTTTACCTTTTCACGAAACTTTTTCCAACAAACAGAACATTTGTATGTTTTTTCTTCACTATGGCTTCTCATGTGACTTCCAAGACTTCCTCTGTGGCTGAACTTCTTAGCACAAACGGAACATCCAAACGGCTTCTCTCCACTGTGGGTTCTTATGTGAAGACGTAAATTATTGCTTTGGCTGAACATCTTACCACAAATAGAACACCCATATGGCTTCTCTCCACTGTGGGTTTTCATGTGTATTTTGACATTTCCCTTGACACAGAATTCTTTCCGGCAAATAGGACATGCAAATGGCTTCTCTCCACTATGTGTTCTCATGTGTGAATCAAGACTTCCCTTTACACCAAACTGTTTAGCACAAACGCGACATTCGTATGGCTTTTCTCCACTGTGTGTTCTCATGTGCAAATGAACACTTCCTCTTTGACTGAACTTTTTCCCGCACACAGAACATCCGTATGGCTTCTCTCCAGTGTGTGATCTCAAATGAATTTTTGATTCGTTTTTTGTCAGAAACCTTTTCCCACAAACAGAACATCTGTGCGGCTTCTTTCCTGTGTGTATTTTCACATGTGTTCTCAAGTTCCTTTCGAATTCAAATCTTTTACCACAAACAGCACATACCAGCCGTTTATCTCTCAGAACATTCGGATCTTGTCCTTTTGATTCTGCCTCATCATGCTCTTTGTTTTGTCCTTGTACATGTGCTATATCCATTTTGTAAGTTTGATCATCACCCATTTCTGCTTTGGGTATTAATCCAGTGGAACATTCCCCGTCATAATGAATCCTGACATGGTCTTCCAATCCATTTTGACTCTCCAACCTTCGACCGCAAATGTCACATTTGTGAGGTTTATTAGTGCTTGATAATTTAGGCTTCACATTATGATTTGTTTTAGGAGAAGCCATTGTTCAATAAAAGCAGTCAGATTTTTTTCATAATGTCTGTTGAGAGGTTGAAAAAGTAAATATTTAATCCATCAATTGATTTCTTCAATGTAATCTGTAAAACAAAGAAAGACAAACTATTAACATGATGCATGATATAAGAGTGCTAATAAGCTTTTTGGGTCCTCGGCATACCATGTATGATTACCACCCCCCCCCCCACCTGAAAAAATCATAGGCATACCAGGCGAGGATGGGGGCCATTCCACGTCAAAAGCTTGGGACCACTAAAGAAATTTAGGCAATGAAGCCGCAGATATGCAAATTTTTAAAGAAATGCATATAATGCGCAAAAACCCAGACACATGACCCCCTTACAGTCACATCCCACGCCAACATTCTCTGAGTACTCTAGCAACAAGACCTATGTCAAAGAGGCAGATGCATTGCAGAAATCTGCAGGAGGAACAGAAGTATATCATTCATGTAAAAAATATATCAGAAATCAGCATAAGGTAACAGAGGTACAGTATTCCTGCAGAAAATGTCAAAGAGGCAGATGCACTGCAGAAATCTACGGAAGTACAGCATTCCTGCGGAAAATGTCAAAGAGGCAGATGTATTGCAGAAATCAACAGAAGTACAGCATTCCTGCAGAAAATGTCAAAGAGGCAGATGCATTGTGATTTCTGCAGAAAATGTCAAAGAGGCAGAGGCATTGCGATTTCTGCAGAAAATGTCAAAGAGGCAGATGCATTGCAGAAATCTAAAGATATACAGCATTCCTGCAGAAAATGTCAAAGAGGGCCAAGAGGCAGAAGTACAGCATTCCTGCAGAAAATGTCAAAGAGGCAGATGCACTGCAGAAATCTACAGAAGTACAGCATTCCTGTAGAAAATGTCAAAGAGGCAGATGCATAGCAGAAATCAACAGAAGAACAGCATTCCTGCAGAAAATGTCAAAGAGACAGATGCATTGCAATTTCTGCAGAAAATGTCAAAGAGGCAGATGCATTGTGATTTCTGCAGAAAATGTCAAAGAGGCAGATGCATTGCAGAAATCTAAAGATATACAGCATTCCTGCAGAAAATGTCAAAGAGGCAGATGCACTGCAGAAATTTACAGAAGTAAAGCATTCCTGCAGAAAATGTCAAAGAGGCAGATGCACTGTAGAAATCAACAGAAGTACAGCATTCGTGCAAAAAATGTCAAAGAGGGCCAAGAGGCAGATGTACAGCATTCCCGCAGAAAATGTCAAAGAGGCAGATGCATTGCAGAAATCAACAGAAGTACAGCATTCCTGCAGAAAATGTCAAAGAGGGCCAAGAGGCAGATGTACAGCATTCCCGAAGAAAATGACAAAGAGGCATATGCATTGCAGAAATCAACAGAAGTACAGCATTCCTGCAGAAAATGTCAAAGAGGCAGATGCATTACTATTTCTGTAGAAAATGTCAAAGAGGCAGATGTATTGCGATTTCTGCAGAAAATGTCAAAGAGGCAGATGCATTGCAGAAATCTACAAATGTACAGCATTCCTGCAGAAAATGTCAAAGAGGGCCAAGAGGCAGATGTACAGCATTCCTACAGAAAATGTCAAAGAAAGAGATGCATTGCAGAAATCTGCAGAGGCTAATAGAAGTACAGCATTCCTGCAGAAAATGTCAAAGAGGCAGATGCACTGCAGAAATCTACAGAAGTACAGCATTCCTGCGGAAAATGTCAAAAAGGCAGATGCATTGCAGAAATCAACAGATGTACAGCATTCCTGTAGAAAATGTCAAAGAGGCAGATGCATTGTAGAAATCAGAAGTACAGCATTCCTGCAGAAAATGTCAAAGAGGCAGACGTATTGCAGAAATCAACAGAAGTACAGCATTCCTGCAGAAAATGTCAAAGAGACAGATGCATTGTGATTTCTGCAGAAAATGTCAAAGAGGCAGAGGCATTGCGATTTCTGCAGAAAATGTCAAAGAGGCAGATGCATTGCAGAAATCTAAAGATATACAGCATTCCTGCAGAAAATGTCAAAGAGGCAGATGCACTGCAGAAATTTACAGAAGTACAGCATTCCTGCAGAAAATGTCAAAGAGGCAGATGCACTGCAGAAATCTACAGAAGTACAGCATTCCTGCAGAAAATGTCAAAGAGGGCCAAGAGGCAGATGTACAGCATTCCCGCAGAAAATGTCAAAGAGGCAGATGCATTGCAGAAATCAACAGAAGTACAGCATTCCTGCAGAAAATGTCAAAGAGGGCCAAGAGGCAGATGTACAGCATTCCCGCAGAAAATGTCAAAGAGGCAGATGCATTGCAGAAATCAACAGAAGTACAGCATTCCTGCAGAAAATGTCAAAGAGGCAGATGCATTGCAGAAATCAACAGAAGTACAGCATTCCTGCAGAAAATGTCAAAGAGGCAGATGCATTGTGATTTCTGCAGAAAATGTCAAAGAGGCAGAGGCATTGCGATTTCTGCAGAAAATGTCAAAGAGGCAGATGCATTGCAGAAATCTAAAGATATACAGCATTCCTGCAGAAAATGTCAAAGAGGGCCAAGAGGCAGATGTACAGCATTCCTACAGAAAATGTCAAAGAAAGAGATGCATTGCAGAAATCTGCAGAGGGTAATAGAAGTACAGCATTCCTGCAGAAAATGTCAAAGAGGCAGATGCACTGCAGAAATCTACAGAAGTACAGCATTCCTGCGGAAAATGTCAAAGAGGCAGATGCATTCCAGAAATCTACGGAAGTACAGAATTCCTGTAGAAAATGTCAAAGAGGCAGATTCACTGCAGAAATCTACGGAAGTACAGCATTCCTGCGGAAAATGTCAAAGAGGCAGATGCATTGCAGAAATCTACAGAAGTACAGCATTCCTGCAGAAAATGTCAAAGAGGCAGATGCATTGCAGAAATTAATAGAAGTACAGCATTCCTGCAGAAAATGTCAAAGAGACAGATGCATAGCAATTTCTGCAGAAAATGTCAAAGAAGCAGATGCATTGCGATTTCTGCAGAAAATGTCAAAGAGGCAGATGCATTGCAGAAATCTAAAGATATACAGTATTCCTGCAGAAAATGTCAAAGAGGCAGATGCACTGCAGAAATCTACAGAAGTACAGCATTCCTGCAGAAAATGTCAAAGAGGCAGATGCATTGCAGAAATCAACAGAAGTACAGCATTCCTGCAGAAAATGTCAAAGAGGCAGATGCATTGTGATTTCTGCAGAAAATGTCAAAGAGGCAGAGGCATTGCGATTTCTGCAGAAAATGTCAAAGAAGCAGATGCATGGCAGAAATCTACAGAAGTACAGTATTCCTACACAAAATGTCAAAGAGGCAGATGCACTGCAGAAATCTACAGATGTAAAGGATTCCTGCAGAAAATGTCAAAGAGGCAGATACATTGCAGAAATTAATAGAAGTACAGCATTCCTGCAGAAAATGTCAAAGAGACAGATGCATTGCAATTTCTGCAGAAAATGTCAAAGAGGCAGTTGCATTGCGATTTCTGCAGAAAATGTCAAAGAGACAGATGCATTGCAGAAATCTACACACACAGAAGTACAGTATTCCTGCAGAAAATGTCAAAGAGGCATATTCACTGCAGAAATCTACAGAAGTACAGTATTCCTGCAGAAAATGTCAAAGAGGGCCAAGAGGCAGATGTGCAGCATTCCCGTAGAAAACGTCAAAGAGGCAGATGCATTGCAGAAATTAACAGAAGTACAGCATTCCTGCAGAAAATGTCAAAGAGACAGATGCATTGCAATTTCTGCAGAAAATGTCAAAGAGGCAGATGCATTGCGATTTCTGCAGAAAATGTCAAAGAGGCAGATGCATTGCAGAAATCTAAAGATATACAGCATTCCTGCAGAAAATGTCAAAGAGGCAGATGCACTGCAGAAATCTACAGAAGTACAGCATTCCTGCAGAAAATGTCAAAGAGGCAGATGCATTGCAGAAATCTACAGAAGTACAGCATCCCTACAGAAAATGTCAAAGAGACAGATGCATTGCAATTTCTGCAGAAAATGTCAAAGAGGCAGATGCATTGCAATTTCTGCAGAAAATGTCAAAGCAGCAGATGCATTGCAGAAATCTACAGAAGTACAGCATCCCTGCAGAAAATGTCAAAGAGGCAGATGCATTGCAATTTCTGCAGAAAATTTCAAAGAAGCAGATGCATTGCAGAAATCTACAGAAGTACAGTATTCCTGCAGAAAATGTCAAAGAGGCAGATGCACTGCAGAAATTTACAGAAGTACAGCATTCCTGCAGAAAATGTCAAAGAGGCAGATGCACTGCAGAAATCTACAGAAGTACAGCATTCCTGCAGAAAATGTCAAAGAGGGCCAAGAGGCAGATGTACAGCATTCCCGCAGAAAATGTCAAGAGGCAGATGCATTTCAGAAATTAACAGAAGTACAGCATTCCTGCAAAAAATGTCAAAGAGGCAGATGCATTGCAGAAATCAACAGAAGTATAGCATTCCTGCAGAAAATGCCAAAGAGGCAGATGCATTACGATATCTGAAGAAAATGTCAAAGAGGCATATGCATTGCGATTTCTGCAGAAAATGTCAAAGAGGCAGATGCATTGCAGAAATCTACAAATGTACAGCATTCCTGCAGAAAATGTCAAAGAGGGCCAAGATGCAGATGTACAGCATTCCTACAGAAAATGTCAAAGAAAGAGATGCATTGCAGAAATCTGTAGAGGGTAATAGAAGTACAGCATTCCTGCAGAAAATGTCAAAGAGACAGATTCACTGCAGAAATCTACAGAAGTACAGCATTCCTGCGGAAAATGTCAAAGAGGCAGATGCATTCCAGAAATCTACGGAAGTACAGCATTCCTGCAGAAAATGTCAAAGAGGCAGATGCATTGCGATTTCTGCAGAAAATGTCAAAGAAGCAGATGCATTGCAGAAATCTACAGAAGTACAGTATTCCTGCAGAAAATGTCAAAGAGGCAGATTCATTGCAGAAATCTACAGAAGTACAGCATTCCTGCAGAAAATGTCAAAGAGGCAGATGCATTGCAGAAATCTACAGAAGTACAGCATTCCTGCAGAAAATGTCAAAGAGGATGATGCATTGCAGAAATTAATAGAAGTACAGCATTCCTGCAGAAAATGTCAAAGAGACAGATGCATTGCAATTTCTGCAGAAAATGTCAAAGAAGCAGATGCATTGCGATTTCTGCAGAAAATGTCAAAGAAGCAGATGCATTGCAGAAATCTACAGAAGTACAGTATTCCTGCAGAAAATGTCAAAGAGGCAGATTCATTGCAGAAATCTACAGAAGTACAGCATTCCTGCGGAAAATGTCAAAGAGGCAGATGCATTGCAGAAATCAACAGAAGTACAGCATTCCTGCAGAAAATGTCAAAGAGACAGATGCATTGCCATTCCTGCAGAAAATGTCAAAGAGGCAGATGCATTGCAGAAATTAATAGAAGTACAGCATTCCTGCAGAAAATGTCAAAGAGACAGATGCATTGCAATTTCTGCAGAAAATGTCAAAGAAGCAGATGCATTGCGATTTCTGCAGAAAATGTCAAAGAAGCAGATGCATTGCAGAAATCTACAGAAGTACAGTATTCCTGCAGAAAATGTCAAAGAGGCAGATTCATTGCAGAAATCTACGAAGTACAGCATTCCTGCGGAAAATGTCAAAGAGGCAGATGCATTGCAGAAATCAACAGAAGTACAGCATTCCTGCAGAAAATGTCAAAGAGACAGATGCATTGCAATTTCTGCAGAAAATGTCAAAGAGGCAGATGCATTGCGATTTCTGCTGAAAATGTCAAAGAAGCAGATGCATGGCAGAAATCTACAGAAGTACAGTATTCCTGCACAAAATGTCAAAGGGGCAGATACACTGCAGAAATCTACAGAAGTAAAGCATTCCTGCAGAAAATGTCAAAGAGGCAGATTCACTGCAGAAATCTACAGAAGTACAGCATTCCTGCAGAAAATGTCAAAGACGCAGATGCATTGTAGAAATCTACAGAAGTACAGCATTCCTGCAGAAAATGTCAAAGAGACAGATGCATTGCAATTTCTGCAGAAAATGTCAAAGAAGCAGATGCATTGGGATTTCTGCAGAAAATGTCAAAGAAGCAGATGCATTGCAGAAATCTACAGAAGTACAGTATTCCTGCAGAAAATGTCAAAGAGGCAGATGCACTGCAGAAATCTACAGAAGTACAGCATTCCTGCGGAAAATGTCAAAGAGGCAGATGCATTGCAGAAATCAACAGAAGTACAGCATTCCTGCAGAAAATGTCAAAGAGACAGATGCATTGCACTTTCTGCAGAAAATTTCAAAGAGGCAGATGCATTGCGATTTCTGCTGAAAATGTCAAAGAAGCAGATGCGTGGCAGAAATCTACAGAAGTACAGCATTCCTGCAGAAAATGTCAAAGAGGGCCAAGAGGCAGATGTACAGCATTCCCGCAGAAAATGTCAAGAGGCAGATGCATTTCAGAAATTAACAGAAGTACAGCATTCCTGCAAAAAATGTCAAAGAGGGCCAAGAGGCAGATGTACAGCATTCCCGCAGAAAATGTCAAAGAGGCAGATGCATTGCAGAAATCAACAGAAGTACAGCATTCCTGCAGAAAATGTCAAAGAGGCAGATGCATTGCAGAAATCAGCAGAAGTACAGCATTCCTGCAGAAAATGTCTAAGAGGGCCAAGAGGCAGATGTACAGCATTCCTGCAGAAAATGTCAAAGAGGCAGATGCATTGCAGAAATCAACAGAAGTACAGCATTCCTGTAGAAAATGTCAAAGAGACAGATGCATTGCGATTTCTGCAGAAAATGTCAAAGAAGCAGATGCATTGCAGAAATCTACAGAAGTACAGCATTCCTGCAGAAAATGTCAAAGAGGCAGATGCATTGCGGAAATCTACAGATGTACAGCATTCCTGCAGAAATTTCAAAGAGGGCCAAGAGGCAGATGTACAGCATTCCCGCAGAAAATGTCAAAGGGGCAGATGCATTGCAGAAATCAACAGAAGTACAGCATTCCTGCGGAAAATGTCAAAGAGGCAGATGCATTGCAGAAATCAACAGAAGTACAGCATTCCTGCTGAAAATGTCAAAGAGACAGATGCATTGCAGAAATCAATAGAAGTACAGCATTCCTGCAGAAAATGTCAAAGAGGCAGATGCATTGCGATTTCTGCAGAAAATGTCAAAGAGGCAGATGCATTGCATAAATCTACAGAAGTACAGCATTCCTGTAGAAAATGTCAAAGAGGCAGATGCATTGCAGACATTTTGGATGATTTGGGCTTAACGTCCTGTATTAATGCACTTGATAGGCTAATTTTAACAGACATGAGGAGGACCTGGCAATGAGGTGAAGGATAATTAAAAATACAGTCCTACACCCAATGATTATGAAAAGTTATGTTCCCCATGTTAACATGCTTTGAATATTTGGGCTTATGAAGTCTTGACTCAGCCCAGGGACGGAAGCAGGGGGGATGCATTCTGGGCTTTGGAGTCAAGGTAGTAACTGAATCGACTCTGACTCCCGCCTCCTTTGGCTTTCTGAAAAGCGGCTCCGACTCCTTAGGTCCCTTGAATTACGACTCTGACAAGGAGTGACTCCGACTCCAGACTCCGCTTATCAGCGTTATTGCACACAAATATTACACGGTAACAGGGGGAAAAAAAAATTGTACAGATTGACTCCCACCCTAAACGGAATTTTCTGGATCCCTCCCTGACTCTGCCCCGTAAGATAATATGTCCAGGGGCGGACTGGCCTATGTGGCTGAGTGGCAGCTGTCACGGGCCCATCCACTCGGGGGGGGGGGGCCCATGCAAGGTTGCAAAAAATAAAAAATCAAGAAAAGAGTCAAAATGTCTGTCATTATAACCAAATTTATGACTGTGTGGTAGAGTAGAATTTTAGGATTAGGGGCAAAATATGGGGGGGGGGCCAGTGTAGGAAAGGGCGCTTCCACCCTGGCGTAAATAGAATAATGCCAAAATAAGGATATGGGGGCCCATCAACTTTTAATATTTCGCCACTAGCCCGAAATGCCGCCAGTCCGCCCCTGAATATGTCCTGAATAAAACTTATGTCTACAAGCTGAGAGTCTAATGCATGACATTGCATTTTATAAAAGCTTTTTGAGTACACATACTTACTCTTATCAAGTGCCCCATGTATGCTGTGTCAATAGTCATGGTTGTAAAGTCAATATATGCTCTCCAGTTTAGCATGTTGACTAGAAATGACAGCTTGCTGGACAACTTCTTGTCAAAATGCAAGTCAAATATAGGCCTAAATAATGAAGAGCTTTGAGTACATGTATAATCTTTGACATCAAACAAAAAATTAGATTTCCTTTAAATATCAGTTACCATTATTTTTAGTTCAGTTTCATTTTACTGCCAAGAAAAAGAAATTTTTTAAAAATTTGGTAATATTGAGCTTTTATCAGTTATTTCCACACAACACAGCGCAATGGTAAATGTAAATAAGACACGTTTTTCAAAATATCATGTGGTCATATTTCCAAATGTTGATGGCCATGTTACACTTTGACTGAATTATTTTTAATTTCTAAAGGTCATTGACAGCAGCTGGATCATTTTGCCAAATGTCGAGACCGGGTATAGAGTCTATAGACCCTATCCCCCACCCGGATCTGCCACTGGGCTATGCTTTTTGGGTTCTTGTGATCATGACAACCAGTAGCGTGGCCCGCGGGGGGCAGGGGGAGGCAACATGCCCCCCCCAAAACAGATTTTGGCCAAACATTTGGAGATATATTACCAAAAATAGAAGAAAAATGGGGACATATTAAGAAGAATGGGGAAATTATAAGCAAAATTGGGAAATGGTCAGCAAAATGGGGAAATTATAAGCAAAATGGGGGTAGAAAGGAAGGAAAGTTGGGGAAATGACCAGAAAAAGAAATGGGGAATTAATACAAAAAGAAATTGAAAGAAAAGGGGACTTCTACAAAGAGCTTTATCATATTTCCCAATTTTTTCTTCACAATTTCCCCATTTTTCTGCACCCGAATAATATGCATCTGCAAAAAATACCACAAAAATTTCCAAAAGGTAACCAGCGCATATGGGACGGTTTTTGAATGTGTGATCAATGGAAATTTTGGTAGGATGCATTGACCAAAGTTCGTACTGATTTTCTATTCTTACTTTCTGTCTCGGCCTAAGGTATTTGCAAATATTTTTTTATAAAAATATGTATCAAACCAAATTTCCCTGATTTTTGGTTTTATGACTTGAATTTTCTTAAATTGCACCTTGTTTCCCTTAAATTTCCAAATATAAAAAAAAAATTTTAATGTTATTTCCCGAAATTTTCCAGTAAACTTCAACAACAAAAAGCTTATAAATCTCTACCATGACATTTTCTCCATAATTTTTGTTATGATGTTTCTGTGAACTGAGGGGAAAAATTCTCGATAATTTTCATTCATCATATTTATATCTCAACAGAATGCATAGAATTTTCCAAAATCAGTCATTTGACTGAGTTGTCTCTTCAATAGAGATTTATGGTGTTGCATTTTCCTAATTTTGCAAAGAAATCCTTTTTATTTTTAATTTTCACTGCTATATATCTTCCTTAAAATTAAATCTTACTGAATTACAAAAATAGAACAAATTAATTTCATCTGCTTTTTTATTAGACATTTCACCAAATTATTCAGACATTTTCACCATAGGGCCTATTATTATGTACTAAATTATTATTAATAACTTCGAGAACACTACTACATTGTGAATTTTTGATACAATTCGCGACATGTGACAAAGCTGTTGGTCACGAAAAAATTTTGGGGAAATGTCTCGGTGGTTTGCCTTGCCTGAAAGAAATCCTGGCTACACCATTGATGATAACCATTCTGAAATCAGAGTGGCTTTGATCGGAGGGTCACCGTTACCTCTCAAGGGATTTCTTGTTCAGTTTTAGACTAGTGAAATAACAAATACATTTTGGGTGGGGGTATTTCTTAATTGGGTGTTGTTTGCCGTGTTGGAGGTCTTGAGGCCGGCCTGGCCTCGACTACATCACTGGTTGTGTTGTATAGAAATGCACCAGAAACTAGAAATGTCATAACCGGAAACCGGTGATTGATGCGCTGCCCGGACTGAGTCCTAAGGGTGAATCACACATGTATCCGTAGTTAGTGTATATCCCTCAGTGTAATATTTCAGTCAAATCTTGGCTCACAGGATCACTGCTGTCTTGGCTAAATACACATTTCCTGGCCATCCCACTGACCCAAACTATCCACCTTTCTTTGATTTTACTCTCCTGTCTTTCTGCCCAGGAGTAATTTACCAGCTTGTTATTGCTCTCTTATTTACGATTGGCAACACTGCTCTTGCATTCTATCTATCTATCTATCTATCTATCTATCTATCTATCTATCTATCTATCTATCTATCTATCTATCTATCTATATATCTATCTATCTACGTGTTTAGCTGTCTATCTATCTGTCTATCTATCTCGAGGCCTTCCCTTCCTTCCCCCACTACATTCGGCATAATCACGAAATAGCCCCGCCCTCCGATAACGGAATGAGCGAGACCATTGAAAAGCATAGGCTGCCACTCATTCCGTCAGAGGTGCGGGGCTTATTTCGTGATTATGCCCTACATTCCTCCCTTCATGCCTTTTTTCATTCCTTTGTTCATTCCTTCCTTCATTCCTTCTTTTCTTCCTTCCTTCCTGCATTCTTTCTACCGAATTTGTAAACACAGGATCTAGCTGGCACTAGGATGCTTTTAGGACAAATTTAGTATAAACAAGTTGTTGATAACAGCTAACTTTTACAGTTAACATCAAACAGGACTGCTACAAGGTGTTTCATGTTTCTCACACCTAGTTCCATGTGATAAATGGACATTCTTGAAGTATAAAGTATATGCTGACCTGCTTTTTTCACCTCTAAGGGAATACTTGATAGTGAACAGGAATTAAGGTATGTTTTTCTTTAGGCTTTCTTATCATTGTCAGCTAATAGTAAATAACATGTCACATGAAATATTGTCCATTAGATTTGTAATATGATTGCACCACTTTCAATAAACTTCCTGTTGAGATTAATTGAGTACAAGCAAGCACTGACATAGACCAACTGCACAAATCAAGTAAAAAAAAATCATTGTACTTATTTGAAATTAAAGATTAGATCTGCCAATTCTATATAGAATTCAACTTGCATTAAAATAACACAAACTGGTAAATTCACAACATTGGGGTGATATGAAACAATACCAATCAACACAATTGCATATTTTTCAGAATTAAGTGAGTTCAATTCATTTAATTAGTCCAGTAGAGCCCCACTATGTCATAGGAACCCAAAAAGCTGTAAAACAAATCTCACTGAATTGAAAGCGAGTGCCCACCCCCTCAATGATGACTGTGATGCAGCCATAGTCCTGTGCCCTGCTATGTGAATGCATACAGGCCAGGAGACGAGGCTAATGCAGCCATAGCCACACTTGGGGAGTGTGTGTGTAGAACTGGGCAAGAAATACTTTCAAAATGTCACAATAAAGGCACTAAATGTTAGTTTAAAGATTCGGGGACAAACTTTATGACAGTAACGTAACATACAGTGAAGAAGGGCTCTGAAAGTAGTGGCAGGTGCCCATTAGCTTTTACAGAAAATTGGGGCAAGAATGTTAACATTTCAGTGTGTGCAAAAAAGCTTGCTTACGAAACCAAGGACTTGCCCAAGGGGGGAGCACCCCCAGGGCAGCGAAATAAATAATTACGCCGTTACCGTGAAATAAATAATTTCCTCTGAAAACCTAATCATCGCCTACTTACTCTTACTCTGATATAAGTGATATCGTTTGACAGAGTCAAGAATAAGGGACAATCAGTGGCGTAACCAGACCTGTTTTATCCAGGGGGGGGGGGGGCAAGTGGTCTTTCAGGGGGGGCATTCGTGCCAACTCGCACGACCGAGAAATTTAAAAAATCTATATGCTAAAAGGTAAAGGTACTAGAAGAAATACAAGAATAATGGAAGCAGTTCATGTGATTTACATAGAGAGAGAAAGAGAGAGAAAGACAGAGAAAGAAATGTTTTATTTGACCAAATAAAATTATACACAATTATTTTGATTATGTCATATATCAGATTGTGGTCAAGGAGGTAGCATCTATGTCACTTAAGTAATGCTGTCTTACATATAGCAGAATGAGACAGAAAAGATAGAATGCGATAAGGCCCTATACTAGGGGTAAGGCATGTGTATGTATAGCGTCGGAAAATTAATTAAGAATTGCAAAATATTATCAATCCTCACAAGGGGGGGGGGGGGCGGGGGGGACAACTATGGCTACAGGGGGGGGGGGGGGTAGTTGCCCCCCTCTGGTTGCGCCACTGGGGACAGTCAGGGACTTCAACAATTCTTCAAAGGAAGTTCAACCAAAGCCAGATAAATGTATGGTGACAAACTTAGAAAGTCAAAACAAACGTTGCAAACAACACAAAAAATGGAACATCTCAACAACAAAATCCTTATTATATAATCACGCTCTTGTCATCAGTGCATTCTTGTGGAATACCAGAAAATTGACAATACTGGCAAAATCGACTTACCTTCACACATTGTCATGCAATCCTTTTCTTCACTGCTTCGTCACTGCACTGCAACTGGTGAAAATGACCCAATTCCTGAACTAGTCTCTAGAGGGCTCCTGGGCCAGTAATTTACTGCCACCTGGCAGTTAAATCTGCAAATGGTGTACATTCATAATGGTGTACATTCATATGGTGTACATTCATAATGATCATGACTTCAACCATCCCTAAGGTACAACTGTTTATTTTTGTTTTTTTGCACAAGCAGTCCACATGGATCTCAGAGACCCCTCTCTATTTTTGCTCAGAATTAATTGAGACACACCATAGTCCTACAAGGAAATTTAATTATATTCTTGCGATTCATGTCAACTCTATCTCACTAGTTATGATCATTATGAAGCCCTTGTGCAAAAGACAATTGTACTTTCCTTTAAAATGGTGTGTTTGAGTATTTATCCTCAACTGCATTGATAGCTCTTCAGTTTTATAGTATGAAAAAAATGAGTTTGCACTAAGCGATCATTCCTTTTGTTTATTTCTGTGATTTGAAATATCAACAAGTAAAAATTGAAGAAATAGGCAGGGGAGGGGGCCTCAGAGGCCTCTCTTTGTGTCAGTTCTTTGGTTATTAGAAATAAACCCTGGCCCTACACTAAGGAAAGTGAAGATTTCAATGGCATATTTCTTTTTAAAAAGGCAATGATTAGTTGCCTACGACACTTGACAGTCAATTGGTGTTTGAAGGACTTCAGATGTTTAGGGGCCTCCAAGGCCCATGTAGAACACTGACGTTGAATATTCTGTAAAAGCGTGGAGTGCCCTGGCCCTAGACTTGCAATTCTCTTTTTCAAAACTTTGTGAGGCCCCCTTGCCTTGTGAGGCCCTGGGCACAGTGCCCACTGTGTCTTATGGATAATCCGACTCTGCGACCATTTTGGGTGGGGGGGGGGATTGCAGTTTTCCTGAACGGGAAATGTTTCATTACAAACCTGCAAACAATACTTTCCTCATATAAACAACAAATGCAATTTCAAATCCTTTTAATGTCTTCTTTAATACTATGACACATATTTTAATATGTGAAACAACATTTCCGTTTTCCAGGTGACCACATCGCTAGTCTCACACTGCCATTTGTGCAACTCTCATATACTTTTCCGTCACAGGTTATGCAATTTATTCTTCTCACACATTTGCTGACTTTCTTTCTGGATACAGGTCTATACCTCACTGCCATTTGTGCAATTTTAAGTACCACTTTTTATCACGGGAAAATGCTAGTCCTATATGTAATGGCCATTAAAGTTACTTCCTAATGTGCAGTGGCGTCCCTATGGGGGGGCACAGGGGGGCACGTGCCCCCCCATATTGGACCTGTGCCCCCCCAGGTGCCCCCCATATGAACTTTTCAACCTTGGCTAAAATATACAATTAGTATTATGGGTGCCCCCCCAGAGAATCGCGTGCCCCCCCCAGGTGCCCCCCCCATCGCGAACCCTAGTTACGCCACTGCTAATGTGTTATATGTTTACTATAATATTGGTTAATGTTTACAAATTAATTCATAACAATTAATTTGTGAGAAACCAAAATTAAACATTATCATTACTTCATATCAATAGAAGGTGGTTCCAGACAACTTGTGTCACAGGGGCACCTCACGACAGTGTGTTATTATAATGCCCATGTCAGTGTAAGTTCCTGGTTGCACATCTTTTGTGACACTTAGATTAATTTTTTATGCAACTGGGAGAAAATATCTGTTATGCTGCCAGCTGGGTTGCCAGCCAGCCAAAGCGTCATTCAGCACCTCCCAGCCAGCTGATATTTTTTCCCCAGCAAGCATCCTCAACTTCTTTCTCATTACCTGACTGCAAATTTTATCGGTTGGACGCCAAAAATTGGATCCCAGCTGACAACTTTGCCAGCTGGGAACAACCTAGCTGACAGTCTGCCAGCCAGCCTGGCGCCTGCTGCATAAAAGATAATTGGTATAACAGGTCATGGGGTGCTCCTGGTGTCACAAGGGACGGATATCCAGGTAGAAAGAAAGAAAATTCCAGAAAAATGTCAGAAATCCTAAATATTAAAAAACATTTTTTGGTTTTCAAAATGTGTGGTGCAATGAAAGACACAAATTAAGTTGTGCAGCCAAGATGCTTGAGGGTTATGGTCAGTATTATGATTCTGTGTTGTAAGGCCCGAAAACTGCGAAAGAAACAATAAATCACTCTACTGGAATAACATTTTTATAATTTAAAAAAAATAATATTATTGGTTGAGAGAGGGTTGTTTTTAGAAAACAAATCTTTGGCTGTGGACTAACAGCAGGTATGTATTCAGCCTAAATTGACCCCTGAACAACAAATACGAACAGTTAGTTTCTTCACAATAAATTAATCTAAGAAATCTAAAGTAAATCAGCAAAGGTATTTACAGCAAAAATGCATGTATCTGATGTATAACACACACTGAAAAATTTTCTGAGTGCTCACACATGCTTTCTCATGTCCATTCTGTACTAATTAATTGTTTTCTGACTAAACCTATCTTTTTACGTCATGCTGCTTAACATCTTGGCTCCTCTCAAGTATTCTGCAGTGTATCAAAATGTGGCTGTTGACATTTTATTTGTTATGATTGAACTTTTTCCCATGAACTATAGGGTCTAATCATCCATAACACATCTCTTCTCATGTGTGTATCACAATTTCCTTTCCGACTGAACATTTTTCCACAAATAGAACATCCATATGACCTCATGGCTTCTCTCCACCGTGTGTTCTCATATGAATATCAAACCATACTTCCCTTGCAACCGAACTTTTTCCCACAAATGGAAAATCCATACGGCTGCTCTTCACTATATAATTATATTATTAGTTAGTCAATATCATTATCAGGCAGGTATTATGAATATAGGTAATAATGATAAAAATGTATCTGCTGATTGTGCCGTATCTGCTGAATGGATATTCACCAAAATCGAATCAGTTCTTCGTTTGGTTGATTAGAAAAAGCCTGCAGAGTTTCATAAGAAAGCGCACAGTGGTTTTTACCTCAATCTTGTTGACAGGAAAATGGACTAAAAGACAGATAGATGAGCAGAAGGACAGACATCTGCGGAAGAATAATATTTTTTAAAATTTTTTTTAATTTAATGCTTGGTGAGGGAGTATCAATTGATGTTGTGATTATAATATTCATTCTCACAGAGTGAGGACTTAAAATTCATGAAGCATATTTTCATTCGTTCCATGATCTGAGAAATGACTTCCAATCATGTAGTGAAGAGCAGAATATATTCCGTAAGATGCTTAAATAAGTCCTGCATGATTTCAGGAATGTATAGGCCTAATACGCATGGGTGGAAGCAATATCAACCAAGATAATGGCCATAACAGTAAAGGTACTTGGCTAATTTTAGGCGAAAAAGGAGCATTTGCCAAATCCGAGATGGTTACTCAAAACGCAAATAAATGAATATGTTCCAAAACAAATTTCTGTAAGAATTGCATCTCAAAAAATCAGAAGAATTTTCTGCTATAGACGCAACAATCAGACCTTTTGGAATATAAAACAAAAATAAAACCCTCAGGGCTCCTGGACTATTATGTATCACCAAAGGGTAAACATTTGGAAATGTATACTTCAACGCAGTACAAGACTGCTACTACCCCACAATTCTATGTACCCATCATACTTTTATCATGTTTGAGACTCGAATTATACCTCAGACCCCTTGTTATAATTATAAACGAGTGAAGTTATCTGTCACATGTGTATGTTGAATTAAGTTTTTATTTGTGTCTCAATTTGGAATAGCGTTTGGGAGAGCTTGCTTGGTAACATCATGTGCATGACATCACCAAGGGTAACAATAAATTTTAGTGCCGCCTATCTGTAAATTAAGCCTGGGTCTCACGGCACGTTACGGAGGTGTTTTGGCGTAGGCGGAATGGTATTTTCTGGAAATTTGGGTGGACATCCCGCCGACGATTTTTCACATCCCACAGAGGTATTTTTGTATCCTACAGGGGTTCCTAGAAATGGAGAGAACTTCACCGTGGTTGTCAAAAAAGATTCAACAAGCTGAAACTTTTTTTCCAAGTTGCCGGGAGAGAGCCCAAATTTTTCTCAATTTTTGGATGTCCGGCGGCCAGTTTTCAGTGAGAACGAGTGGAAAACATCTCCAGCGGGATATAAGGACATCCCCTACCCCTGTGGGATATTTGTGCTGCCCCTGTGGGACATCTGCAGCCTCGCCGGCAGTTTCTGACATCCCACCGACAGTTTTTGACATCCCGCCGACGGTTTTTGACATCCCACCGACAGTTAGATCTTGCCCAAAGGCATATGAACTTGCCCCCGCCAATTTACGATCTTATCCCGCCGATTTGAGATCTTATTCCGCCGTGATATGCTTTTATTAATTACATAATCATTATATAATCGTTGTGTGTCGCCGGGTTAGCCATTTTTTTTCCAAGAAATCATCTTAAGCTATCCCACAGGCGTAAAAAGTTATCCATAAAGTGCCGTGAGAACGGGCAATAAGTCTTACAATCCATACCAATAATTGCCAAAACATAAAAAATTAGCTGAGTGCAAACACTGTAAAACTGCCCAACTGGCAGTGATAATGTCAGAGACAAATTTTGCTTCAATTTTTTTTCAGCAGTTCAAGCAACTCATCACAGTTTGAGGCTGCTTCTGGGATGTTTGTAAGAGGGGTGCTGTCAAGGAAGGAGTATTCTATCCGCTTGATGCTTTGCAAGATTTCTATTGCCCATTGCAGTCCTTTGTTATAAAACTGCTGCACCGTAACATTGCTGATCCATTGGTCTGTAGAGTTCGGCTTCTTCAGCTTTTCCATTTCACCCATCTTGATCTTGTGGGCCAAGGCATAAAAGAGGGCTGTCTTGACCATATACGATGTTACAGGACAGTCTCCATGCTGCCTCAGTAGGGTTTTTACCATAACCACTCCAAGCCGAGTTTCAACAGGCAGACAGTCTATGATCTGATGCTCGCTTGCAGACTGTGTGGCAGTGAATCCTACATGATCAATCCTACTCCGTTTTGTAAAGGACCTTTTGAGGAAGGCTTGCAAAGGGCATTGTATGGGGTCACTAAGGATATAACCTTTGCGCCTTTTTATTCGCACTGGTAGGTCATTCTTCACCATAGCATCTTGAATCTCTATCACGGGGACAATATCGAATGATATCAGCATTCCCTTCGACTTGCCATTTCCTTCGTAGACCATCAGCCATGGATCAAAGTGTGTGACTTCGACAACTCTGAGAGGGATTCTAGAAGAAGGTATCTTCCTCAGAATATTGTGCATAGCCTCTTCAATGTTATCCAGAAGAACTTTCATGCTAATGGCTCCCTTTTCTGAAATAAGACCTTCACATATGTCACCAGTGTGATCAAACGTCAACTGGTAATTACCTTCACCATCCACATGGAAGGAATTGATTCTCTGTGACAATTGCTTGAAGATGAGTTGAACGTCAAATTCATCCATCTGCGCCACTTTTGTTTGTTCGCAAACGCTCCCTGCGATGTGTACGGAAGCCTCTAACACCTCATTTGATGAGGCCATTTGTTTGACCAACATTTGAAAGAGCTCTTTCACACACTGAATGCATGCTTCTCTATCGTGTAAGTCAAAATCAACCTCTTTTAAAGGAATGTATTGTTTAGATTTCGTCCTCTTGACCAACAAAGATTGATGTTGCTGCACAAGGTACATGTCAATGTTTCCAAATGCGTCACAATCTCCCTCGGAAGCGCCTTGTCTCAAGAAGAAATCTCTTGCAACATGGTTCTGGCAAGCACAGGCGAGCAAATAGGGTGTAGTCCCATGCACGTCTCGATGGGGCATTAGACACTTGACTAAGTCAGGACAAGATCTCTCAAGAGCATGGAACACTTCTTTTTTGTGGCAGATTAGAGCCAGCAGATGCATAGAGTTGCGTTCCATCCAGTTGGTTGAAACTTCACTTTCCAGTTTTTGGAGCTCATGTCTTATCTCTTGGTCTCTCTGCTGTAGAGGCATTCCATAGTTTTGATAGGTTACACAATGGCTAGCCAAACCAACGATGGTAACAAAAGCCTTCCTTCTGCTCTTAACTCTGTGTTCATCCAATGTCCCTTGGACGTACCACAGAAGTTCCAAGCTCTTTTTATCCAGTGTGACGCTGTCAATCACATCCTGGATGCTCCAATTTATCGCTGCGGTCTCGAGCTGCTGGAAGGTTTCTGCCTCAATTAGTCTTATGAAGATATTCTTTGTGTCAAAATTCACTGAACCCTCTCGAGTGGTCATGACTTTAGGACTTTGCAATACTTCGTTTAATACAATTTTTGCTATGCCTGACTTCTGTGCATAAGCAAAAACCTCAAGTTGAATTTGGCATTTGTCATAAAAATCACCAGGAAAGAAACCTTCTCGTCCAATAGATACCATTTCAATATTTTGCATGAGGTCTCTGAAAATGGGTAAAAATGTCTTGTATGTTTCATCAAATTTCCCAGGAAAGCAGGCCATGAATGCCCTTTTCACAATATCCAGATCATAAGCAAAACGACGCAGCGTCTTCAAGTCATTCAGAAATAGTTCCATACAGAATTTCCTGATTAAATCCCCAGATGGTGTGACTTTCATGGCATCAAACATCTCCATCCACCAAATCAAAATGCAATCTTCTCTTGGCTCAGTTTTAAGCAGGTTGAAAAAGGCTTCTTCCAGGCGAATCATTATTTCAATAAATCTGTGTAGAGTAGGAAGGAATTTAGTAAGTTTCATTTCACCTGTTATCAATAACGTCGTAAAATTCACAGATTTGTAGCCATCCACAAATGCTTGCATAGTCATATTGAAGACACTTTTGTACAATTTATCTCTCTTGCCGTACCGAGGATGACTACACAAGATGTGCATTATGGAGGAAATTGCAGCATCCCTGGAATAAATGAGGAATTCAGGCCTGCACAGCAACTGGCAGACTTCAAGAAATTTCTGACGCTGAAACTGAGATGCGTGCTTTGTTGTCACCATATGGTGAAATATCAAAGCAAGGAACGGACCCATTTCGGTAGTTAACTCGAATGAATGTGACTGATCTTCTTCTTTCTGATAATGTAGGACAGCGGCCTCAACCATAGAAATGCATAGAAGGGACATGAGGCTCTGGCAGATGAAGCAACCAAATCCACCATCTTGGAACTGCCCTGAATACTGGCACAATGGACTGTGACGTCACTAATAACTGTGATGTCACTAATAACAATGGCATGACGTCACATCATAATTATTCTATTGTGACATCATGTCTCAGGGCAGTTCCAATATGGCTGATTTGGTGACCTCATCTTGAGGTGGCATCATACAGCCTCATGTCCGTTCTATGTATTTCTATGGCCTCAACATCTCTAACCCATTTGTCATCCCAGCTTTGTGGTGCAGGTTCTCTTATCAGAACATCAACTAGGAGTTTTTCTCTGGAAAAAAAACAGTAGCCAACTTGATGTATTGGTTTTAGTTACCACTTTGTTCTAGGACTACTGTGATATTCCTTTTTATATTTCATTTTTGTGTGCACATACATAGATCTATATATGAAGCATAAAAATGTTCTACTTGATCTAGCCTTGTGCGCCACCTTCTGGAAAAATTTGCAAACAAAATATGGATGCATGTGAGGCTGTGAGCAGCAGGACAGCTTTCTGTGGGATTTCTTTGATTAAAAATTTACCCAGCAAGGAATAGTCATATCAATCTCGAGAACAGATTTGGATTGCCCATGCCAAATACCATATTTTTGGAACTAGGCCTTTTGAGATTTGCAAAGTTTGTGAGATGCGAGGTGGGGAAAATGCTTCAGATTTCTAGACAAAGGAAGATGGACGGATGGATGATTGGAGTTTACGTCCTTTATTTATGCACTTGGTAGGTTAATTTAGTAATTAGGACAGGAGGAGGACACAGCAATTAGGCAAAGGATGATTGAAGCAGTCAACCTACATAGGCCCAGGTTACCCGACAAGAGCTGGATCCAAACCCTGGACCCGGCGATTGGCAGCCCAGCACGCTACCACTAGACCAACATCCCCATAAAAAAGTTAGGGAAAACCCCCCTCCAAAATCCATGGGTTCCACTGAATAATGTGAAATAATATAGTACAAAAGTAAGTCCAAATAAAGACATCGTTTGTGTACAATATTTCGACCTTTATTTGGTAATTTTCAGGTGCAGAATGAAAGGAAACACAAAAACCATTGACAGTGACCGACATTGGTCACTGCTCCTTTTTGCAGAAGCTCTGGCCATCAGAAGGCAGGCCCCCACCCTTAATCATGGAATAAAAGCCTCTAAAGAGTTTGTTTTGTTTAGGTAATTAACAGTTTCTGTAACCCATCATTTGCTTTCACAGTTTTCCATGTAGGCCTATGTTTTTTTTTGTTTTCTGCGTGATAACCTTCCTCTTAAAATATTTTAATATTTCTTTCATTCTGTACCTGAAGAGTGAAGATGACATAATAAAGGTCGAAATATTGTACACAAACAATTTCTTTATTCAGACTTACTGTTGTACTATATAACCCCCCTCTACTCCCCTACCCCTGGTGCCAACTTAGTTACCTGCCAGTGGTCATTCATAATGATTCATACCTATCCTCCATTTTTCTTAGGTGTCCAGTTGATGCTTACTGATGATTTCTGGAAGATAAAAGGGAAACATCTCTTCATTAGAGATTTTTTAGGCCTGCCATAGGGCGAGCCTAATGTTTTCTTCGCAGATGCCTGCTGTCTGTACTCTCTGGCTGTCTGTATGTTTCCACGATTGAGGAAAAACTTCTCCATGCTTACAGAAAAAAACATCCTGTCCCTATCCTATCCTATGTGCAGCTATTCATTTATAGATGATGGACAAAAAAATGTAAAAAAAAAAAAATGTTTGGAAAAAATTTTTTCCCCAAAAAATACAAATCCTCGAAAAAAAAAAAAGTCCAAGGAAGAAATGTCCGAAAACAATTATTTTCCAGAAAAAAAAGTTACATTTTCCCTCAAAACTTTTTTCAAACATTTTCTTTTAGATATAATGCCACCCTATTTCTATTTGTCACAATTTTTTTCTCCAAACTTTTTATGGAACAAACCTGAATACAAAAATGAATTTCGAGAAATGATTTAGATGATTACAATTTCAAGTCTTTAAAACTTCTTTTTGCATTTAGGCGGGTACTGTCTTAATGCTTCGGCATTTACATAATATGAATATAATACAAGTGGTAGGAAAATGTCAAGTTGCAAACTACTGAACTAGTGCAACTACACGTATGTCTAAATCACAGTTTGCTCTAAGATTCATACCTATCCTCCATTTTTCTTAGGCGACCAGTTGATGCTTGCTGATGATTTCAAGAAGACAAAAGGGAAATGTCTCTTCATTAGAGATTTCTACAGATGATTTCAAGAAGATAAAAGGGAAATGTCTCTTCATTAGAGATTTTTTCTAGCAATTATGAGGTGTGTAATTGTCATCTCACAAATTTGGAGATTTTGGCATTACTAAGAAGATCAAAAGCAGTGTTCAGCAAGCTAACACATACCTAAATATTTCAATTTCAATTTGTGTATCAGTTGGGCACTGATTTTGAGTGTTCTTTTATAGGCATTTTTGTCAGTTAGATGCAGAGTCCGCGAAAAGTGCTTTTGACACACAGGACATTTGGGCAGGTAAATTCTGAAGCACACTCAGCTCATTAACACTGGAGCATAACTGTCGGACATCTGGGCTGTCAACCACCCAATTTTTATCGGCCATATGCTATTTTTGCCAGTTTTTACCGGCAAACCGGCACTTTTCGCGGACTCAGGTTAGATGATGACCGGAGATTAGATTCCGGCTTTTCCAATGGTGAAAGTATCATCGTGAGGTCTAATAACTTGTTGTTTGGTGACAGTGGCGTAGCTAGGGTTTTTCTCTGGGGGGGCAAATGACCCTGAATTTCCCCAAAATGCAATCGGCAACCAGTTTTTAGAAACTTTTCCAAACTCTCAAATAAAACATATATAAAATGCTGAAAACAATGATGATGCTGTAGACTTTCTGCAAGGAAGAGCTAAAGAAAACAAAGTGTTAGAAAGTTGCTGGTTTGTACAGCATGACAAAATTATGTAATGAATGTACTCACACAGCGTCTCCAATTTGTTCTTTATTACATTTTATCAAGTCATCATAGAGTCTTCACTACTACTACTACTCGTGTGCGTGCCCTGGTTAGCCGGGTTGCTCACCCAACGTATATGTTAGGGAGCAGCACTTTTAATAATGTTCAATATTTGAATTATCTTCCTTGCTGGGATCCTCAGTTGATCCGTCTCCTCTTTGAATAGATCTCTGGTTGTGACTTTTCCAATCCTTGTTCTATCTATCTTGTCACATTCTTCCAGGATATGTTCTTGTGTTTCTTCCTCTTTGTCACACAACCTGCATTTCAGGTTGTTGTATTTATTTTTGAAGTTGTCTTTAGTATCCATCATCCTTGTTCTTGCGGTGAATATGGTGCTGGTTTCTCTCCTCGTTATAGAAGGTCCATATAAGGGGCTCTTTTTCCAATTCTGTCTACTTCTTTGTTTTCCAGGTAGAATTTGACCTTCTTTTTTTGAGCTCCACTGGCTTTGGTTCTTTTCAGGAATTCTTTTACAGCTTTCCTTATACTCCTTTTTCTGCTTTCCTCGCTTTTTTGTGGGTTCCAGTTATGGCCCATCAGTTGATCTTTTTCATTCCTGGTCCTCTCTCCCCACCCCTCTTTTTCGGGGCATGATGTGACATTTCTTAGGACGTTGTTGTATCCCTTTTTTATCTTTTCTGCGTATACAATCCTGTTTCCCGTGATTGTGCTCTCTATGTCCAGCAATCCTGTTTCTAGGTATAGCAGTTCCCAGGGGGTAGAGCATGGGGTCATTATGATTCTTTTTAGTATGTTGTCCAGGATCAATTTCATATCGGCTTTCTCTTTTTTCGTAGTGACAATCGCTTCCATTCCATACAGTGCCGCCTGTAAGTAAGTGAAACGCATGACATTGTGCCATTGCATCAATGCTAAACATCCTCAGCCAAACTGCTTGTGGAGGCATGAATTCTCATTGGATGAAAGGGAAACAAAGTGGGTCAGAAAGGCCGATATTAGAGGCATGTGGGGATAAAAATAGCAGCCAATTTTCTTTGCTGTAGTTGGAGTTAGGTATGGGTCAAAGTCTTTGATAAGTAAGTGAAACGCAAGCCCAATGTTAAAACATAGGGAAGGGTGGTTCACTTACTTATCAAAGACTTTGACCCATACCTAACTCTGACTACAGAGAAGAAAATGGACTGCTATTTTTATCCCACTTGCCTCACACATCGGCCTTTATGACCCACTTTGTTTCCCTTTCATCCAATGAGAATTCATGCCTCCACAAGCAGTTTGGCTGAGGATGTTTAGCATTGATGCAATGGCACAATGTCATGCGTTTCACTTACTTACAGGCGGCACTGTAGGTCAAAATCGGGATGATACATGCACTTAGTGTGGTCCATATTGTTTTTAGTTCCACATTTCTCAGGTCCGTGCTTCCTGCAAGGGCCATTATTGTGTTGTATGCTGCTTCTGTTTTGCGTTTTGCTTCTTTCAGATGTTCCTCCAGGTTTCTTTTTTCAGACATTACCACTCCCAAATACTTGTACTTTGTACATTGTTCCAGCTGCATGGTCCCCAGCTTGAAGGTGTGTTTAGATTTCTGTGCTTTTTTTCCCATTTTCATAATTTTGCTTTTTTCTTCCCGAACTTTATCCTGTATCTTGTGCCAATTTCGTTTGTGATGTCAAGCATCTCTTGGAGTTCCTCGTGGTTGTTAGATATCAGCGCTACGTCGTCCATCCAGAAGCGCTACGTCGTCCATCCAGATAGTGTCAGCGATGTCAACAGAATTTCCATGTATTTGTATGAAGTAAAAGTATGCCTTTCCTCCTGATATTCCCCTTTTTCTTTCCTCTTTTTCCTTCCTTTTTTTCCCCTTTGCTTCCCATTTTTCCCTTATTTTTCTCCTTTTCTATTTTTCCCCATTTCCCCATTTTTACCCCATTTTCCCCAAAAAGTTGTCTTGGGGGCAACTTGTCCCCCTGCAGCCCCACTAGCTACGCCACTGGCAAAAGTTTGGTGAAGATTCACAATGCATTTTTGCCCAATGCCCTTCCCATTTTGTGGATATATAAGTAGTGCAAACTACACTCAAATTTCAGACAAAACTGGTTTTTTAGATTCAAAATGGTTTTTTGAAAAACCAAATTGCAATGCAAAAAACCAACATGGATTTTTTTATTTATGTGATGGTCATAAAGTGAAGCAATGCAGATATCCATTATACTTTAAAAAATGTTCAAAGTTATTTCTGACAACCCCTTTCAAATAATTAAGTTACAAAAACCATGTATATTTTTTTGTTTCTTTAATTTCTACTATGTTTTGGTGCTGTTTGCCCTGAAAATTTGTGACGTCACCTAAAAAGCCTCTGGCTTCAATCCTATCAATAAGAAAACACACCAAAAATGCAAGTTAAGATATAACCCTGGGGGGGGGGGGGCCTCTCGGGCTTCTTGTCCCGCCCTGCTCTATGTCCACCTAAAAAATATGACAGCATATGCATATTGTATATTGACACTCCATTCAGGCAAATGTCTAAAAAAAAAGTTTGCAGAAAGCCCAACAATGAACTACCCCACCAAATACGTGTAGATCATTTCTCCTTTGCTTAAATGTTATGATCATTACAAAATACTAGTACATGACATTAATAAATATGTATTAATTTAATTGTAAAATTTAATTACCTGTGGTAGATAATCCCAATATTAGCTGTGGTAGATGACCTCAGTCTAAAGTATTACCTATTGGCAATACAGGCCGACATTGCCAAGGTTTAAAATTTTATGTGGAATTTTTGAAAGGCCTCTTAATTGTAGATTCCGGAACTAATTTACAGAACTAATATTAGTCTAGACTGTTCTACTTAGTAACATCATCAATGATGCCTACTGTTATCTACATTTTTAAAAATCTAAAATTGTTTTAATGAGTGACTAATTGACACTTTAAAGTAGGATGTTGCTTAATGCTTACATAATGATCATCACCAAATTATGCTGAAATCAATTTAACTCGATATACTAAACAGCAAGCACCAAAATATTCCTGTTTTTACCGGTTTTTAGTGTAAAAGTAGGTCTTCTCAAAAATATTAAGCTTTGCATATTTTGTGACCTGGAAAACGGGTCATGGTCAAAAAGTAAATTGTTAAGCATGAAATGTTTTTAGCAATTTTTCATAGAGTTTCGGGCAGAAAATTTTGTAAATTTGAGATTTTTGGGACAATATAATTTTTCTGGGCATCCTCCCCCCCCCAAAATGTATTGACTTCCTACGCTAGGGTGCATCAGCCGCCCCATGAAAACTAAAAAATAGAGTTAGATAGCTGTACCTTGGCATGAAGTTGTGTTTAGGTAGCCAGATGAACATACTAAAAAATCAGCTTGATCAATTAATATTTAGGGGTGCCTCCGGAAGCACATTTCCTAAGACATTTTCAGGAAAATTTATGTTTCCGTAGAATCGCGGTTTGTGATATCTTGACTAATATAAAAGATAGAAGAAAAACAATAACATATTTGGAATCTGCAGAAAATTTCCTTCAAAATGAATACCTGGAAGCCATACTTCTGTTGAAACAATGTTGATGCCATACTGCCGGATTTGTTTTATTTTATACGACTTCACTGATAGGTGTCCCCTTTTTTGGAAAGTTTTCGGATCAAGCTCTTCTTGGGCTCAGTTGTGCCCCTATGTGTACAAAGTTCCTACACCAAATTTCAGCCAAATCCATTAAGGTTTAGACACCCTCCCCCCTCATCTTTGGAGGGCCCTTTGAGGGACCAAAAAATGACTATTTTCGAGCATAAAAAGTGGCTATTTTCCAGCCTGAAATCAGTCAGTGCCACTGAAACTGGTCAATGAGGTGTTTTTGAGGATGGCAAGTTCACCCATAATGATAATGAATCACCCAGAGATCAAGATGATGTCATAACATGCTATAACTGGTCAATTCAGCCCTGAAATACCCAAAATTGGCTGTTTTCGAACATGAGAAGTTGCCATTTTCCTACCTTAAATCTGTTAATGCAACTGAAACTGATCCAGTAGGGGTTTCTGCGGACGCTGAGTTCACCTATGATGATAATGAATCACCTAGAGGTCAAGATGACTTCTTAACATGCTGTAATCGATCATTTCAGCCCTCAGATTACAAAAAAAACTTGCCCGAAATTATACTGCCAAGAAGATGGTCCATGTACATTGTACAATTGTGCATAATTTTTGCAAATTAATGAAATATAAATATTGTTTGAACACTGAAACATTCTATATTTTCAGGACAACCAACATTTTTGGAGTACAGCAAGGACTATGTTTAGCGAGACTGTCAATGTACATAATCTGTACATATATGGCAAGGTCTAAGGAGGATCTATATCGTAGAATTAATATGTAGTCACAATTCCATGACAAGAATAGAAGCTATTGAATAAATGCAATAATTATTTAACATTTTCACTCAAGCTGCTTGCAGCGCCTCCACTCGCTCACTCATTTGCTCTCCGGTGCTGCCCCCTTGCGAGCAAGTTGATTTTCACTATGTGGTGTTTCAAAAAAGGTAGGTGACATGGACCCACGTCTTTTTGAACAAAAGGTGTTAGGGCTAGTCTTCTTAAGGATAAAAAAAAGTGGGACTTATCAACACATAGCAAGCTTGTTTTTTTTTTCATAGTCATAAAACGTTTATCAAGATCACATCATCATGAATAATTGAAATAGCTCTGAGAGATAAAATGGAATACTGAGTAAATTATTGCTCAAATTTATGAAACATAATTAATATGAAGGGAAAAGCTCAGACTAAGTACCATGCAGTCATATAAACAGAAACAGTGACGTCATACATAATAATCGAAGTAAAAGCATATGTCTTGCAGTGCATGATCACCATAATGTTGACAGAAACATGGCTTCCAGGTATTCATTTTGAAGGAAATTTTCTGTAGAATCCAAAAATGTCATTAGTTTTTTTCTATATTACCTACATATTACTCAAGTTATCGCAAACCGCGATCCTACGGAAACGGAACTTTTCCTGAAAAATTCACATGAAAAATGCTTCTGAGGGCACCCCTAAATATTCATCGATCAAGCTGAAATTTAAGTATCTTATTTTGTGTGGTAAAACACAACTATGGACAGGGGTACAGCTGGATCGGTTGATGTTGGGGCAACTGATGCACCCTATCCTACGCCTATATGGACTTTGCATGTATGTTTGAAGTTTTACTTCTGAAGTATTTGTGATATTCATCTCTCAACTCTTACTAATGTACAATGTAAAGTCAAGGGGCACACAGCATAAACACAAAGTTGCTAACTGGTGGAGTGCTTGTCTGTTGATCATGTAGAAATGCATGGCAGAAATTATGTTGTCACAACATGAACACAATGCTGCAGTTTTTCACAACATTGTGAAAACATTGCCACAACATCGCACGCTGGCATCATATCTTTGATGTTCCTATCTTTGACATTGCTTCACCTGGTTGACAACATCATTTCTGGCAAACAATTCTACATACTCAATTTTCACAAACATTGCGATTTTGTCGCAGCAGTGCTGTAACATTAGACCTGTTCAAAACACAATGTGGATTTTAATAGCCTCCTGTTTGGTTTCCCATGCTTTTGGGTATGGGGAATCCAAATATCACATTCATTTTGGTCTAGGATGAAGGGAAACCCTGCCTCAAGAGCCCTCAACATTTGTTGTCAATTTCGCCGAAAATCGCCTATATTTCTATGATTTTATGTTACATTTTTACTTATAACTTGATAGCAGTTCACCACAAAGCCTCCAAAATAGTACCAAATGATAGCTAATTAAATCCTCTATCAGATACATGTGCGACTTGTCATGAAAATGTGACACAGGAAATGGAATATTTCATTTGCCACAGAAATCGGTTAAAAATACCAGAATTTTACACGTTTTCAGATGTGTTTTTATTTATAACTCCATATAGAATTGCTTCTGGACTCAACTAATGGCACCATATGGTAGATTTTAAGTATTATATAGAATCAGTAGCATGTTTATGTATATTGTGCCTGCCTATTCATTATAATAATCGATTAATGAATTGGTAACAACAAAACAGAAGCATTGGAATTACTGTGTACAATAAGATGGGATGGAGAATAATAATTCCAAGCTTGAGATCATGTTAATTTCTATGATTTCGATTTCTTTAATAACATGTGTGATTATTGATTAAAAATGAAAAAAAATATTGCAGCTATATTTTAGTCAGAAGAAAAACCACTAGTTGTAAGGGATGTTTAGTAAAATAATAAGCAAATCATTCATCATTTATTTTCAATCTTATTTCACTCGCTTTATTGCCAATTTTCCCTGGCTTCTCGGTTCTTCCACTTAAAATGTATTTTGCTTTCAGGTATCAGATTTGCTTGCATATATATGTTTGTAGCCCTTTTAATACATGTATATGAGAGTGCCAACACCCAAAACAAGAAAAAGTGTATCAGGCAAGGATCTTTCTAAGGTTAACTTTGTGATATTGATACTGGTTTTCCCATTCTGAATCTTATCCTGTTCACTGGATCATAGAGGTTTCCTGCACATGCAAAGACTTACAGTGACTGAAGGTTTGCTTATAAAATATGGATACAGGTTGAAAGATTTTCATTCAGACAAATCTATTTAATCACACAGCCCCTTCTGTGTTGAGAGCTCTTAGGCTGCAGGGGTGTGGGATTCGGTGTCAGGAATCCACCTCCACCTGGACTTATCTTGATCATGCACTCTTGATCTCCTCATGGTTTTTCAGAACACATTCTGGACCAGCAATCTTTGAACTATAGGCCAGATAACATTGTGTGCCATGCCAACTAACAACGGAAAGGGCAAGTCACTAGTCAGCCAAACTAAAAATTCAACACAGAATGTGCCAGCAAAATGAGATACTTTCCTCTCAAGCTGATCCTCAAATATCTCAGAGCTCTTTGAGTTGCAGAAACCGCTCTCTGAGGTGGTGTCAAACACAATGGGATGAATTCTGTGTCGAGGCCGGGAGCATTACAATGTGCATTCCCCAGTTCCATACAAGTATTTTTCTGGACCGTTGTAAAAGCAAGGGACTTGCCCTCATGATAATCTGCTACACCGTATTTGCAACAATTGGCGGAGTTAATTACACCTATGCCATGAAGCTTGAGATTGCTATAACAACTGAGAAGTATTGAGAAGCAGAGAGCTCCTGAATAGGAAGGCTACTATTTCCTCTATCAACTATTTAACCTAAACTATTGGTTCATTCAGACTGTTTCCTACGTTGGCTGTTGGACCATTGGTGCATACATGTAGTGATTATCCCCCATGCTATGCTATGGGGCCCTCATGCTATGCTATGGGGGATTGTACTTTTAGTCTCCGTGTCATGGCGTCCATCAAATATCTCAAACACCACACCATGCACAACGCTCATCCTTTCCCAATATTCAAAGACCCCCCTAAACTTGTCAAATCTTACCATAAATCAATAAATTTCATAACCATTTCCACTTCCCAAATACTTTTTCCTGTGCTTTTGGCCTGCAGCCATGTTATTTTTAAAAGATAACTCCACCCCCAGGTTAGGGTGCATCGTCTGCCCCCTAAAAATGAAAAAATTGAAATATTCATTTGCACTTTTGCCATATTGTACCTTTGCCCATAGAAACACATTCTGCAGATTTCAATAAGATCGGATGTGGCTTTAGGGTGGCACTTTTGTGTCAAAGTTGAGTCAAAAATTGTCAAAAATTGATGCTTTGAAAAGTCGCGGTTAGAAATATCTAGCTTAGGTTTGGCTTTATGATTTCAATTCATGTACCATTATTCTCAGAAGAAAATTGTCTTTAAACTGAATGGTAGAAAGCTATATTTCTGAAAAATTGTCATGCTTAAGCTTTTTGGAAAGCCAAAAGTTTCTGACTATTATCACAAAATGTTTGGAAAAATCAACTTAAAAGCTCAACTTCTGCCTTACTTTGACGTAATCATTAGAATAAAACATAAGGAACACTTTGCTGAAGAAAGTAGGAAATTGAAATTTTTTTCTAGATAGTTATTCATCAAAATTCAAATGTGCAAATTTTCATAAATTACATGTAAATATGTGAAAAACAACAGTACGTTGAGACACCCTTCTGCCTCTCTTTTTTTTCTGACTACATCATAATGCAATCAAGGTTTTATTAAATATTATAGTAGACCATATTTTCACTTGGTAGACTTCTTTGACTTCCCAAAGTCATAAAAACTTTTTTTTTTTGATTTATCACATTTTACCAAAATAAAAAAGAAAATATCTCCCCTCAATTTTGACTTCTACTGAATGGAAACCATTGATGTTGGTATTCAAACTAAAGCTCTCTTTCTAAGGAATCTAACTGTGCCATTCAAAAATCATTTTATTTAAAATTGACAATATTTTTTATAACCGCGAATCGCTAAAATATGACCTAACACTGAAATTTCAAGGCTGTTGTGCCACCCTTTAGCATCAGAATTTTTTCCTAATATTTTGCAGGGCTTCTTTTATGATACAAGGGAACAATCATGCAAAAGTGCATGATGTTTTGAAGATATAGGGGCAGACGATGCACCCTACCCCAGGTGTCTCCACATCCTTACATGTATGCACAATTGTGCTCCTGGTGGAAATATTTGGCATCACTAAAATTGGAATTCTGGTGGGTATAGGTAGATGTGTAGGGCATGGGGGATATGGAGGCAGTATACCTGCTCTTGTTGTAGTTTGCTAAAAAAATATGATGCTTGGTGGAGGAAGACCATGCAAAGTGCATTGAGGCAAATGTGTTTGAAGCCACTTAAAGTTTTGAATGATATCGTGTAAATATTTATATAATATTTGATAACTTTATTCTGCCAAAATATTCCAATAAATTCTTTGGAATTCCAGAAGGTATGCATTCAATGTGGGATTGCTGGTAACTGCAGATTCATGAATGTCAGAAATAATCATGATTTGAAGCTTGTACCATTATTTCGAACTCTATCTGCCTACAAATAGTATTTTCAGTATTTTTTCTGCAGTTACTCCATCATTTTAAAATAAGTTATTAGAAATTAATAAGCATGTACATTATACAAACATGTTGCTGATACTACATGTAATGCATAAAATCTGCCATATGGTGTCCTTAGCTTAGTCCAGAAGCAATTTTCTATCGAGTTGAAACTATAAACATATCTGAAAACATGTAGAATTCAGGTATTTTAACCAATTTCTGTGGAAAATTAAATTTTTAATTTCCTGTATCACATTTTCATGACAAATCATATATATGTATCTGATAGAGGAATTAATCAGCTATCATTTGGTACCATTTTGAAGGCTCTGTGATGAACTGCTATCAAGTTATAAGACAAAATGTAACATAAAATGATAGAAATATGGGCGATTTTCGGCGAAATTGACAACAAATGTTGAGGGCTCTTGAGGCAGGGTTTCCCTTCATCCTAGACCAAAATGAATGTGATATTTGGATTCCCCATATCCAAGAGCATGGGAGACCAAACAGGAGGCTATTAAAATACACATTCTTTGTATTTTGAACAGGTCTACGACAGTGTAACATATATATTTTTTATTATATGAGCTCTAAAGACACCCCATGTTTTTCATGTATTCACATACTCTTCATTCCATATTTCATCCTTGCACTGATTCTCTGATTCACTCATCCATCTGCTACTTGTATACATATTAATTCTTCTCAATTTCTCTATTTTATCTATTACTCCATCTGCTAAAACATCCATATTACAGACCTCGTATAAGTGTGCCATGTCCCATGTGAAAATATGCAGAGATGATGTCAGTATCTCAATACTGACATCACTATCTGGGCACTCCCTGTGAGCATTTGAGACCACAGCTCAAGTATTGATTCCAACTGCTAATAACAAATTAGGCTTACTGGCTAAGTGTGAATAACAACTGATTGATCTGTTTTCATATGTGTAATAATTATTGTGCATGATGGTTTATTCAGTTGGAGCATGTTAGCAAGGCTTAGACACTTATGGGTGTTTTCAAAACATCAAACAGGGTGATCAGGGTTCACCAACATTTTAGCAGTTTCTTGTAGATTTTCAATGATCTGATCAGGGAAGGCCCCCAGTTACACAGCTGAAACTGTGAATATACCACCGTGACATCAATATGCTCATACTGACATCACATGAGCACTGTGGCAGTTGAAAAGAACATGGCACACTCTGTCTACAAGTGCATCAACTGCTCTTGCATTGCCACAGATCAGAACATAATGCTGTCCTGTGTTGCCACCTAGTGACCAGTGTGCTATTCCGCGAGCTCCTGTGAGCGTCCACATACTTTCAACCAGAGGAACACACACAATTTTGTCTGGAAGACACCGAGGCTGTTTCTTAGTGTGCTGATGGCCTTGTCTACTTCCTAAGAGAATGTGATCGCCGAGTCTGACTTTGGTATACATCGAAGTTGAATAGATATTTTGTGAATGTGCAATGAAATTGGCACTATTTCTTGGGACAGAATGCTGTAGCATAGAAAATCAACTTTTGTGCCAGGTGGCAGCAGCATGCAGTTCTCATTTTCACTAGACTGTGTAAAATTTTACTTGATCAAATAAAACATTTCTCTCTCTATATATATATATATATTATTAACTTTATTCCAGACACATAGGTCCATATACAAACTACATACATGGATATAATACATTTATTAAGCTTCATGAGTCATGTGTAATGTCAGTCTTGGAATACGGCTCAGAAATTTGGGGAAATAAAGAATACAAATCATGTAAACAAGTCCAGCTGAGAGCCATTAGATATTTTCTCGGGGTCCATAGATTTGCGCCCATTGCTGGTTTAATAGGTGATATGGGATGGAAAGATCTCGCGATTAGAAAAAAGTTAAATATGTTAATATATTGGAATCGTTTACTAACCCTTGATGACTGTAGACTAACAAAGCAAGTATTTCTTTGGGACTATAAGCAAACAAATAACAATTGGTCCAGAGATATCCAAAAGATCTTTGAAAACATCAATGCTTCTAATCTATTTCACTCCAAATCATTTGTTACCATTCAAGAAAGTGAAGCGATATTAAAAGACAAATTCATACAAGAGTGGAAGGAAGAAATAATGTCCAAACCGAAATTACGAACATATGTGAAATTTAAGACAGTATTCAAACGAGAAGATTATGTATTTTTACCTAGATATGAAAGATCTCTTTTGGCCCAAATAAGACTTGGTATCCTTCCACTCAAAATTGAAACTGGTAGATTTATAAATTTAGCTCTTGAAAATAGAATTTGTACTCTGTGCAATTTAGATACCATTGAAGATGAAGTTCATTTTGCTACCAGATGTCCATTATATGACACTCCCAGAGAACAACTATTTCTAATTGTTAAACAACTCCTGTCAAATTTTGAAAGTCTAGATGACGTTGATAAATTGGTATTCCTTTTAAGTAATGCTCCAAAACCACTTTCTAAATTTCTTAAATGTGCTTGGAACCTGAGGCAAAGTGAACTCTTTAACCTGTAGTGATTATTACAAGCTGTAAACTTATCTGCCTATTTCTTTAAAAAAGTGACTGATAAACCCGTATGGGTTGGGCACGCATTTGTATACTCTTGTTGTACCTGTAATTGTGTTTTGAGTGCTATGTCACTATAATAAAGAATATATACATACATACATACATGAACAGTTACATAGCACCATGTAACAATTACATAGCACCACACAACAATTACATAGTGCCACAGAAAGACAAAAAGATTCATGCAACAAGTTATATAGCACCAGTGATATAACAACTATATACCCATTAGGAAAAATCTGTGTAAATTGAGCCAATTGAGACTTTCAATAGATGGCTCTTTAGTCTTTACTCTTATAGATATGTGTGGTTTTACATTAATTAACCTTGCAACACCATAGTCAGAGTCTATTTCACAATCAAAAACAAACGCCAGATATAATAATTATTATGTGACTAAACCATGGGATGCCTTCTTGGAATAATAAGTATGAAACACCTGCAATGCATGCGGATAGACTTCAGGAGTATAGTTACTGAACCTCTCGAATGATTAGCCTGTAATAAAATATCTTTGTGCATTGCTTCATGGATTTATAATAATTATTATATAGCTCTATAATTACATTTCACTTCCAATTGTAATTGTCACTTTCATCTTCAAAAATGACACTACCGTCATCGTTGATATCACTGCCAACTTCATTCATTTCACTGCAATTTTCTTTGATATCACTGCAAGCTTCTTGGATATCACTGTCAACTTCATTTATATCACTGTCAACTTCTTTGATATCACTGTCAACTTCATTCATATCACTGCAATCTTCTTTGATATCACTGTAATCTTCTTTGATATCACTGTCAACTGCATTTATATCACATCCAGCTTCATCTTCATCACTACCCCCATCAGGAATTTGTAATATCCCAGGGAGACGATTTTCAACAGCATCAATTTCATCTGAAGACATTTCTGCCACCCTCTTCTCCTCTGGTGTAGCTGCCTTGAATCTTCTTCGTCCACCTTCCTCAGCAAGTTCATCTGAACTTCCATACAGATGATTGTCAAAGATAAGAACATCATCTGCAGATGTCCTTGTGAATGGGGTCCTCATGCTGACCTCTTGTCTATCCAGTGGTCCTGCTGGAATATTTGGTTGAGGTTGTTCCTCCCTGATACTTGGGATTTCATGCCTCTGCGGTCCAGTGAGACTGGAGAATCTTTGCAAGTAGACTTCACAGTAAATGTTCTCTTCCCTCTGCAGGTCGATTGCTTCTTTCTTTCGTCTGATATGAAAGATAACCAACAACTGACAATTAGTGATTGATTTTAACATTTTTTTTAGAATAAAAGATTATACAATTAGGCTAAATATGGAAGGAAAAATTATGCTTTTACTTGCAACGCCGGGGAAAAATGCCGAAATTGTTTAAAAATAAGATAAACCTGAAGTTTCCTTTTTTGTATTTGAGCGACTCATTCACTGTGGTCAGTATGATGAGTTGGGAAGTTAAATTAGTCACTGTGTTGCTTTTATGGAGTCGTTTGCAATTTCTTTTACAGCATTAATATTTCTCAATAATGTTTTATAGAACATCATAGGAATAATTTTTTTAATTTTGTTGAATAATCTTGACAATACAAATAAATCCATAGGAAATATATCTAAAATAACTTCAGAGTAAATATCAACTGACCTTGTAATCCAGCAAATAATCAAGGGGAAAGCAACAGCCATCAGGAGCATGGAGCCTCCACAGAAAGCTAAAGCTGCAAGCAAAACGCAACAGGGAAATATAATATTTAACTAGAAATTCCCATCAGAACAGGGGAATTATAATGTAATTGAATGCCTTCGCACTTCAAAGCCAAGGATTCAATGATACAAGGAAGTAGACCCCGTAATCAGTTCAAATTAAAGTTATCACGACCGTCTAAACAGGAATTCAACTAGCTCCTCTTTCTTACTAAGCGTGATACTAACCTATGAAATATGCTGTTGTTGGTGATGATTCTATTTTCTTGCTGGCGAAGAAACTAGAGGTTGTATACGAGACTGAAATCAAAATTAGTGTTACCATATTATTTATTGAAAATTAAAAACCATGAACCACATTGTCAGCTTGCCTGGCTGCCTTGGAATGCCTTTTTACTAAATTTTATAACAATAGACTTATGACAAGTGCTTACAGAAAATTACTGGCCAGCATGTTTTTTGTGAGGTCATAATAATACTTATACCATTCGACACCTCTGTCAGCCAATCACATTACAGTACTTATTACAGGGCAATAATTCCCATATTCTTTGTTGTCCAGTTATCCTCTCATGTTTGAATGTTTGAGTGTTTGTCTCATGGTATAAGCCAGTTATTCACCATGGGATCAGGAATATGTGTTTATCACACCTCGGCCTAAAGGCCTCGGGTGATAAATCACATATTCCCTCTCCTGTGGTGAATAACCTTTACTTATCTCTGCCATGTTATTTTGTACATGATTCATAAGCAGTTTGTGAGGTCATATCCTATACTTGAAATGCTATTAAGAAAAGTAATTTAATAGGTCACACCACTGATCAATGAGGTAAAGTTACCAAATGACAATTTAGTAAAACATACCCTGTTCTTCCTGAAATGGTGTTGTTGGCTCTGAAGATGCTTGCTGTTCCATTTGGGTGGTTTGGGTTGGAGTTGGTGCAATTGTGGTTGGTGCAACTGCTGTGATATCAGAGGATTTTGGCAACTCTGTTTACAAGTAAATTATAACAGATTAGTCACAAGCAAAGGCAGATCGCATTACATTGATATCGTTACAAGACTCAATGTTCCCAATTTCATGACATAACTACTGCAGGAATGACAGGCATATGAGCTCAAAGGCATTGAAGCAGTTGGACCAATCAAAACACTTATATTAACTTCATATTCTGCATTTGTTGCAAACTATGAATGACGAGTAAACATTCAGGTGCTGGCGGACATCAGTGACCTCACAACACCGTAAAATTAAAAATTGTGACTAGCTTAAATGATTGAGTGAGATGGTTGCACAATTCCTTTGATCAAACATAGATAGTTGTAAAGGAGAGATAATCTGGATCACCGGGAGGCAAAGTGAACCAACCCTGAAATTCAGAATTTCGGGAAATGGCAAAAACAATGTTGACCATAATTGTAATGCTCATGGTTTTGGAGTTATTTCAGTTGCATGTTTTACAGTGATAACAACCTGATTGGGGCTTTTGAAATTAACAATTTTTAAAATAGATTGATGATCTAAATTTTTTACTCATGGAAAATGGCAATTTCAATGAATACATCCATCGCAAGGCAAAGTGAACCAACCCATATTTTGTTTAAAACTGCGTTGATTTTGGGTCAAATTGGCCAAATAAATAAATAATTTCACTTAGTTTTAACATCTTGCATGACCATCACAACTTCAGGGTGGCAAATTAATTAATTAGCCTCACTCTGGAGAGAGTATTCTTCAGAGAAAGTATGGGTTGGTTCACTTTGCCGCAAAATGATAGTTGCTTGGGTTGGTTCACTTTACCTTAATACTGAATCCTGGACCAGACGAATGGCAATGCTAGTCAGCCAGATGGTTGAAAATTACCTAATACCAAACAGGGAGGGTACTTACAGTCTTTGGATGAAAATTAATTAATCAGCCTCATTCTGAGAAGTGCAATTGCTGCAATAATGATCTAAACTTGGGTTAGTTTACTTTGCCTTGAAATGTATGGGTTGGTTCACTTTGCCCTGAGATGTGTGGGTTGGTTCACTTTGCCTTTCGACTAAACTGAGTTTTGGTCACTTTGGGTTGGTTCACCCCCCTATAAAAATGGCCTTGCTATTGGTAACAAGCACATATAATGGCACAGCATCGCCCATGCCCCGCATGTTTTATCCTATGTTTATCCTATCCGTTAGCCAGTTTACCAAGTTCGTTTATCCTATCCATTTATCCTGTCCATTTATCCTCTCCGTTTATCATATCTGTTTATCCTATCCGTTAATCCTATCCGTGTATCCTATCCATTTATCCTATCTTTTTATCCTATCTGTTTATCCTATCCGTTTATCCTATCCGTTTATCCAGTACCCCATAAGCACTGGTTCATCCCATTATCCTGTTTATCTTATCTATTTATCCTATTTGTTTATCCTATCTGTTTATCCTATCAGTTTATCCTATCAGGTTATCCTATCCGTTTATCCTATCCATTTATCCTATCCATTACCCTATCCGTTTAACATATCCATTTATCCTATCCGTTATCTCGTTCATCCCATTTATCCCGTTTATCCTATCCATTTATCCTACCCATATATCCTATCCGTTTATCCTATCTGTTTATCCTATCCATTCATCCTATCCGTTTATCCTATCCGTTTATCCCATCCGTTTATCCTATCCATTTATCCCATCCGTTTATCCTATCGGTTTATCCTATCCGTTATCCTGTTATCCCGTTTATCCTATCCATTAATCCTATCCGTTATTCTATCCGTTTATCCTATCCGTTTATCCAGTACCCCATAAGCATTGGTTCATCCCATTTATCCTGTCTGTTTATCCTATCTGTTTATCCTATCTGTTTATCCTATCTGTTTATCCTATCTGTTTATCCTATCCGTTTATCCTATCTGTTATCCTATAACAGATAGGATAAACGGATATTTGCTTTTCATCTAGATTTAAGAGAAATTGTGAACTATCAGTTAGAAGTGTTAAAGTTGGCGAAACATCAATCAGCATGACTGCTGTCGTTCGAAATTTGGGTGTTCTTTTTGATGAGAATGTCACTATGTGTCACCATGTAAAGAACGTGTGTAAAAATGCCTCGTATGCCTTATGGCGCATTCAAGTGTAGGCACCTACTAGATCATGATCGAACTGTAAAATTAATACATGCTTTTGTGACATGCAGAATTGACTACTGCAACAGTTTATTGCTCGGCTGCACTGATAATCAGATTAAAAAACTCCAGCATCTTCAGAACTCTGCAGCACGCCTTGTGTGTGGTTAGAAAAGGTATGACAGAAGACACATTACTCCAATTCTTAAAGATTTACATTGGTTGCCTGTCAAGGCGAGGATTATTTTTAAAGTCCTCTGTATTGTTTTTAAATGTATATTCACTTCTACTGCACCTGCTTATTTGAAAGAACTCATTACCATCAACAACAGAAATTACATGTCACTTCGCAGCGATGCAGCAATTACTCTTAAACGTCCATCACCACCGAAAACAGTGACATACGGCAGTCATGCGTTTGCAGTTAGAGCGCCAGCTCTATGGAATGACCTACCGGTCAATATGAGGACAATCAGTGTTTATGAACAATTCAAGAGCAAACTTAAGACTCATCTTTTTAAATGTCATTATGATGTTGCCTAATTTTAGTTAAATATATACATGCTGTTTTATCCCTCTATTACCATTGTGAAAACCATTGCGATTTTAAAGTAATGCCTATAGAAATAAATATTAAATATTATTATCCGTTTATCATATCCATTTATCCTATCCGTTTATCCTACCCGTTTATCCTACCCGTTATCCTATCCGTTTATCATATCCGTTTATCCTATCAGTTATCCCATTTATCCAGTTTATCCCTTTTATCCTATCCGTTTATCCTATATCCGTTTATCCTATCTGTGTATCCTATCCATTTATCCTGTCCGTTTATCCCATTTGTTTATCCGAGCCGTTTATCCAATCCGTTTATCCCATCTGTTTATCCCGTTTATCCTACCTGTTTATCCTATCTGTTTATCCTATCTGTTTATCCTATCCGTTTATCCTATCCTATCCGTCTGTCAACCCATCTATCCATTAAGCCATCCGTCAATCCATTCCTCCATCTATCTATCTATCTATCCTGTCTGTTTATCCTATCCGTTTATACTATCCATCTATCCTATCTGTTTATCCCAGCCATCTATCCTATCCATCTATCCTATCTGTCTGTCAATCTGTCTATCCATCCGTCTATCTATCATTCAATCCATCCGTCAATCCATTCATTCATCTATCTATCTAAGTTTCTATTTATCCTATCCGTTTATCCTATCCGTTTATCCCATTCGTTTATCCCATCCGTTTATCCTATCTGTTTATCCCATCCGTATATCCTATCCGTTTATCCCGTTTATCCTACCTGTTTATCCCATCTGTTTATCCTATCCGTTTATCCTATCTGTTTATCCCATCCGTCTATCCTGTCCGTCTGTCAACCCATATATCCATCAATCCATCTGTCAATCCATTCCTCCATCTATCTATCTATCTATCCTGTCTGTTTATCCTATCCGTTTATACTATCCATCTATCCTATCCTACTGTATATCCCATCCATCTATCCTATCTGTCTGCCAATCCGTCTATCCATGCATCTATCTATCTATCTATCTATCTATCTATCTATCTATCTATCTATCTATATGTCTATCTTTTGTTTACATGAATGTATATTATAACCAGTATTTTATTTACATAAATATAAAACAGATTTATATAATATATAGTAAGTTGCCCGTAGATTGGAGGGAAGAGAATAGAATAATATGAAATAGATACAATATAAGCCCGTGCTACCTGTATAATTAGTTGGAAAGATGCATGAACTATACTGAGATGCAGGAATTGCTGAGTTTCCCAGAAATAGAATGTGGTGCAAAGGGAGGAACTGGCAAAAGACTTGCAGGTGCTGCCCTCTTGTGTAATGTATGTGAATGAGTTGCTGCTTGCAGTGGCCATTCTGTGTACTAAAACTCACCCTGTGGAAGGGAAAATGGCCATCACAATGCAGGCTTTCTGGACCTTGATAGCCTCTAAAACTGATAATAGTAAATTTTCTAATATTGAATTAAACTGAAAATACCAACCGTTGTGCACATCTACAATGGTATCAATGTGTTATGCATATGATAAGAACTTCCAGAGTGGGCTGGTTGAGGCCACAGCATTGGTTGTTTCACCCTTCAGTAGATTTCAGCACTAAAGCATAATCGCCCTATGCATAGCATAGCATGGGCGATAATTAAGGTAGGTCACCTAACCATCAGATAGAGGACACAATTTTATGCCCAAAACCATTGAAACATGGAAATGCCAAAATTCAGGGTTGGTTCACTTTGCCTCCCGAGGATCCATGTATCCATTGTCTTCTTCTTCTTCTTCTGTTACGCTTATCCGTCTCAGTGAGACACGGCGCTCCTCACCAATGCACTCCAGCTGTTTCTATCTTCTGCAATGTCAATTAAATGTTCACTACTATCCATTGTCTACCATGAACAAGTCCTATCAATTACATTGAAATAAAATGTCAATTTGTAATTGGCATCTTGTAACATCAATTGATGAGTGGTGTGACACATTAGATGACTTGCCCAAATAGCATTGCAAGTATAGGATATGACCTGACTTACTGCTTATAAATTATACTGATTAACATAGCAGGGATGGGGATATGATCTCACAAGGAACATTCCACTGCTTTTCTGTAAGCGCTTGTCATTCGTCGACTGTAAGTTAGTCAATTAAATTAACATACAAGTTTGCAATTTTGGTTACAATTATAACACAATTTCATATTATTATTATTATAACACAATTTCATATTATTTATTTTCTTCATTAATAATAACAATAATTTATTTTATAAAGCGATTTTCCACCAAGTGCTCAAAACGGTGTACAAGCAATACAATATGAAATCGAAATGTACAAATATGTAAATTGTATAAAATTAAAATAAGATAACACTAAAAGTTAAATGGTGTTATAGATTTAAACATTAAATGGTGTTACAGATTTTCAAATATTACTGAAAACTTAGGTATTGGAAACACTACTTTCTCATTGTAACTTTCATCCAGAATTTGTGTAGTTCCTGACCACACGACAAATAATATTAAGTTACAGTTTATATTATTTTGTTATCTAACTTTTGAGACAGAGAATGATATAATTCAAACAAACCTTTTTGGCAGATGACTTGCCCTCGCTTAAAACAGCCCTCAGCTGTTAGCTTTCCATCTTCGAGCATCAGACAATAACTTACGTAGTTTTTGGAACCCGATTTATCGGAATTCCAATTTGAGTTAGTGATTTCTCTTCCATCTGTCAATAAAATGATAATACTGTTTAACATTGAATGACATTGTATTAGAAAATTTGTGACTGGCAGTTTCAAAATCATTTCTAATAGATTTTTAAAAGTTATGTTTTGACAAGATTTTATTGCTACATCTGATTTGTCTCAAACTAATTGTATTACCATAATGACATGAAGATAGGATTAATTAATAGACAAAAGCAGCTTGGTGAATTCTAATTATTAATTACTGTACACTTGACCTTGCCATGTCCATTTTCTGTGTCTCAGTCCAACAAAGAAAACGTTTGTGACATTTTCTTTTTGTTGCTTTTCTAAGTTCCTCATCAACCCATCCACTGTTTCACCCTTCTTGGCATAGAATAGGTCTCCTCCTGTATCCTGACATATCTCTCTTGCTCCAAACCAGTTCTTCTGTTTTGTAATTGGCTGATACAAACCATGGTACCGGTGACTATCTGCAAGAATAATTTGTAATGACATTTTTTTAGGAAAATAGACACTGTAATACTTTGTTCAGAAAACTGAATCTGATTTGACCTTGTTTTCCTGTAAATTCTAAAATTTACTATAAGTTGTTGAAAATTTAAGGTTAAGTTATTGAAAACTTAGTGTTAAATTGTCGAGCATCTTTACCATCAAGAAACATGTAATAATTGTAGTAACTTATAAAATCACAAATTGTATTTGTTCCAACCTGAACGACAGATGTATGGCAATTTTTGGTGGCATGATTTTAGCTCCAGTGTAGCGCTGTAGTGGAGACCATTCTCATATGTCTGTGTTACAATTCCACATCCATAGAAAGCAGTTGTATCTGAAATTTAGAAATGAGGATATGACACGAAATAACCGCTTTAAATGAAAAACAAACAAAGAAACTTCTCTTTATCATTAATGAGCACTAGATGGACACTTACGTTGGAACAAAGGAAATTCCTGAGTATTCAGAAGATCACCATTAACATAAGTCCATTTCCCGAGATCAACAGTTTCTCCTCCCAACCAGGTGTTGGCTGAACCAACAAACCTCCGCAATTGCAACAATGCTGATGCACTTGAATCATTTGGCAGATTCACCATCTCCATGCTTTGTTCCTTGCACCATTTCTGGGTCTCACTCCAAGATTTGCTTTCACCTTTGAAGTGGACGTAGCATGTCTTGCCGATGTGAGTTGTGTTGCACAAAGAATTATCTTGACAGTGAATCCGGCAGTTGTCTTCTGTGGATGTCGCTGAAAAAAAACCAAAAACCGAAAGACATAGTATTTTCTTTCAGTGCATCAAATGATTTCATGAAATCTAGACACCTTGGCAAAAATGAAAGACTGGAGCAAATCTGTCCATGAATATCAGCAGCTGTTCCGATTTGGACTATTTTTCTTCCTCACAACAATGCATTTTACCCAGCTGACAAAAATTGGTAGTTAACTGAGAGTTATCACGTGAAATTGCCCCTCAGTTATCACGTGGAAAACTGATAGGTTATTGCAAACGCTAACCACGTGATTTTGTCACCAGTTAACCACGTGATTTTCTGGGGGCAATCTTCACCAGTTAACCACGTGATTTTGTGGTGAATATCTTCACCAGTTAACCACATGATTTTCTGGGGGGCAATCTTCAACAGTTAACCACGTGATTTTCTGGGGGGCAATCTTCACCAGTTAACCACATGATTTTCTGGTGAATATCTTCACCAGTTAACCACATGATTTTCTGGGGGCAATCTTCACCAGTTAAAATTCTTTGAGAAGAGGCAAAATCTCCCACCGGTTAACTTGGCTCTTCATCAAGCCAGTCTATTTGGACTGTTTCAAGCAATAGCTGTGGCTTTCAATAGCTGTGGAGCTGAAATAAAGCCACAAGAACTTGCTGAAAATTTGTCACAACCAGTGTGATGCAGTGAATCTCTTTTCAGTCTTCTTAATGGGTCACCAGAATCAAGGATTGTAGTCGTACATGATTCACATTTCGTATAACTAGTCTTTGGTAATAATATCCAGTATGTGCTCCTTTTTGAGCTAATAAGTTTCATTCCACCATATACTGTGCATTAATTCAGATTTAGAAATCATAATCATTTGTTTAATTAGTTTAAACTCCGTTAAAGTCAACTTAGTGCGGAACTCGGTATTAAAACAGCTGTGTTTCTAGTACAGGTGGCTCCATCTATATTTCTGGGGGGCTATCTTCACCAGTTAACCACATGAAGAAAAACATGTGATAACTCTCAGTTATGTCATGAAGATAGTCAAGTGATAATCTGGTGAATTTCATCACATGGATATCCTGTGAAAATGCTGGGGAGTTTTTTCACATGAAGAAAAACACGTGATAACTCTCAGTTATGTCATGAAGATGGTCAAGCGTTAATCTGGTGACATTCATCACGTGGTTATCCTGTGAAAATGTGGGAGTTTTTCTCACGTGAACACAAACACGTGATAACTTTCAGTTATGTCATGTTCACCAGTTTCCCCCCGTGTTTATCACGTGAACTTCATGTGCATTGTCAGCTGGGTAATGAGTTAGAATTAATTGCAATAATTGATTGGAAACTATCAACAAAATTGTTACTGCCCTGAAAAAAGTGAAATTTCAGTCAGCTTAAATGATTGACGTGGTTGCACAATTTTTTTAATCTTACATAGCTTGTTGTTTTAGATTGGCAAAGGAATAGTGCAAAATTCAAATATGATTGTCGAGTCTTACTCTGGTTAATCTCAATGTTAAATAGAAACTTTGTGAATATGCCTTGAAATAAGAACTATTTCCTTGGACCTGCAATGCTGAATCATACAAAACTAACTTTTGTGCCAGGTGGCAACAGCATGCAGTTCTCATTTTCACCAGGCTAACATTGTGTGGTATATTCACCAGCGGAATGATGAAAGGCCATTTCGTAAGCGAACTGAGCACAAGAAGCATCCAAAATCTGTGCAGTGATGGTCTCAACACCAAGGTTCCAAGGCAAGAAATTAGTTCAAATGGACCCAGCTTCTTATCAATTATTTATTTTCATACATGAACGAATATGTCCAGATTAATTTTCAAAATGTTTCAAAATTCCAATATAGTCCAATAATAACCTCTGTACTTATCATTTTGGGTGAATAATTTATTATCATCCATGAAAAGCTAGATTAAATTATTAACACGATTTTTTTTAACAAGCAACAAGAAATCATAACAAAACTAATTAATGATTACACAGGCCTAAGAGTAAGCAATCAAAATCATGTTGCTGATAAAAATTAGTTAAAAGTTTGACAAATTTAAGTATCGATCTATCTATCTATCCATCTATCCATCTGTCCATCTATCAATCAATCAATCAATCAATCTATAAATCAATCAATCTATCTATCTTCTATCTATCTATCTATCTATCTATCTATCTATCTATCTATCTATCTATCTATCTATCTATCTATCTATCTATCCTTCCTTTTATCTATATTTCTGTCTATTTTAGTCATCTCTCTAACTATCCTTCTATTTGCCCATCTATCTGTACCTTTCTATATACCTGTCTGTGACAGCCTGTCCAATGTTTTAAAGCAGTTTCCTCACTCTCTTCATTTTCTATGCAGTATATATGTGATAATGAAAATGAAAATGACACATAATTTATTTGCTCGCTCTTAAAATAATAAAAAAATACATTGATGGCATATAGATAATTATACAAGTTAGAGCCAGGGACCCTGTCATTGGCTCTCAAGACAAAAGTACTGATAGAGAGTTAGGAAACTGCTGTTACCTCATTATATACTAAAAATAAATAAATAATTTCCTGCGGAGGAAAACTCAACACCCCTCCCCGAATATGTTAAATGGTTGCTTGCTGAGGGGGTGACCATTTAATTTCCAGGGGAGGGCTTGGAGCTTTCCTCTGCGGGAAATTATTTATTTCACGGCAACGGAGGCAGTTATTATTTATTTCAAGCGAGCAAAGTCACCGAATATTCATTCCTGAATCAAGCAATACCCTATGACGAAATACCCCTACACGAAAGTATTCATTTGAAGATTGGCCAAAAAGAATTGCCTAATTTCACCAAAATTGAACAAGAAATTATTTATTTTAAAAATAACCCTAAACCTTTTGATATTGGTTGTCCCCAACAGAATCCTGATGGAGTAAATTTTTAATACATGTCATTCATGATATTGGAAAAACTGTACAAACAAGTGATCGAAAACATCAGTAAATATCAAACAAAATAGGAAATAAAATGAAAAAAGTAAAGCATAAAAAATGATGGGAGGATGGATTATCCAGGTTTTAATCCGCTTTATGTCCTGTATTTATGCATTTGGTAGGCTTATTAGGACAGGAGGAGGACACGGCAAGGAGGCGAAAGATGATTGAAACAGCCATCCAACATAGGTCCAGGTGACCCGGGTCACCTGGCAAGAGCTGGATTCGAACCCTGGACCCAGCGATTGGAAGCCTAGCATGCTACCACTAGACCAACCCTCCCCCTTATCAAAAATGAATATGGAAGTTTAACCTCAACAGCAAATAAATTAAAGAATATTCAATGTACAATCAACTTACCTTGAAGAACAACACAGGATTCAACAGCAAGCAGTAACATCAACAAGAAAGGAGGTCTTGCTCTCTTAGTCGCCATATCTCAAAATCCAAGAGGTATAAATCGGAAGAAAATCCTGGCTTGGATCAGTCTGTATGAATCGGCATGATATATAACCAATGGGAATTGTGTCCATGACAATTAATGCATAAATCAGCTGCATCAGTACTGCTATGAATAGTTTACTTGTTTCATATCATAATATAATGCATCCGATCACAATGAGGAAGCCACAACAATTTACTATGGGCATGTTTAACATGGATATCAGTAAAATCATGAATTGTTTTAATTATTGATGCAATTAACTGCAGACTTTTTTGAAAATTGTAATGTGATTAAGGAAGTGTGTATGTGTATCCTTGATGAAGATCTATATTGAAATTGTAACCTATTTTGATTGTAGCCACAAGCGTACAATTAAACACAAGTCAGTCGTGGGAAAATTAAGTAACAGCGTGAAGCAATTAGCCTCTGACAGTATATAGGCCTACATAGGGGAGACTGGGGCACGTTGATCAACTTTTTTATCTTTTTGCTCTCAGTTGAAAATTTCTCCAAGTATAAGTAAAATCTATTACCTCACACTATTGCCAAACCAAATATATCTACATTATATTGTTGTGGAAAATAAAGAAAATTGCTTTTAGCCAGTAAATTTCTCCTTTTTCGAAAATCACCTTTCCTGATATCGCCGTGCCCGTTGGACTGCCATGTGGGCACGTTAGACCATGGAATAAATGTCTAGCAAAGTGAAAAGAGTAAGCAAACACCAAACTGTACTCTTACAGATCACAGTACATTTGTGTGTCATTGCTGACTGGTAATATCTGAATATTTACCGGATAATTATATTTTAAGTCCTGGCCATACCAGCTCCATCTCAACTTCTTATGAAAATATACACATAGGTGTACCGGAAGCTTGATTTTGTTTGGAGGCGAGCGACATTTGCCCGAATTTAAAGATTTAAATTTAGTACCATTTCAAATGAAATTGTCTGGAAATAATTAATTTTCAATAGTTTTTATTTTATCATCTGCCCGAATTTTTTAGCCTTTTTGGCCGAATCTCACTGTTTCCCAAACTTCAACGCTTTAAAACGTTTTAGCTAAAACCGCAAGAAGGTCTCTTCACTGGGGCTGTATGTTTTGTATAAAAAATATCGTGGATGATCCAATGATATACCCTGAGGTCCAGCAGACCCTGGTCTCCCCTATAAATCAGTTGTGTGGGGCAGAGACCTGTGTAGCAGATTGGAATACTTTCACCAACAGGTGAACATTAAAATCAGGTTGCTCACAAACTTTACCTTCTTTAGCCTTTCTTATCCGCCATGCAAATTCCTAGAAAATACCTTAAATTTATAATTTTCAGATTTTTGTGGCAACCATAACCCCGTTCTTTTTTGGCTACCATGCACTGCTCTTTCAACTCAAATAGTTGCCATGTTTTTGTAATGAATGATCATGTATACTTTCTTTGAGTTAATCTAAATATTACTAAATTAGTGCTTTTTTCAGTTATATTATGTTATATTCAGCAAAATTTATGACATAATCTAGTCTGGAACTGGGCATTTTCACAATTTTCTCTTTTGTTAGTTTCACCTAACCATACCTGTATTTTACAGTAACAGAATTAAACAAATTGGTCATATTATTCTGTAAATTAAAGATCTTGTTCAGGACAATTCAGCCTTTTTTAGCAACCATTTTTCATCCCTCATGATCCTGCTTTGAAATCCGAATGATACAATGTAGTGAGTGTGTAAAACAAATATGAATGTGAAATTAAAAATTAAAATACACAAAAGATGTCCATCAAGAGCGCTTTCTATGTACTCGCTTGTTATGTGCATGCCATTGTGTTATTTTTGCTATTTCGCAGGTTGTTTTTGCTGAGTAAAATTGGTAAATTAGGCTATAGGAGAAGTAAAAGACATTAAAAATGTCAAGAAAGGGACATTTCTGATTTTTGAAATTTCAAGAAAGGGACAATTTCTGGTTTTTGGACAATTTTCAAGAAAGGAACAAGTTCTTATTTTTACACAAATTCAATGGGTTGCAGCTTCCCAAATTTTGAAGATACAACTTTAAAATTTTCTAAAAATCGAAGATCCTTTCACAAACTGTTTTAATTTCACAAATATCTGAGATGTTGAGGTAGGGAATTTGTATACCTGCAAACACGAACACATACACGAATTTGGCCAGTGGCGTAGCTAGGATTTCTCTCTGGGGGGGGGGGGTAAATGACCCTGGATTTCCCCAAAATGTTATCGACAACATGGGGTACTTGCGACAGGGTTCAGAACTTTTGACAAACTTTACTGAAATCTCAAAGAAAGCATATTTTAGAATCTCAGCAACATTGAAAACACACAAGTTTTTAAACACTTTTACTTGTTATATATGGTAATGTATTTTTACACTGATGTCAATTTACATCATTCAATACAGATTGGCCGAAAAAAAATCATGAAGTCTGTCACATGTACCATGTCTAAATTTAGTTCAGTGGTTTACACACAAGCTTGGTAAGTTACTATAAAGATGTATGACACTTTGAAAGCCTTGAAAGGATGTTCGTTTTTGATGTTGCTGAGCTCAAGTTAAAACTTCTTTAGAAAAAGGAGCAACTTTGATAAACTGGAGCTTGATCTGTTATGATAAATACTTCTTTGTGTCATTCATCATACATCAAACATGGAATCTGCAGATCTGTATTCAGATAAAAAATCAAGGCAGGCAAAGACATCATTGAAAAAGCCATTGGCCGTAAGATCAGACAAGAATCCGCGGATTCAAAGCCTGGCTCAAGTGGCGGTGATGACGGCAAAATATGTAGCAATGCTGGTGAAATAGTTAACTCGACTTTATGGTTTGGAAATGGCAGAGAGAGGTGGTTCTGAATTGCGGCAATTGAAGTGTTGTTATTGTAGTTGTTCCATGTACAAAATAATATCCAAATAACGACGAAAAGAATGTGTACGATAAAATCGTGAAGTCGCCCAATTGCCTCCTTTGAAAAAATTAGCGAAATTGAAAAAAATTTGGAACAAAAAAAAAATCGTTTTTTTTTATCTAGGAAAACAATTTTTTTCTTTTTTTTTTTAATTTAGGAAAAAAAAATTGTAAATCTTGGAACAAAAAATGTTTAAATTTGAAAAACAGAAGTTGCCCGATTTCCTCTTTTTGAAAAAAAAAAATTAGTGTAATTGAAAAAAAAGTTGAAATTTTTTTTTCAAATCTTGGAAAAAAAAATTTTGTGAAAAAAAAAAAATTTTGAAATTGAAAAAAAAAAGTAATTTCCATACATCTAGCTACCCTAACAAACCAATAAAACACAAAAAAAAATATATTGAACCTATGGTTATTGAACAGTAGAGTTTACAGACAATATTTTCAGACCATTACTCCTGAATTAGCCTGGTGAGCCAGGCTAAAAATTGGTCTGAAAATTCCTGTTTCATTAAGCAGTGCTCAGTGAATTTTGTTTTTGAATTCTAATTCCACATAATTTTACATGTTCGAGTTCATCATCAGCATTTTCTCCAGTCATTCTTCAAATTGATCTGTCTTTTGGACTTAATATTATTAAGACTTCGTAAGCTCGTATGTCAGGAGTGAAATTATGCGACCATAAAGACCAACTGGATATACATTACTAGTACTATTTAGATAGATAACAAATACCTCAACTTTCACACTAATATGCACTATACAAGTCTCTCCTGCCGGTTCCTGTTTTTTTGTCAAGTAGTCATGCTTTGAAGTTTCAAATAAAGCGCCTGCAAGAATTTCAACATCATTTCCCCAAAAATGTCTTTTGCCATTTATATTCTTTTTCCCTCTCTGTTTTCCCCTTTTCTTCCCCATCTATTTCCCCCACATTTCACAATTTTTCTCAATTTCCCCATTTTTGCCCATTTCCCTATTTTTTGGTCCATTTCTCCATTTTTCCCCAAAAAGTTGTCTGGGGGGCAATAGTCTAGTCATTATATGAAAATATTGGGCCTAACCCGGAACAAATTGCAACACAAATGGTTCCAGTGGCATTTGGTCGCTAAATATGTCAAGAAAGACTTACTAAAAGTCCTGGAAATTCCATGTGGTGGAACACCCCAAATTAGCCATAAATGCAAGATGGCCGCCATAAAAATCATGTTTTTTGCAAATAACTCAGAATCTATTAGATATAGACCCCATATGTGTATGAAACTTGAATATAAACTTGGGTATTACGGACATTTTGACACTATTCCCATGTCTCTATCTCTAGTAGTTCTCAAGATACAGCATATTTAATCTCCGATTTTGCAAAAAAAGCTGTACATCGCCAAAAATGTAATTTATGAGTCTTGATTCTGAATACCTGAAGTATGACTTTTACCTTACCTATTAAAGATACAAAAGGAATAACTTGTGTTTAATTTAAGACCCCAATCATGTCTCTACCTCTCTTCAATCCCCTATTGTGCCATATTTTGCATTTGGAAGTGTTCCCTCGAAATTCCTTTTATTTTGCTAAAATTGGCATTTTATGTGAAGGAAAGTGCTCATTTTGGGTCTGAAATGTACGAAATATTGTGGGTATGGAATTAAGCCTATTCTGAGTTACTGCTGCATGTTTAATGCTAGACAGTATTAAACTAAAATCAATAAAGAATCACACAGAGAATCTGAAATAGACAAATTTTTCCAAACCATACATTATCATCGATTTACGTCACGAGCGGCAATCAGCGCCCAGGATCAAAAGTTTACTGGCAATTTATGAAGCAACTGTTTACTTCTCTGAGACGTATGGCATATCATTTAAAGCTCTCAGAGAGATCTATCTATCCATGTGAGAATCACACCTGTACCAGTGATGTGATTGAGGCTGGACCACTAGAAACTGAGGCAAGGCTAAGGCCATCAAAATATGGCCCCCAGACTGGCCACGCTACCTTCAACTGAGCCTCTATCCCTAATGAAGTGTGTGAAATTGCGAAATTGGCTTAAGTTACATGACATGAGTGAAGGCCTGTTCATGGGCAAGCTTTTGGAGTGTGTCCTGCGTATTCACTGAATTCTGTGTAAATTAAGTATATGTAAGTTAATATACCTTTCAAAGTTAGAAGTAATATTTATATTTATATGCAGCTTTCCAAAATGATATTTCAGAAAAAATCAAGGCATACACAGAATCACACTTCACAAAGTGAAATTTTGGGGCGAAATGATCACCTAGTCTCCTCCTTGACAAATAAATTAATAACAAACAGACAAGTGTAGATAGCAAGGGGTTGAAGGGCCACATAACAAAATGAAAATGTTTAATATATAGCATGATTTTATATAGCGCCCATTCCAGGTAAATCTGCTCACCCGCGCTAACCACACTGAACGACAATCATATCAATCATTATGGTGATCATAGTGATAACCTCTGGAGTCTGGACATGACCAGAGCGGGTTTTGAACCCGGATCCACTGCACACAAGGCAGACATGCTAACCATTATGCTACGGAACTACAAAATATGGTAATAGTCAGAAGTAAAGGGCTATCCACAGACTATCAGAACCACTTTGTTTCAATAAAAGTAATATTATTTAGTTGGAGCAGCTTCATCAGTAGTTTTAAGACGTAATTAGATCCAGAGCAGAATTATCTGCTTGGTAGAAGCTGTTTGTCTCAAACTTGGCTATATCAGGCCTAGGAGTTTCAAGCACAAAGTGAGGTACGTCACCAGTTTCTGTGTTGAAATCATGCGCATGAATAGCGATAATACCCTATAGACAATACAAGCGTATGAAATTCGAATTTGTAGATTGCAGAAGAAGAGCCGTTTTGCAAATAACATGCAGATATGGTGCCAATGCAATAGTTGACCTTGTACATGTAGTGGTTAAGGTTCCCGCCTGCTCCGCTGAAGGTCTTTGCCTGCATGGTTTCGAACCCCGGGTGGGGAACCCAAAATTTTCAGTGTACCTTTATGAGCAAAATCCCAGCTGGATGTCGTTCGGACGAGACGTTAAATTGGCGGCCCCCTGTGTCAGTGTCTGTGCTGGGCAAGTAAAAGATCCCTCACATGGGGTAAATGTGTAACATGTTGAGGACTCCTGCTCTCTCTCTCATCTAATCAATCAACCCTCGTGAGCGCGCAGAACTGGGTTTACAGGACTGCACTTAGCATATCTATCTATCTATCTATCTTATTTTGATAATGTTCTGGCATGCAAAGTATTTTCTCTTTTATAGTATTTGCATATTTTGAAGAAATACAAAACTTGTGGGAGCTTATTCCAAAGTCACATGACAAATTCCAATTATAATACAACCATAACAGTGATCACAAACTGTTATACATTATTTGTTACTATGTGTGCTTTTAGCAGTTAGACATGAGATAAAAATATATAAGAATCTGCAAGTTATAGAACTAACAACACCCAACAATAACTGTGAATTTTGATGAAATGTTTTTCATATTTGATAGAATCTGTGACAAATATATCAAAACACACATGTCCAGGGTATTTCTTGGACTTGTCACATGCTAGTATGTGGATGGATTAAATCGATTAACAAGCCCTGATATTATATACCATATCTATCAATGACACGTACTTCCGTTTTTTTGGTTGAAATGCTTCCGAATATAGCTCAAGAATGCAAATGGAAAGGTTTTTGTTATCAGAAAAAATTAAGCTGCACAGCAGCAGACCCTCGGCTTTCATCAGCTTTTCTTCCATGAAGTCCTAATTCATTGTATTTATAAATATTTTCGTGTATATATATATATATCTCACCACATGACACTAAATTTTATTAAACAATGTCAAAAATTGACTGAAACGTGATTGGAGATTTTTTTGGAATTTTTACCTTTATTTCTCGAAGTATCTTCAATTTGAACATGGTCATATGACAAATGTGTGCAAGGCAATCATATAACACATTCTCATATATATATTTAATAATTGTTTAAGTTTATAAATTTAGTCATTGCCATTCATTTTTGAGAACCAAAAATTCCCAAAAAATTTCCAAAATCTGTCATTTGTTCAGTTTTTGTATTTTTATCAAAATTTCATAACATTGCCTCTCCAAATGAGCTAAGTAAATCATAAAGGTGTAATTTAGACATCTGAATGCAAAATTTATTATTATTTTTATACTTCTAATTTTGTCACCTATATAGACTTACGTATATTCTTAATTTACACAGAATTGAGTGTTAAGCCAGGCACACTCCAAAAGCTAGCCAATGAACAGACCTTCACTCATGTTACGGAAATTAGGCCAATTTCGCAATTTCACACTTCGGTAAGGGTTAGAGGCTCAGTTGAATGTCTCAAGGCCGGTTTCGGAGCTATATTTTGATGATCTTAGCCTTGCTCAGTCTCTGTTCAAATTCTTGGTATTGCCTCGGTCTCGGGTGTGTTTGGGCCAGTGTTGGAGGTCCTCGAGGCTGGCCTTGCGGCTACACTTAGATGGTCTCGGTCTTGGAGGCTGATGCCTCAGTTTCTAATGGTCCGGCCTCAATCACATCACTGGTTCAGGTGTGATTCTCACGTGGATAGATAGATCTCTCTGAGAGCTTTAAAATGATATGCCATACGTCTCAGAGAAGTAAACAGTTGCTTCATAAATTGCCGGTAAACTTTTGATCCTGGGCGCTGATTGCCGCTTGTGATGTAAATCGATGATAATGTATGGTTTGGAAAAATTTGTCTATTTCAGATTCTCTGTGTGATTCTTTAGTGATTTTAGTTTAATATTGTCTAGCATTACACATGCAGTAACTCAGAATAGGCTTAATTCCATACCACAATATTTTGTACATTTCAGACCCAAAATGAGTACTTTCCTTCACATAAAATGCCAATTTTAGCAAAATAAAAGGAATTCCGAGGGAACACTTCCAAATGCAAAATATGGCACAATAGGGGATTGAAGAGAGGTAGAGACATGATTTGGGTCTTAAATTAAACACAAGTTATGCCTTCTGTATCTTTAATAGGTAAGGTAAAAGTTTTACTTCAAGTATTAGGAATCAAGACTCATAAATGACATTTTTTGCGATTTACAGCTTTTTTTGCAAAATCGGAGATATCTAAATATGCTGTATCTTGAGAACTATTAGAGATAGAGACATGGGAATAGTGTCAAAATGTCCGTAATACCCAAGTTTATATTCAAGTTTCATACACATATGGGGTCTAAATCCAATAGTTTTTGAGTTATTTGCAAAAAACATGATTTTTATGGCGGCCATCTTGGATTTATGGCTAATTTGGGGTGTTCCACCACATGGATTTTCCAGGACTTTTAGTATGTCTTTCTTGACATATTTAGGGACCAAATGCCACTGGAACCATTTGTGTTGCAATTTGTTCTAGGTCATTTCACATAATGACTAGACTACAACTTGCCCCCCCCCTGTCCCCCCCCCCCCACTAGCTACGCCACTGAATTTGGCATTCGTGTAAGTGTGAAATATTGCAATTCATGAATTTGTGTAGGTGCAAAAACGAACATTGCAACCTTAAACTTGGCTAAAACTAACTCTAACCCTAATTCTAGCCCTAAACCCTAATTATCTATAGCACTTCCACGAATGCTAGAAATTGCAGTTACACAAATGAAAAATGCAGTACGTACACGAATGTTAGTTTTTACATATATACACGAGTTATATGCTCGTTTTGGCATGTCCACAAATCTGTTCTTGCTCGTTTTTACACCTCCACAAATTCGTGTACATGCCAAATAATGAAAAATATATACATGTTGGTTTGCACAGCGTCCCTGAGTAAAGTTTTGGGTTAAAAAAAATTGAAAAAACATACCACTAATGCAGCGTTCAAGAACACAGTCAAGGGAACACTTTAAGACAAAAATGAAAACAATCTGTTGGGAATTCTTTGAGATATGACACTTTTTACAATTTTGGTTTATCACACCACATATTTCATGCTGTAATGATTAATTAAATCTTGTATAATTGTCTAAAAGTAAACTTAAGCTTTTGATATGTTATGTTGTATATATGCTTTCCAAACAAAGTTATTGTTTAAAAATTATGTAATTTTTTTGGTATAATATTAATTTTAGTGTGTAATAAACCTCACCCGTTTCTATTTTTAAGACAAACAGCTAGACACAATTACTCCAGAAACAAATTCATTTTGCTTCTGTTTTCATGATATATATAAAACTACAGATTGGCATTCATTTCATCTGTTTTAACAGTATATAAATACGTATAGGTTATACAACTAATTTGAGGTGTATAACTAACATTTCAGGTGGTTTAGTTGGCCTGTGTCCTGGGCTCTGCTGATCTAAGTTGTGGAAGTGGTTTAGTTGTAAAAGATACTGCCAGGTGGCTATAATTTCATGGTAAGCAGACTGACTTCCGGTTGACGGAGAGGCAGCGAAAATTTTAGGCTACGGTTAAAATAGCTTTTAAAAGTAGTTTTTAGTATTGCTTTTAGTGCAAAACTAGGTGAAAAGGCTAGATAAGGGTTACCTTTACCTTAAGTGGCGTTTCCGGGCATCCCTGGATCGGGAGGAGCAGCGAATTTCTGGCTGGAAAAAAAAAAAAATTATCGAATCCACGTGGATAGACTACATGGAGGAAAGAACCAATATGGCGTCTGCCGTGGAAGAAAACGTCATCTTGAAAGGGAAGTAACTTTTTCTTTCTCTCGTCGCTTAGCGGAGCACTGAAGTTTCTAATCAGCTGTAGTCGCTGTAGTTGCTGCATTTCCCAAGTTAGAAAGCATTTGTGCTTACGTAGTGTAGAATTGACACTTTAGCAGTAGTAACATTGTTCCCGCATGTCATCTCTCAACCATCCAAGACCTGAATCTGCGGTCACCCGCATATATAACTGTCTTATCTGTACAGATTCAAGGGGTGATGGTTTGGCAGATGCCCTTGAAAAATGTCAAGTTGACGACTTATTAAGAGGAATTAACTGTAAAGTGAGGACCGAAACTATTGTGAAAAGAGGAGCCACTATACAGGTCCTCCATGAAATAGTCGCAAATCACTCCAACCTAGCCTCCCTAGATATAATTATCGTTGCTGGAGGTATTTGCAATCTGACAGAAAGGATATTTGGATCCAGGATTAAGACTCTATACTACAGGGATAGGACTAGAGCTGATATCCTGAGAGCGGCAGTTGAGGATCTTTTTCGGATCTTCGGCCCAGTGGTGCATGTACCTACAATTGCCCCAGCAGGATTAATAAAATACTACAGCCATCACAACAATAGAGATCCGGAGGATATCCAGGCCTACATAACACAACAGAAGCATCTGGAGGCTGATTGTGAAGTGGTGAATCAAATCATTGTGGACAACAACAAGGAAAGAGACTTGCCAACCCTGACCTGGGCAAAACAGTGCATCCACACATGCAAGAAAAGGGATCACCGTACTAGAAAACTCCGGACAGTCAGCAAGTTCTCTGAGAAGCAACTAAGGGACGGATTACACCCTGACAAGGACCTGAAGAAAACCTGGTTCGCACTGATAGCTGCTCACCTGGTAAAAGTGGTCAGGAAACTCCACAAGAGCGAAGAAGCACTGCTTGACAGTAGTACACAGTCAACGGAAGAATCTGACCAAGAGACCTACAACTTCAAGCGGAATCGCTCTTGCAAAGAAGAGACGCCCCGAAGACAGGATGGAGATCATGCCCCGTACCAGGAACGCCGGACAGTGTCAATGGCTTCGCCAGCCCCAAAGAGGAGCAGGCGCTAATAGTCATGCCACAAGTCTTGTCCAAATATTTGAATGTCTTCCGGAGAACATTGAAAGGACAGGCCCGAATGACAATGTTAGTATCAAAGCTGTCAACTATAACCTAAATAAAGATAAATCGTTAACTAAAAAAATTCAAGCTAGTACCTTAAATGCTCCATTCAAGATTGAATTTAAACCCAATGTAAAAGCGGCCTCCGTCTTGATTCGCTGTCAAGCGGGCCTTTATTAGTTGCTTAGAAGAGCAGTGCATGCCTACTTCACATTAACTCAAAACCATCGTTATGATAGTCAGATTACCCTTCTCCAAGAGAAATCTGCAGCGATGACGGTCCAGTCAAACTACAAAATAGTAAAGAAAGGAGGTGGTAACGCCTTTTATACAGTCACCCTTTTTCATACTACTTCAGCAATTCAAACAAATGGGAAGGGAACGGTTGATTTTCTCAATGATGACTGGCCAAAGATTATGCAGCTAATAGAACAATATGAAAAAGCCACAAACAGGTCACATGCATGTTTTAACGAATACATTAGGCAACAACTGGGTCTACTCGCTAATGAACTTAAGAATAAGCAACCAGAAGGACAATGTCTGGCTGAAAGTAGAGGGCGTGGGACCACAGCCCAACGAATTGAAGGACCTCAAGAACATCTGTCTCTACCGGCACCAAACCAAGCAGGGGGAACTGATAGTGCTGCTGCAATCTGCATCAGGGAGCAAGAGCAAGACCTGCACTCCCGGGTAGCACGAGCAGCCCAGGACTGTATGGTACTGCCAGATCCTTGTTCAAGTAATATGGGTAATACAGCCCCAGACCTTAGGACGCCACTGCCGGATCCTTATTGCAGTAATATCGTTAGTACAGCCCTGGACCATAGGATGCCAGACGCCATCGCAGACTACCTACCAACGGAATCAGGCGAGGTACACCCGGGTAGCCCGAGCAGCCCAGGAGTACCAGTGCTTGATTTGGAAGAAGGAACACTGACGATGCTACAAGAGACCCGAGAGAGCAAAAATGGAAGCGATGATTTGAATAGGGGGACTGTGGCTAGGATGCCACACGATGCCGCACTCAGGAAACATTCTCCCGGTGTGGTGTATAGACACCCAAATGCCAGAAACCAACCAAGCCTGCCAACAACAAGAATGGTTACCTCTACCTTAAATCAGCATGAAAGGAGCCCTAGAATGCAAAGGGAAACACCTGATAGGACAGCAACTCCACAGACCTGCTACAACTGTAGATCTACTAGGTCTGAATGGAATATGGCACTTGCGGATATCCAAGCAAGAGAGAAGAGGGCTGCACAACAAGAAAAGAACATTAAAGCAAAAGAAAAGGAGATGGAGAAAATCATGGCCCAAGTGGAAACACAAAAAGCAGTTATCGTAGGATTGGAAGCCAAAGTAAAAGAGGTAACTGCCACAAATAGGATACTGCAGCAGATTATAGATGCAACCGAGCACTGCACACCAACTGCACCACAGAGACAAGAACAACAGGCCAATATTGCCATCAACACCACAGAACAACGCTCTGAGCTACAGAAGGCCAATGAAGAGATTGGGCAGCTCCGAAGTGAACTCCGCCTCAGAGAATTCGAATCCAGGATATCGGACAAAATCAGTAGACTTGAAGACAGGCTCACCACTGGGCACCCACAGTACTATCCATACTCGCCTCCGCCCTTTATTACGCAAATACCTTACACACAACCAAACTGGCAACCTCCAGTATTTAGCCCCCCGGCCCCTGGGGAGCTGGCCCCCCCCTCAATGTACCCTTCAATCCGTACCTGGAACGACATTCTCACCATATGAGACAAAGGCAGCATGACTCTCACCAGTCACAGATAAACCTCCAAAGGAAGCAGAGACAAACCACGGCCAAATCTGCTGACAAATCTAAGCCTAATAGTACAAAGGGCTACCAAGCCAATGTAACTTCTGGAGGGAAAAACATGCAGCAAAAAACCGACGGGACTTTACTCAAAGATGGAAGTAATGATGCACCAAAAGAGAGCCAAGATGCCCCAACTACCCTTTCTGGAAGAAATAAAGGAAGCCCAAGTGCTAGAGGAAGAGTCATGCTTGGAAACCTTCAGTCTGTCACCGATCAGCGGGTTGATAAGGAAGAAGAAGAGGTCATAATGCTGGAGCAGGCCTTCCCACCGGAAGCCTTAGACTACTCAACCAAGTCACGGAAGCGCACTGAATGACCAAGAGGAAAGTCTAGAAGTGGGACAGCAATACATCGGACTGGGAACTCTAGAAAATTAGCGTCCATCAATATACAGGGTCTTAAACAAAATCAAGTATTTCTTGATCTGCTTATGAGGAATAATGATATAGTTTGTATTCAAGAACATTGGCTGTGGTAGTACGAAGTGAAAGATATACAGGAAACTTTTCCTTCATCTGGGGTTGAGGCGAGGGCTGTAGACACTGGAGCAGAGATTGTCGAACACCCGTGCAGAACTAGCGGATATGGAGGGGTCGCCACAATCTGGAAGAAGGAATTGTCTCCGTACATGAGGGCACATAAAGAGGAAGGAAATAACCGAATACAAGTCTTGACTTTCAACCAACCGGGGTGTCCAATTTGTCTGATTAATTGCTATCTCCCTTCTGGAACCAGCAAAGAGGCAGTGCAGAGATTTGGGGAAGATTTGGATGTGCTGTTTGAACTGGTGCAAAAATTTGCAGAGTCCCACGAGGTGGTAATCCTGGGCGACCTGAATGCGGACCATTACAACAGGCGCAACAGCAAGGAACAACTGCTGAAAAAACTGATCATCGAGTTAGACCTGGTCGACTTGGGCGAAAACACCTCCAAGGACTTCTCTTATATAAACCCCTACCTAAATCATAGATCGCGACTGGACCACATTCTGGTGAAGAGAAAAATTTCCAACATCACCTGGTCCCCTTCACAACTAGTCAAGGAAGACGCTGGCTTGAACTCCTCATACCACCTTCCTATACAGACTACGTGGCGTTCAGCAGAGTGCATACCCAGGAGCAAAGTAAAGAATGACAAGAAGAAAATTTTCATGCTCAACCACATGGACATTGGATTCTTCCAGACAATGGTTGAAGAGCTACTGACTGACATTAATCTAGAACTGCTTACTTCAGATGCAGCCACTACAGTGATTCAGAAAGTGATTACGAAAGCAGCAGAAACTGCCACTCCTCACAAAACCATCTCAGCGGGGAAGAAAGATGTCAAAAAATGGACTCCAGAACTGGCCAATGCTGTCCGAATCTCCAAACAGGCCCACTTCAGGTGGAAGGCGAGCGGTGGTCTGGATATGGATACCCCTGAATGGAGACAAAGGAAGGAGGCGACTAAATCAGTCAGAAGAGTCCAAAGACAGCAGGCAGCCCAAGATAGAACTCAACTTCTACAAGATATTAGTCAGGCAATGGAGGGTGACCAGGCCTTGGCTCACAAACTCATCAAGAAACAGAGGACACAAGATATGCTTAGCACAGCAATCAGGATCAACGGGCAGCTTACTACAAATGATGACACCATCAGGGAAGCCTGGGCTGAGTACTGTGAAAATCTAGCACACACAGAGACAAATGAAGAAGAAGAGATGTTGCTATCATGTATGAGGAAACTGGCAAGTAGGAGAGCTCGACCCATCTCAATAAATAGGAGCAAACTGGATGATGCTCTGAGAAAGCTAAAGAAGAGGAAGGCGGCGGACCTTCACAATCTCCGGGCGGAGCATATCCTGGCACTGCCAGAGACCGCTAAAGATGCACTTAGCTCAACTTTAAATGCAATACTAAGAGAAGGAAAGATCCCTCCCTCTTTGAAATCTTCATATAAACTAATGATCCCGAAGCCTGGCAAGGACAAACGAGACATGGACAACTACAGAGGGATTACAGTGGCACCAATACTGTTAAAAGTTCTGGAGATAATCTGCATGAACGATGAACTTCAGGATGCCATTCAGGAGGACATCTCAGATCTTCAAGTGGGTTTTACACCGCAACGATCCCCGTCCATGGCAAGCCTGCTAATAACAGAGACTGCTGCGGAGGCAAAAGACAAGAAACAGCCCCTGTATGTTGCGTCTCTAGACGCAAGGAAAGCGTTCGATGTTGTCAACCACCATCGCCTCAAAAGTAAGCTATTTGAACAACCAATATCCGGAAATTGGTGGGGCCTACTGGATGACCTATACGTTGGAACTAGTGAGAGGGTCCGATGGACTGGAATCGACTCGAGCGTGTATGAAGTAACCCAGGGAGTGAAACAGGGAAGTATCATTTCTCCCCTGCTTTACAAACTTTATATTAATGACCTCCTTAAACAAATAGAGTGCAGTGGTCTGGGAACAGAAATCGGAGGCCTCTTCACCGGCAGCCCTGCCTGTGCCGATGACGTGGTGCTGATGACGTTCCAACAAGAGCAAGTTCAGGCACTCTTGAACTGCGCCACAGACTACGCGAATAACCACAAATATAGTCTGCATCCCAAGAAGACAATCGTCACGGACTTGGTTACTCCTAAGAAGAAAACCGAACCACTGGAGAATCGGGGTTGGAAAATCGGCAGTACTACAGTAACAATTGACGATTCATTTGTCCACCTTGGACTCAAGTGGAATGGTGGTAGCGGGAGGGTGGATGTGACATTCAATATCCAAAAGGCCAGGCGCATGGCTTATTCCCTGCTGAAGACAGGGCTCCATGGAGTTAATGGACTCGACCCTCCTGCTGCAATTAAGATAATCCAATGCTATGTTACACCTAAGCTGCTTCATGGTCTAGAAGCAACAGTCCTAAGAAAAGAAGATCTAAATTCATTGAGTCTAACATATAGAAAAATGCTACGTCAGATACAAGGCCTTCCTCAAAGCACTGCAATCGAATTCATCCATCTCCTGAGTGGCGTCATCCCCCTGGAGGGACAACTACACCAGAAAGTCCTTGCATTGTACGGAAATATCTGTCGACTGCCAAGGAATCATAAATTTTATCGATTGGCTGAGAGGCAATTGGCCATTGGTACGACAAACAGGCACAGCTGGTTTGCGCTGGTCAGTATGATCGGGGACACATATTCCATAGACGTCTATAAAAATCTTACGTCACCAAAAGCTAAACTAGAATGGAAGCAACTCGTCAAAACTACCATAAGAAACCACTGGGAAGCTAAGCTCATCAGCGATGCAAGTGAGAGGAGTACACTCAGCTGGTTCATCACAAGCAATGGACTCACCTCCCATGGACTATGGGACCCTTGCAAGGGCGAACCAAGAATGGTGGAGGCAGCCACTTGCAGAGCTAGAATGCTCAGCGGACGCTTCATGACAGAAAAGAAGAAGGCAGAATTCTCCACAATTAGATTCAACGCAACATGTAACATCTGTGGCAAGGAAGAAGAAGATATAGTTCACGTATTAGTTAAATGTCAAGCCCTGGAAGAGTGCAGAAGGAGGAGCATTATAAGATTGAAAGATTGCTATAAGGAAGCGGGAAGGAGACCACCAATGGAGGACGAGGAATTATGCTCAGCGATCCTGAATGGGGACTGTTACATAGGCACTCACGGAACTGGACTGAATGTTGTAAAAATTCCCCTGAGGGAAAGAAGCCACATCAATAAAATTTGTAATCTAATATGCCTCAACCTTGTAAGAGAACGGGACTACCGTCTTCAAGGAACTGCCGTTGTGGAATAAATACAGACTCTTCGCGGCTTGAATCACACCCGGGTAGCCCGAGCAGCCCAGGAGTGACCATGCCGTGGAGAGATCCTGTACTCCCTTCATAAGCCCGGAAACGTCACAATTAAGAATAAAATTCGTCAGTCACTTGTACAGTTTTTATTTTATTCTATTCTATATTAGTTTTTAGCCTAGCCGTAGCCGTAGCCTGTATCTTAGTTGTAGCCAATTATCCGAACGGATTATTACAATACTGTTTTTAACTGCAACTTTTATCACTCCAATGGATTTTATAATGATTTTATATTATTCGAAATGGAGGTTCGTCTGAACAAGAGGCGGAAAATAACTACAGAAGAAGAAGAAGAAGAAGCCAAAAAGCCAACTTGTGGAAAATGTCAGAACTACAACTGCAACTTCATTCTTCTTCACCATCTTGGAAGGCTGCTGCAGCTGTGTTTTTGAAGGTGAGCAACTGATGCGAACAGTTATCTTGGATTTAGTGAGTTATGTCATTAGTATGGCTTGCTAGCGCAGTGCATTGATGATAAGTGTATCCTAGGACGTGGAAGGTCTACTGTTGAGCTCAGTTCAAGTTGATGCAATGTGCTACTGGCCATTCTCCTACCACAGAGCTTGACTTCACACAGGGAGCCAGGGTCATGAGGGTGCTACTGGCAGACCTAAGGATATCACTAGAAATGGCCTGGGGGGGGGGCATAGCACTGGTGCTACAGTCTGTGTAAACAAAGCATGCTGGAGGAGGTGTCCAACTTAGGGGGGGGGCATAACATGGGGCAAATAGGCGGCCATAAAGCTCAATATTGGTCTCCTCACCATCCACTATTTATATAATACTAATGAAGAAGAGACAACTTTGCTCATAGGAGGGGGAGGGTTGGTCTAGCAGTAGCATGCTGGGCTGCCAATCGCTGGGTCCGGGTTTGAATCCTACTCTTGCCGGGTCACATGGGCTCTATGTTGGACGGCTGTTTCAATCATCTTTTGCCTCATTGCCGTGTCCTCCTCCTGTCCTTATTAGCATACCAAGTGCAAAAATACAGGGCGTAAAGCCCCAATCATCCATCCATTAATACTTTGCTCATAGGCTTACGGCGAGCACAATTTTGAGGGGGGGGGGGCCAAGCGACATTTGAGATATAAGTTTAATACCATTTCAAATGAAATTGCCTGTAAATAATTAATTTTCAATAGTTTTTATTTAGTTATCTGCCCGAATTTTTAACCTTGTTGCCAGAATAGTGCTGCTTCCCAAACATTTGGAGGGGGGAGGTGACCCCCCCATGCCCCTCCCCCTCCCACACGCCTATGAATTTCAAAATTTGCTCTTGAATAAGATAGAGGTCTGTAGCCTTTGCATACACATCTATAGGCGGAGCCTGGGTGGGTGATGTCGGTGCCTTGATCGGATGGGTGTGCACCCCGCTCCTTTCATCAGATAAATCCTTCATATTGCTATTTTGGAAAAAAAGATGAGTAATAGCTGACGTAACAGAGACCAATATCACAAAATTGAGACAAGCATTTAAAATTCTCTACATGATCACATGTTGATGCAGAAGCACAGAGAAGATATATAGTAAGTCACAAAAAAGATAAACCTTATTTGGCCATGGCTGTAAGGAGCAGACTCAGACTAAGACTCAGACTGAGACAGCTTTTATTAAGCCCATATAGAAATGAAATTACATGTTATTTCACTAAAAGTTGTGAGATCATAGATCTATATTCAGTCAGACCAAGAATTATTCAGACTCTTGCTGTTTTGTTATTATTTTTGAAGGAATTACAAAGTAAGCAATGAAACATGCAGTCAAAATCATCTTTGGTATTTAGTGTAACCTGTCCAATACAAATTCACTGCAAACTAACACAAAATTGGGTGAAAATAGCCACTTTTGTCGACTTCAGGAATCAGAAATTATTCAGACACTTGTACAAAGTTGTAGAAAGTGAACTATTTACTAATATTTATCCCAAACATTGCTAATAAACTACCATGGGATCATTGTGGCCACATTGGATGACAGGTGTGATCATCATTTAAGCTAATTTGGATGAATATTTGAGATAAACATCTGATTCAGTTTATCACATGCGTACCGGCTGTCTTGAACATGACAGCAAATTTAGGTCTAATTTTCTTGACTAATGTGGCTGAAATCTGTCAGATATTAATTGGAAATATTTCAGAATATGATAAAATTACAATTGTTAACTGTTCTATCTAAATAAAATTGAAATACATGCTTACTTGAGAAATCTTATGCACTTTGGTATTTTCCTTTCGTTTTTGGCTTCAACTGCTCTCTGGATCCTTGCCCATTGAGCCACTGTAATCCATCAAATCATTTAAAATAAAGTGGCATGGCCTTCACAGCACTCCTGAATAGATTTTAAGATTTAAAAAATTCAACAAGAAAACCGAAAGTGCACCCTTATAGAGCAGGGTTAGGAGAACATCTAAAGACAATAAATGAAATATTCCGTTGGGAAAATTTTGAGTTATTGTCATTTTGAATTTTTTGTTTATCACACTCATACTTTCTTGCTGATAAGCGGGCATAGAAAGTTGAAAAAGTCATTTATCATGCTTAGAGAGACAAGTGTTGATGGTAAGCCATCATTGTTTAATTTACATGATAATTGTATTTGTGTTAGATATGTGTATTGGCAAAAATAGTGTAAAGAGTGTGACAAACACATGCTTATGCATATTTATCAAAGAAACAAATTTGTAGCCTCATTAAATTGATTCGTTCATTTGTTGTGAATATTTCACCTGCTTTTAGCTTGATTTGAATTTAATTTAGCCTTTCTTTTGAATTTTTGCAATGTTTTTGATCAAAATATGACATTTGAAACGAGATAAATTTGTTGATTATTCTTACTGAGACTGAATTTTATTTATATAAATTGCCCCAATATATCATATAAAAAATTGGATGAATGTTAAGAAATAAACCCCAACTGCGGCAGTGTGGCTTTTGGTGATCCAGGAAGTGAGTTAATGAATATTACTGACGGATTTTTTTTTTGCAATAATTTCGTGACAAAAAAACTCATTTAATGGACTAACTGACTCATCAAAGCCATCATAATATGAACGTGAGATGCTAAATAGCTTGACAATTGATACTGAAGCACAATGTGACACTGAAAAAGAGTCACTCGTGTGCAAACAACAGCAAAGGTAGACAACTGAGCAATGATGGATCAAATAATCACTTTAAAATATATCTTGTAGAGGCTATAAGCTGATTATCATGCCAAGGTATTGTTCTTTTAACTTCTGCATCTTGTGGCATTTGAAGATATTGATAAGTAAAATCTCCCAGACATGTATGATAATAAATAACACACAATTCTGCAATGAGAAAATGCATGAAATATTCATGTATCATGTAATATACATTTAATTTTGCTAAAACTGGCCTGAATACAACAAATCATTCAAAGGAATTAACAGAGGCAATCATTAAAAGCAGCAAACTTACTTGCAGGTGTATTAATTCCTATGACATGCAGTCACATGTGTTTATCACACCCTGCACAATATTTTTGGTCTAAATATATCTAACACAGATTCAATGGTAATGTAAATTAAAGAATAATGTCTTACCATCAACATTTGTCTCCCTAAACATCCTAAATGTCTTAAACAGCTTTTTTTGCCCCAATTTCAGCATGAAAATATGAGTGTACACGTGATAAACCAAAAATTTTAAATTAATATAAGTCAAAATTTTCCCAACGGAATTTTTTGGTTTTTGTCTTGAAATGTATTCCTGGCGCTGCTCTAGAAGCGTGCGCTTTCGGTTTTCTTGTTGAATTTTTTTTAACTTGAAATTTATTCAGGAGCGCTGTGCCTTCCTAAGTTTGTTGGCGCCGGCAGATCGTTAGATCTGCCAGCGTCTATGTTTTGAACTTGTAGCATGTTGTCGTTTTGTAGAATGAACTCTTTGCTCTGCCTAACTTTGACTTCTCTCCTACACAAAAGGGCCTGTATTTCAACATGCCAGCTGTTTTCAATCCAGTTGAGTGATGCTGAGTTTCTGAAAAATACTCCAGATAACCTCAAGTGACCTCAAAAGTGTGGATTTACCCCTTATCCTGACGACTCTTGATAGGTTTCATGTAACTTTGCAATGAGTAAACTTTTATCCCACCCTTTTCAACATATTACATGATAAAATGCTTGTTCTTATTTAACAACAATCCCAGCTCAGAGGTTAGGCTCAGAGGCCAGGCTCAGAAACCCAGCTTAAGGCCGCAGCTTAGAGTCCTGGATTTCAACTTTGACCTGACTCTGAGTCAGGACTGTGAGTCAGGACTGTGAGTCGGGACTGTGAGTCGGGACTGTGAATCGTGACTCTGAGTCGTGACTCTGAGTCCCGACTCAGACGATCCCAGCTCAGAGGCCTGGTTCAGAGGCCAGGCTCAGGGACCCGGCTTAAGGCCGCAGCTCAGAGTCCTGGATTTCAACTTTGACTTGACTCTGAGTCAGGACTGTGAGTCAGGACTCAGAGTCACGAATCACAGCTCAGAGTCCTGGCCCCTAAAAAACCCATTTTTTGAGCTTGTATATCAGTGCAGAAGCGGCGCCATTTCGTCCATTTGGGACAGAATTCTAGTTCACTATGGATATACTGGATATCCCGTTTACGCCAGTTGTTTACAAATGGTATGCCATACTAAAACTATAATGTGCTTTCATGGAGCAATTTCCATTGGAATAGCATTGAGGCCGAAGAACCATATTTTTGCCCTCTTGCCAAATGAAGTTCGAAGTGCCCCATTGAGTTGCTGTCTGGACCATGCATGGAATATAGCTTGAAATTGATAATGAATCTTACTTTCCGAAAATTTTTCAGATTTTGGTGCCACATGGTTTTTGTTATGGTAAAATTGGACAAATAAATACAAAAGCTCAATGAACTTAATATGCGGCCTTCTATGTTTCATATTGTGACTCAAAGTTTTAAGAATACAATTCTAAGGTAAACTAAAGCAATTTTAATCACTACAAGGCATCATTGAGGTCAAAGCATGCATGAAATGTGATTAACTGGACATAATGCTTATCTCCAATATTTATCCTAATTTTCTCTATTGATGGTCACACCTGTCATTCTCTGCAGTCATAATGATCCCTAGGTAGTTCATGAACAATATTTTGATATAAATACTAACAATTTATAGTAAATATTTCACTTTCTACAACATTGTTTTAAAAGTGTCTGAATAATTTTTGGTTCGTTGAGTTGACAAAAGTAGCTTTTTTCATCACATTTCTTGCCAATTTGCAATAAATTTGTTTGTGCAGATTACATGTAATGCCAAGGATGTTTTTGATTAATTCCTTAAAATAATAACAAAACAGCAAGCATCTGAATAATTCTTGGTCTGACTGTATATCAGCATAACTACGTCCCAGTGTTTGAATCCTCTGATTCTTGTGTTTCTATATTAGGCCTGAAATTAGATTTTGACCTTCATTTTTTACCCTGGGTTCCCCAAGGGTAATATTATCTGAAAAACCTTTTTTTTTTTTTTTTTTTTAAATAATTTGTTGTGTCATAGATCGTATGAGTCTTGAGGGGCTGTTGTCAAGCCGACTTTGTATTATAATATCGCCCACATGACGATCGCAAATGCGTTTCAAGGAAGGCCAATAATGCATTTGGTAGTTGCTTTTTGCAGTGCATCTATTCTCAGCAGCAGTCAAGCAATGCTAAATACTCAAATTGAAGCTAATTTTCTCCTGAGAACAATGGTATTAATATTATCACTGTATATTAAATAATAAGCGAGATATTCAGAACCGCGATTACGCAAATGTGCATTTTTTAGAAGTTTTGAGCTGAAATTGAGTGGCCTTGGGGGGACCACTTAGACTTGCAGGGATTTGATAAAATTTTAACAGCATGATTATTTTACCATTCCACACAAAATTAATACATGCTGAATACACGAGATTTGAAATTTAAAAAATTAGTTGTATTTTTTTAGGCCACCCTAGTATCCATGGATCTTATAAATGCTGAATTGCTAATTCCCAACAGAACCCAGGGTTTGAATCCTCGGATTCTTGTGATAATTCTGATTTTTGTAGCTATGTCTTTAAAGACATTGTCTTAACCCACACAAAATCTTACATGTCAGTTAACTTAAGAGTAAATAGATTCATCAAGGTAAGGAGAGCGTACTCCACTCGCCTGAGCATGTGAAACGTCATCAAAAACTATGTATTTCACTGCTGGAGGGTGCTCAAATACATGATTTGGTTTGCAGACCTTAATACTCGTATATATCATATATATTATGTCCGATTTAAAAAATTTTGTAACCTGCATATATCAAGTAAACTCCGAATTACGCAGTGCTTTTCCTAGCCATTAGCCACATTGGCACTGGCTAATGCATCCTCCATGTGGCTAATGAAAATCACATATTTTGCATGCAAATTAGCCCCACATGCATGCATTTCACTTAAAATTGAACTCTATTGCTAATTGAATTTATGATCACAATAAATCATGCAGTGGCATATCTGGGATTTTTTTGGGGGGGTTATTGGCAAATTTTCCTGTAGTCAAATTCGGTTTTTGTTTAACATGTTTTACATTTATAATGTATAACAAGAAATTCTTTAAAAAAAGAATTGTAGGGACCTGAGGTTTCTTCAAACACATATTTTATTTTCCAAATGTTCAAATAATGTTTTATGTATGTGTAGTTGCATCTATACCTCCAATGTACCACTGTGAATGTGTGATATGACAAACCTAATACATGTTACATCATGATTAGGCATGCCTAATTACAGGTGTTATTAACATAGACAGCAAACCAAGCAATGAGAAGCCCTTTTAGATTCTTTGTCATGAACATGACATTTCTATTTCCATTACAACAAACTAATTGTGGCTTGCATAATATTTGGATTATGACACTTTTAGACTGGTCAGTTTGTGAGAAGTTGAATATCTAATGTTCTCATACAGTGTTTTCTTTTATCACTTGTCTTATGTTGTCTCAAATGTTTATACACTTAGGCTATATAATTTTTTGAAGGAAATCTCTATGGGATAATATTATGCTCCAGGTGTGCTTTGGATATGGTCCCCAATGTATTATGCTCCAGGTGTGCTTTGGATATGGTCCCCAATCACTCAACCATGACAGCTCCCAAGGTCATGCAGTGAAGGAGCTACTGAGCATAAAGAGGGGCAAATATATACTTGATTTGTAAATTGTAGTCACAGTTACCTTTGCTGCAGCATGAGTATCCTCCTAATATTGGAGGTAAATTTGGAGGGTACTCCTGCTATAGGGAAAGTATATTCTGCAAGGCCAACTTCCTAGTGGCCCCCTCCAGAAACTCAAGAAGCTCCACCAATGCAGTACACATAAATTGATGACAAGTAGCACTTGGCTGATTATTTTTGCCCCTTTAGTTAGGGACCTCCACTGTCAAATCTTTCCACATTTGGAGCTTATAACACAGATCTGAGATGGTCCCTACAAAAAGCCAGGCCAAGCCAGCTGTATTATAATAGGCAAAAGTGCCAAAACTTAATTTCTGTGAATTGGAATCAAATTGATTTTTTGGGATTGATATATCCACTTGATTAAGATCTATCTATCTATCCACCTATATAATCTATCGACCAATATAATCTATCTATCTATCTAGATGTGACCACATAGTTCCATTGTGCCTATATTGGGCTGTCCCAAAAGAAGTGAAAGTCATTGGGGTTAACCTAAATGTGTTCTGTAGCCCCTCTCTGACCCCCATGTAAAAGTTCAGCTCATTTGAAGGTGTTTTAGATGTTGCTCAAAAGCTCCAAATACAGATGTGGGTGTAACATTGAATTTTCTTGCGAAATGGCTATTTCTGCTGATAGTTCACAAATTATTGGTGTCAGACAACCATTACACATGGGTAGTTGATACAAAGATGTATAAATTATTCTGCTCACCGTGGCACCAATTTCACATCTGTACCTTACTTGGTTCTTGTGTAATTGACCAACGTATACTATTTTACATGAAAAATTGACGGCAAGGCAAAGCAACTTTCTTGAAGAAGATTAATTGCAGTCTAATTTTGAATTTAAACATTTATAAGACAATTACATATTGGTTCCATAGTGTGACAGAGAACGTCAACCAGTGTCTTACAATCTATTTCAGACTATTGAAACAATCTAAGCAGTTTTTTTAATCGCAGAAAATTGTGTAAATAAGTATTTCCCATAAATGTATATTTTCGCAATACCCAAGCTACAAATATTAAATTTATTCCACAGTGTTTAGAATAATTTATATATCTTTGTATCAACTATCCATGTGTTTTGGTGGACTGAAACTGATAAGGGACCGTTCAGAATTTATGACTGGGGGGGGGGAGGTGGGAGTTTTGGCCGAGGGGGTACTAACTTTTCACACGTGTTTCAAGGGGGGTATTAATTTTTGACAAGACTTCCAAGGGGGGGTAAGAAATTTTAACAATTAAAAAATGTTAAAAAACACGCATAAATTCATTATATTTGGACTTTTTTACGCGCTAAAGTCCGCGAAATGACGCAAATCTCTACGCGCGGCCGTGTATAACAGTATATATATGTGTATATGGCTTTGTATGTCGAGGGGGGGTACTAAAAATATGCATGAAACCTAAGGGTGGGGTACTAAAAATCCGCATGAAACTCAAGGGGGGGGTATCAATTTTTGACGGGAAGTTCCGGCAAAACTCCCACCCCCCCCAGTCATAAATTCCGAACGGTCCCTAATTTGTGAGCTATTAGCAAAAATAGCCATTATTTTCGCATGTAAATTCGATGGTAAACCCCATGTATATTTGGGGCTCTTAAGCAACATCTAAAACATCTTCAAATGAGCTGAAATTGTACATGGGGGTCAGAGAGGGGCTATAGAACAAATTTAAAGGTTAGCCCCAATGAATTTCAGGCTTCACTTTTTGGGACACCTAACCTATGTTATACAAGAACCCAGGGGTTCAAAATGGAGGTGGTGTAGTGTCCTAAGTTAAAGTTATATACATTTAGTTGTTGAGCCAAATCAGCTTTTGTCTCTTCGTAGTGTCCGTTCCCCCCCTTGTAGTGTCCGTACCCCCCAGAGCTTTTGGCCCTGTGCCCATGATTGCTTTTTAAAAGTTAGAGATGTCATGGTTGCAGGGATTACTCAACATGCTCAACAAGATTTTTTTGACCCCCGATGACCTTGACCCACTTTTCAAGGTCAATGGGCTCTAACACCTCAGTTCGGCAAAAGTCAGAATACAGCAGCGCTGCTTCATATGGCATCCCCCGATGCCATTTTCGGCAACCGTTGCCTCATACGGCATCGGAGAGATGCCAAATTCGGCATCTCCATACTTCAAACAATTCTCGGCAGGTGGCGCTAATGATCGGGGATTATGTTAATACTGCCACATAGTGTTTATATGTATTTCTTTGAATCTGCCCAAGGAAAACGACAATCTATCCCAGCATTTAAGAGTTTTTGACATTTTTAAAGTGCAAATTAGCAAATTTTTGTGTATGACCACAAATTTTGGGTGTTTGACTATGCCAATCACACAAGGACTTCAATAATATCACTGGAAATGCAAAGAAAAAAATCTTACTGAAATGACCAGAATTATCAGGGGCTTAACTAGGATTTTTTTAAAGAGGGGGGCACAATGTGCCTAAATGAGGCAGGGGATGACCAGGAGGTCTGGAGGAGACTTTTGGCTCTCAGAAACCAATCATATTAGATTTCCTTACAGGCATTCTGAGCAACCTGGATAACCATGATGCCGCTTGAAAGACAGGCCATGATAAATTATTATTATAGAGTCAAATGACATTTTAGAAAATAATTATTGAAATAAATTAAAATAAAAAATGTTATACGAACTTAAACAAATGGCATGATATCAACTCAATGCCTTAGATTTGATATTCTAGGCCCAAAAAAGGCTTAAAATTTTGAAAATTTGAGTCAGTTGTTGCCGTTGTTTCCTGGCTCTTTCCCAGATCTTCCGAAAGAGCGTTTTTCTCCTTCCTTCCCTGCTACTCTCCTGTTTATTGCCTCCTCCAACCTCCATCTCTGCCTTGTCCCTCATAGATCAGCAGAGCAGAGCTCAGTATCCATCGAACCTTTTCTTGTGCAATTGCTGCATCAATGACGCAGCACACTGTCGCGTCCTTATTACTGGGCGCAGCACCTTCTAACTGGTACCAGTGTTTAGGAACTTTAATTTCCTGCATTTTAAGATAAGTTTGGGCTCTGTACGACCATTATTTCCATGTCAAAAGTGCGTCCGAAGCACTCGAGGTTGATGTCCGAAGTTTTGTTGACCAGTATGTTCTTTTCCTGGCATTTCTAAAAAAATCGGCCTGATAAAAATATTTCAAGTATTGAACATGTTTTCTAATGGTAAAATCTAGATGTTTCAATCTTTTTTAGATTTTTCAAAGCCTCAAATCACCCCAAAACCATGCCCTGAAGATTCTGTTATTTCACCCAAGCAAAGATGGCGTTGGCCCAGACCTGTGTTTCCAGACCTACAGTGCCGCCTGTAAGTAAGTGAAACGCATAATTTTGTGCCATTGCATCAATGCTAAACATCCTCAACCAAACTGCTTGTTGAGGCATGAATTCTCATCCGATGAGAGGAAAACATATTGGGTCACAAAGGCCGATATATGAGGCATGTGGGATAACAATGGCAGCCAATTTTCATTGCTGTGGTCGGAGTTAGGTATGAAACGCAGGCCCAATATTATTTAATAGGGAAGGGTGGTTTACTTACTTATCAAAGACTTTGACCCATGCCTAACTCCAACTCTCTGGTCAGCAGAGAAAATTGGCTGCCATTTTTATCCCACATGCCTGACATATCGGCCTTCATGACCCAATATATGTTTTCCTCTCATCGGATGAGAATTCATGCTTCCACAAGCATTTTTGCTGAGGATGTTTAGCATTGATGCAATGGCACTATTTCATGCGTTTCACTTACTTACAGGCGGCACTGTATGTTCCTCACTGCTGCCTTTTTACCTCCTCCTGAGCTCTTGTCTAGTCCTCTCTCTCCATGCCTACCCTTTCTCTGTTCAGCATTCTCTCATTTTGCCTTGATGGTGACAATCTCAATGAGCGACTACAGAAGTGATTATGGGGGCAATGGTGACAATAAACTGTGCATAGGATCCCAGGTCACGACAGAAGTGGATGTACATAGGTTTTTTTTTCTATTTTCCTCCAAATCAGAAATGAAGACGCAAATTTTGCTAATACCTGTATAAAACTTTTACACCACCTTCTACAGACATTTTAAAAACAATCAATTGTCAAAAATATTATGACATATTTTAATTATAGGAATGATCTCGATATCGTGGCAGGGGCGGACTGGCGGCATTTTGGGCCCCGTGGCAAAATAAGTCAATAGGGCCCTTAATCCATACCATCGGCGATATTTAGAAATAGAAAAGCAAAATACTACAGACATATTAAATAAATTTGGCAAATTGTTAAAGTTAGAGTGGGGGCCCACATGAGAGAGTGCTGTCCTTTTTAGTTAGAGTGGTGTCAACACACAATCATGAACGTTAAAGTAAAATTTTTGCTCTTTTTCTTGAAATTTTTATTTTTTGGGATCTTGCATGGGCCCCCCTAAGTGGATGGGCCCGTGGCAGCTGCCACTTTGCCACATAGGCCAGTCCGCCCCTGTATCGTGGCATATTCAATAGGCCTGCCGATGGATTTTCAATAAATATTGCATAGCCAGAGTTCCACAAAATTTGTGCCGAATCCTCAAACATTACGACACAACTCATTTTTACCATTGAAACATTTAAAATAAAAATCCACTATTTCACAATTGTTTTTCTTTCTGAAGTTGTTCAGGAACTCTGCACTCAGGTATTTCCTGCAGATATCTGCATTCTGCAAGGTATCTTCTGAAAATACCAGAGGTCTTTGGCTATGCTCTTGCCACTTATCATGGGATTTAATTGCCAATAGGACTATTAGTTTCATGTAGAAAGTGGGTTGGGATCAGTGGTGTGATTAGGGCCATAATAATATTGGAGAGACAGGAAACAATGTGGATCACCACTTATTTGACGCATGTTATGCCCACTTCAAGTAATTGGGATGTCTCTGTATAATAATCTCAGACTCTGCAGGAATGTCTGAGTTCTTCAAACTTTATACAGGAATTATGTATCCCTGCAGCAATTATGAATCTCAGCAAGCCAGATGCTGGTCAGCAGCACCCAGTTGCACCCTGAAGGTATTCTATACTTCCGTGGAATTCCTGCAGAAATACAGAATTTGTGCAGGAAATTGCAGAAATCCACATATTTATACAAGATTGCAGAATTCCTGTAGAGAACTGCACAGGTATAGCACTCTAACCTTATGGCTACACCAACCCACCCAGAGAATCTTTGCTGAAGTGCACCAACCTGCATGAGCAGTGCAGTGGCGTCCCTATGGGGGGGGGCATGGGGGGGCACAGGCCCCCCCCATATTGGACCTGTTCCCCCCCCCCCCAGGTGCCCCCCCATATGAACTTTCCAGCTCTGGCTAAAATATACAATTGGTATAATGGGTGCCCCCCCCAGAGAATCGCATGCCCCCCCCAGGTGCCCCCCCCACTCAAGACCCCTCAGTTACGCCACTGGAGCAGTGTCGAGAACCTGGCCAGAAAGTTCTGCATTTGGTGTTTACACAAGCTTTCCACAATTGCAGAAATTAGAAGGTGCAGAGTTCTTGTATTCTGAAGTGTAGATTCCGAAAGCCTGCAGAATTATTACAAAACTGGAGGAAATTGAAGATTCCTGCTGAGTCAGAATAGCACAATTCCTTCAGCATGTTCTGAACCCTGGAGGGGGGGGGGTCTTTCCCAAATTTTACATAAGGAAGTGCCAGGGCGAATATAGAAAAGAACCACTTTGATACAGAAACTAACACCAAAACCACAAACCAGTTTAATCCTTAATAATGTAATAATAATAAAATAAATAATTTGCACAGCGCTGGTTTCAGGATCCTTCATTACCATCCTCCAACAGGTCTGTGTTCAGGAGGGTGTTCATTACAAATTGTTGCACAAATTTAACCTTTATGCTTATGAAATTTTAAGCCAATTCCTATAATAGGCCTACCAAACAAGTTGGTGTTGCACCCCGGGATTCAGAACTGCCCTTCAATACATAGGGACAATCAAATCAGGTTCTTCTTAACTTCATTGACAGTAAAAGGGTCAAAATATGGCAACCGTTGCCTTAAACAGCATCGGGGATGCCTCAAACGGCAGCGGGGATGCCTCAAACGGCAGCGGGGATGCCTCAAACGGCAGCGTTGCCGTATTTTGACTTTTGCCGAACTGACCTAAAAAACCGTGTCTGTGATATAATTTTTGATTGTTTTGGATTAGGAATGGAATGTTTGCAGTAATTATTCAACAAATTGACCCCAAGAACATATATGACTTCGCATGAACTCCACTCTTTGTTTCAAAGGTTTATTTTTAATTTTGAAAATTTCATCTTTTTACTGCCTTATTTAAGTTTTTCAGCATAAATTTGTCATAAAAGGAAATGTGCTATTTACACAAATCTAAGAGTAATCATGGTAATTGTTGCCCCAATACCCTTGAATAATGTCACAAAATTTGAAGATCCCCTGACTCGCCATAACCACTCAGTGAATGTTAAACTGTTAAAGGATGACTCCCTAATTTACTGCTATGTAAAAAAAATCACAATATTGACATTTTTTCAGCTGACCATATCTCCGGTCCTAATTAAGTTACAGAAAGCATAAAAATATGTCTGGAGAGCTTAGATTCTCCCCTATCTGATGGACTATAATTCTTGTCAGATTAATACCGTTAAAGTTTGCCCAATCCTGAAATATTCATCATTTGGGTCATGAGTGATATTATTTTACAACAGGAACAAAAACAGTTTGTGCAAAAATATTTTAGGGGATAAGATACATGTAGATGATATGTATGCACCCATTGAGGTTGTTCCTGATGAGATCCAATGTTCATTTTTGGACCATAGTGACGACCAGATTGTGCACTCGATTGTGTAGAAGCCGAAAGTTAATTGGATTTTGACAAAAAAGCATGAAATAAATTGTTTGAGCAAGCTCTTGTCATGGTTACGTCATCCAAATATTGTCAAACACTAACAGCTTGTGTCTTCTTGTTTTGCAGAATGCGGAAGAACATGGATTTTAAAATACTTTCAAAAAGCAAAAGATCAAAAGGATTATTCATTATATTTAGATCTTCTGCAAGAAACCAGAACTTTGGTCAGTCACTTCTAAATGGATCTTAATTCTTCAATTATTTATCTTGGCATTTCATGATGTCATTTGAGTTTCTATAATAAGCTCCTACAATGGCCACACCAGCGAACCAGCAATGTCATGAGCAAGTGACATCTGAATCGCATCATGAGCAAGTGACATCTAAATTGCATCATGAGCAAGTGACATCAGTATCACCAACTGGTTGTGTTGGAAATAAACTACAGGAATATGACATTTGCAGTCAAAGATTGAACAGTGAAAGTGGATTAAAGGAAAATGTCAGAACCTTTAGCATTGGTGGATGTCACTCTGCCTTAATGCAAAAATCAGAACCGAATTATGATGAAATTAATTCGAGAAGTAGCCCAGAAGACCATGAAAGAATTCATGATGGTAGATGTTCTGTAAATGTAATGCCCAAGGCAGAACAAGATGATGACCAAACTGAGGAAGAGGATTTTAAGCACAGATTAGAGGACCACATTGGAACTCGCAATGATGATGAATGCTCCACCAGCTTTTTACCAAAAAAGGGGAGTCAAAAAGGAATTTACAAGAAAAAATGCAGCGTAGAGAAGCCATATGGATGTTCTGTTTGTGGTAAAAAGTTTATTCAAAATGGTCATCTAAAAACACACTTGAGAACGCACACTGGAGAAAAACCATATGGATGTTCAGTTTGTGGTAAAAAGTTCGCTCGAAAAGATCAGGTTGATAGCCACATGAGAACACACAGTGGAGAGAGGCCATATGGATGTTCTGTTTGTGGTAAAACTTTCGGTCATAAGCCGAGTCTCAATAACCACTTCAGAACACACACTGAAGAGAGGCCGTTTGAATGTTCTGTTTGTGGTAAGAAGTTTCGTCGGAAGAGTCATGTTAATGGCCACATGAGAACACACAGTGGAGTTTGTGCTGAGAAATTCCATCAAAGGAGAAGCCTAGATAAACACATTGATACACACAGTGAAGGGAAGCCATATGGATGTTCTATTTGTGGCAAACGGTTCACTCGGAAGGATAATGTTTGTAGCCATATGAGAACACATATCGGAGAAAAGCCATTTGAATGTTCTCTTTGTGGTAAAACTTTCAGTCATAAGCAAAGTTTCAATTACCATGTGAGAACACACACTGAGAAGCACTTTGAATGTTCTGTTTGTGGTAAAACTTTCAGTAGTAAGCAATATGTCGATATCCACAGGAGATCCCACAGTGGAGAGAAGCCATATGAATGTTCTGTTTGTGGTAAAAAGTTTGTTCAAAGCAGTGAACTAAAATCACACATGAGAACACACACTGGAGAAAAACCATATGGATGTTCAGTTTGTGGTAAAAAGTTCGCTCGAAAAGATCAGGTTCAGAGCCACATGAGAACACACAGTGGAGAGAGGCCATTTGGATGTTCTGTTTGTGGTAAAACTTTCGGTCATAAGCCGAGTCTCAATAACCACTTCAGAACACACACTGAAGAGAGGCCCTTTGAATGTTCTGTTTGTGGTAAGAAGTTTCGTCAGAAGAGTCATGTTCATAGACACATACAAACGCACCGAGTTGTTTGTGCTGAGAAATTCCGCCAAAGGAGTAGCCTAGATAAACACATTGATACACAGAGTGATGGGAAGCCATATGGATGTTCTATTTGCGGTCAACGGTTCACTCGAAAGGATTCTGTTCGTAGCCATATTAGAACACATATAGGAGAGAAGCCATTTGAATGTTCTATTTGTGGTAAAACTTTCAGTCATAAGCAGAGTTTCAATTACCACATGAGAACACACACTGAAAAGAAGCCCTTTGAATGTTCTATTTGCAGTAAAACTTTCAGTAGTAAGCAATATGTCGATATCCACAGGAGATCCCACAGTGGAGAGAAGCCATTTGGATGTTCTGTTTGTGGTAAAAAGTTTATTCAAAATGGTCATCTAAAAACACACATGAGAACGCATACTGGAACAAAACCATATGGATGTTCAGTTTGTGGTAAAAAGTTCGCTCGAAAAGATCAGGTTGATAGCCACATGAGATCACACAGTGGAGAGAAGCCATTTGGTTGTTCAGTTTGTGGTAAAACTTTCGGTCATAAGCGAAGTGTCTATAACCACATGAGATCACACACTACACTTTGAATGTTCTGCCCTGTGGCAAAAAGTGGCAATAATCAATCAGTTTTAGGAGTTACCTGAGGCAGAATGCAATAAAACAGCAGTAGACAGGCCTGTGGAGTTGGTGATTACACTGATTAGCCATTTTAAAAAGAGGCCATGAGGGAGGATGACCCCAGGTGACCTCTGTGCCTCTCATTTGCATAGGAGTCCTCAAACAGATGTAAAACAGCAAAACAACTGGAGCTGTTTGCTTGCATGTGAAGCAGAAGAGTAGAAAGGAATGTTTATTGACATTTCAGAGGAATGACAGACCTATGGAGTGAGTTTTAGCCACTAACAGGGCTGTGACCTGAGGTGACCTCATTTGCATGTAATTTGAATATCTTAGTGAATGTTCACACATTCTGATGATGTTGTGCAGCAGCCAGATGGAAAGGATCTTTTTAAAAGGTTAAATTAAGGCAACAGCCCTGACAATAATGAAAATGTTATGAATACAAACAATTCATTAAATACGATGACAGAAAGTTCTTGTAGTCCTTTCAGTTCTTTCAGACTTTCAAAAATTACATTTTTGTCACTCAAGCTCCATCTTGTGAGCATCTTGTATTCACGTTTTTCCTTCTTTTAGCTAAAACAGATATGTAACAAATAATCATCTGTACTTGGCTGAGGCAGAAAAATGCAGCGTAGAGAAGCCATTTGGATGTTCTGTTAGTTACCCGGGTCTATGTTTACATTTGTAATATAAATACTGATTATACTATAGTTGTACATTTAATATTTCTCTGTCAATTGATTACATGTGGCACTGACTAAGATGATTGCATTATTGCACCATCTTCCAGTTCTTGTTATAACCTGTACTTACAGTTCCTTGAGGTTTTCTCCGGAATTGTTGTTTTGGGTCAAGATACTGGATGATGCTGCAAATTCTGGGACAACAGGCCCTAGAAAGGAAACTCATCACTTCCTCTGGTCACCATATAAGGATGCCAAGAAGTGGGAGTTTCCTGGAAAGGCCCTGTAGTCCATCCTATATATGCTTCTGAGTTATCTCAGAGACCATTCTTATGATGTCTTAAGTTCAATACTTTTGATTGTGTCTCTTTTGTACTTCAGGCATGTGTACTTTATGTTATATTCAACATTTTGATAGTGTTACAGTAACTGTTATGGTGTTCAATGTAGAGTAATGGGTTCTTATACTGTAGTGTAATTGTAGTTTAAGTATACCTATTGTCAGTATTGACACTACAATTGATTATAAGCCTTGTCTACATGATTAAGTTATAATGTGTTTTACAAATATAGTAATGTTATACTATTCATTTTAGTTTGGCACTGTAGTCCTGCTTTATTCTGATATAGTTATGTCATAATATTCATGTTAGTTTGACACTGTAGTCATGTTTTATTCCGATAAATAGTTATGTCATAATATTCATGTTATTTTGACACTATTGTTCAGTTGATTCTTATGATGTCTTAAGTTCAATACTTTTGATTGTGTCTCTTTTGTACTTCAGATTGTATTCTCGAGTCCTTAAATAAATTCATAGCAAACTATGAGTTTACCTCATTGTCGTTTTTGATAAACCAGCAAGAGGTGGGCTGTAATATGTTTGTGGTAAAACTTTCAGCCATAAACTAAGTGTTAATATCCACATGAGAACACACAGTGGAGAGAAGCAATTTGGATGTTCTATTTGTGGTAAAACTTTCGGTCATAAACAGAATGTCAATAACCACATGAGAACACACACTGAAGAGAAGGACTTTGAGTGTTCTGTTTGCGGTAAAAAAATTTCATCGCAAGAATCATGTTAATAGCCACATGGAAACACATATTGGGAGAAGCCATTTGGATGTTCAGTTTGTGGTAAAACTTCCGGTCAAAAGCAAGGTGTTGACATGAGATCCCACAGTGGAGAGAAGAAGTTCGGATGTTCAGTTTGTGGTAAAAGAACTAGAGAACTTGAGTGGAGATACTCTGAAAATATTTCTCTGCAGCCATATTGATATTTCGCTTGTGGTAAAGTATTTAGCGCCAAGAGCAATGTTGACATTCACATGAAAACACGTCCTGGAGGGAAGCTATTTAGATATTGCATATTCTGATAAAAAGTTTCACCATGTCAATATCCACATGAATACACACTGTCAAAAGAAGTCATTTGGATGTTCTTTTTGTGTCTTGATCATAGAAATACATAGAACGGACATGAGGCTCTAGCAGATGAAGCAACCAAATCCACCATCTTGGAACTGCCTGGCAGCCTGGCATTTGGTAACCGTGACGTCACCAATAATAGTGACGTCACTAATAACAATGTCATCATGTCACGTCATAATCAGCCAAACACAACACCTTGTTGCTCCTGCTGTGACGTCACAATGCATGAATGACATCATGTCTCAGGGCAGTTCCAAAATGGCAGATTTGGTGACCTCATCTCGAGGTGGCGTCATACAGCCTCATGTCCTTTCTATGTATTTCAATGGTCTTGATACACTCGACAGAGCAGTGCTAAGGAGTTCAGCCAAAAGAGAAACTCAAGTGAACCATGAGTACTCACAGCGAAGAAAAGCCATATGGATGTTCTGTTTGTGGTAAAATGTTCAGTCACAAGCAAAGTGTTAACAGACATATTATATTCATAGGTGTAGGAGGTAAATTAATTTTGGGGGGGATGCCCGAAAAATATTGCCCAAATTGCCCCAAAAAATAAAAACTCCCAAATTTTTCTGCCCGAAACTGCATGAAAAATCGACTTCCCAAAATTTTTTTTGGGGGGGGTGGCTGCAGCCCCCCTGTCTCCTATGCCTATGGACATAATATTTGAACCCTCTCGGGGAAAAGCCACAGGGATGTTCCGTTTCTGGTGTAACTTTCAGTCAAAGACATATTTTCGATATCCACAATGTCATGCGAAAATATAGTGGGGAGACGCATATGGATGTTCTATTTGTAGAAAAATGTGCGTCATCAGCATTGTGCTGATACAGTACACTGTAACCATGGAGCTACAAGGTCCCTTGTGTAGCTCCATGCTGTAACCACTTGATAACACGCCGTAAAGAACGAAAGAACCTAAAAGATATTTCTCAGTAGATGAAAAGTTCTGAGAATACTTATTGGAGACAAGCCGTGCTTTTTTGGGGTTGTGGTTGAAGTATTAGCAAAAAGAAAAAAAACTTTATATGTGGTAATACATGATATTTATCAAGGCAAAATTTAGTTTCTAGTCGACCTCCTGCATGGCTTCCTTGCCCTAGACTCCTTGATTACAGTTGTGATGTTGTAGTACGTGTGATTTAGCCATTAATATGATACATATCTTAAAAAACATTTTGTAAACAAAAAATATTTCATAATGTTATAATTATTCAAAATTGGTCAACATGAAATACTTATTGTTGTTTTATTGTTACATCAGTTATTTTGATAGTCATTTACAACTATGTGGCCCGGAAATATGTTGCGGTTATTCTACAATGATACATGTCAAGGTATAGGCATAGGATGGTGTTACCACGAGTTGTAGCTTACCACTCATACTGTCCTGAACATAAGTTCTGTCGCTACCACATGTCACAGATACAGTTGTCAATAAGTTGACTTGTACTGAACAGATTTTAATGAGTAATGGCTCAAATGAAAGCCAAGTCCTTCTACGACATGCTTATATAGTGAAAATAAAGTTTTATCTCAATCTGAATATCATAGAAATTAATATTGACAGTGTGTCCAAAATGTGCCTGGACAAAAGTCCTGTCGCATGCAAGAATTTATGCTGAAAAATTGTCAGAAATAATTGTGAAATTGCTAGAATGATGAAAAATTGTCAGAACATTTAGTCATGATGTAGGAGAATAAAAAAACTCACTTTGTTCAACTTAATGATCTTGTAGAACAATATCCATGGGGTTCCACAAGGACTCATGTGAAATATCAACACAGTATCAATAATAATCATCAAAAGTGATAGATAATACAGACCAATGCTTTCTAAAGTTCATAAATATTGTTTGGAATTGTCTTCCCTGCCCTCCAACTTAATTTGGAGGACGTGGGATCCTGGAAATAGAGATAATAGCATTCCCAGTGGAAGAGCAAGTATAATGGTACATGCCACGTTAACAAGAAAAAGTAAAGTGAGGGCTGCACTTTTACGAAATATGCCATTTGGCTTCCAAGTCTCGCCATAGTAGTGGTTTACAACAATTTGGGACTAAAATATGTTCTTGCCTAAAGCTACTATTCATTATATTGTCCTCTTACCATCTTGATCAATTTCTTGCTCCGAGACAGTATTTTTGTGTTTCATTATCATGGTCAATTTCAGTCAAGTCTGGATAAATTGTATTCATGTAAGCTTTAACAGAAAATTTGCATTATTGGTGCAACTTTTGCGCAGTTATAATGTTGTTTTGGATACAAAAAATTAAAAAATTAATCACTGTGCAGCTCAGCCTGTGTCACCTAGAGGTACACCCATGTGCAAAAAGTACAAAAACCTAATTCATCCTCAACAAAGTGCATATAAATGTTCCTTATCACAATCATCATCAAATGCAGGCCCAAAATAATGATCATTGGAATACATCAGTGCCAACTTGGCCCCTATGTTGATTTTTCGACCGTTTATGAAGCTCCCATTGCATCTGCTCCATCACCTGAAATGATGTACCCTCATCAAATTTCCACCAAAATGGGACAGGAGGTAGGGAAGATCATTTCTAAGGATATTAGGAACTTTTGATGATATTTTCCTGCATTATCTGCCATCCTTGACGATTTTTACTCATGAAATGTTGATATTTTACGCAAACCCCATGGATATTGTCTTCAAAGATCAGAAAGTCGTGTGAGGTGATATTTTTACTTTCAGTTACACTATGACTACATTCCCCAACATTTTTGCATTCTTTTGGCAGTTTCAGCATTCATTAAAACAAATTTTCAACATTAAACTGTGAATGCGACAAGACTTTTGTCCAAGCACTGTTGTGACAGACCCCTATTATTAGTTTCTGGAATAGTCAGACAAAGATGAAACTTTATTTTGACAATATAAGCAAGTTGCTGAAGCCTTTGGCTTTCATTTAAGCTATTTCTTGCCAAAATCAGTCAATCACAAGCCAAGTTATTAACAGTTTTGTCAATAACATTTGGATGCGACAAGACTTTTGTCCAGGACTGTAGACATACCAACTGGCAGACAGCCAACTAGTAGACAACCAACTGGTAGACACATGGGACTACCAACTGGCAGACAACAAATTCACAAGGATCTGCCAACCTCTTACTAAGGTTGTGACCAACTTTTGGTTTTACATCTGAGTGCAACCCTAAATTAATTACCTTTGTTTTTCCCTATGTTGTTTGGGCAAACGTTTGATTCTAACCCAATAAAATTACATATGGATACCTCCAGATCACCTACCTGTCCCAATCTGGGCTCCACGGCATTTCATGACCTTAGGTAGCTAGTACTGATCTTTCAAATTTGATTGGTCGAGACAACAATGCAATCAACATCCACTCATTCACAATTGCTCTGTGACGTCACGCACTACATGCTTGTCTGTTGATATGTGGACAGGCACGAGTCCCATACTCATTTCTATCAACTTATCAGTGGACTAGCAGGTAGTACTTGACGTCACCGAGTGAATGAGCGGATGTTGATTGCATTGTTGTCTCGACCAATCAAATTTGAAAGATCAGTACTAGCTACCTAAGGTCATTCATCGACCGTGGATTCCAGATCAGAGATTGACCTGTCCAGGAGGGAAGTTTAGTTGTATGATATACTACCAGGTGGCTATTGTTTCATAGTCAGCCAAAGAGCCATCTTGTGGAAATTGTCAGAATTACAAATACAACTTCTTGTCCTCCATCTTGGAAGACACATGTGTTTCTAAAGGTGAGCAATTATCTTGCATTTTGTGATCTCTGTTTATTGTATGGCCTGCTAGTGCAGAGTATTGATGGCAAACATGTCCTAGGACGTTAAAGTGCTACTGCTGAGCTCAGTTCAAGTGATGCAACGCAGGCCCGTAGCCAGGAATTTTTATGGGGGGTGTGTGGAAACAATCAAGGGGAAAGTGAGGCCCGTAGGGCCGAAACTTTGCGGCGGGGGGTCTGGGGGCCGCTCAAGGCCCCCCAGAAGCCTTTTAGACACTCTGAGACACATTCTGAGCATTTCAGAGGGTTAAATTTGATGGAAAAATTCCCAAAAAACTTCAATATGGTAACATCTTAAATTTAAGCCAAAGAACACAGTCTTTGTGAATTTTAATCTTTTCTTAGAGCCTGGTCTATACCGATGATTTGTTCAATTCACAGAGAAATTTCAACCAATAATATACTGAAAAGCAAGTGTTTTGAGCAAATAATTTTTCAAATCACAGGGTTTTTACTATATATTGTAATTAATTGAATTTCTCTGCGATTGGAGAAAATAATCCATTTTGACCTTATAAAAAAAACATCATGAACCATTTTTGGAGAATTTAATTAAGTATCCTTTAGCTTTGCGAAAACGCATAGAAATATGGAGTTATTTGCAGGGAAATTAGAGTGTCATTGACTCATGCTATGTAGGGGGCAGTGAGGGTCCTCTAAGAGGGGGTCATGGGAGGAAAACACAGGAGAGGAAGGAGACAGGAGATTCAAGAGGGATGTTGAGGCCTAAGGCATACTGAAAAGCCAGGGCAGGGTGCATGCATCAGTTATTAGGAAGGAAGTAGAGAGGGAGAATGCAGACAGGAAAGAGGTAGAGAGTTTAGAGTCAGGGATGGAGCAGGTGAGACTAGGGAGGATGAAGAGATGAAGGGGACAAAAAACAATTGGGGTGAGGGTAGAAAATGAATGTCAACAACGGAGGTGCAAGAGATGTAGGTGACAAGAGCTGGGGAAAAGGGAGTAGCTTTGGCTAAGCGGAAGAAGAAAGGGAGAGTATGAGTCAGACAGAAAGAGGACTAAAGAGGGGGAGGATTGATACTTAAGAGCTCTTGAGATGGTTAAAGCTATCAGGAGGTGGCAAGACAGCCACAAGAAGTTTTATACAGAAGTAGTCCAAAAATTGCAGGGAGATATAGAATCATAGATGATTAGTGAAGGAGGAAGATGAATAAACCGGAGAAGGCTTCAGCTAACAGGAGGAAGCAAAAACTAGGGAGGAGTTGGTCAGAGCATTGCTTCTGAATATAGAAATGGAAAGCAGAAAGATGCGGTAGGTAGAGAGTGAGGAGACATAAGCTAGGGAGGAACCAGTGAGGGAGCTATTACTAATTTGTTAGGAGCCCCAAGAACTACGGAGTAGGCAGAAAGGCAGAATACAGAGAGAACAGAGTAATAGATGGAGAAGGCATATGTCAGGGAGAGGGCAGACAGGGAGGAGAGAAGAATTGTTGTGGCGGAGAGAAAAGCTGTCGAGGAAGAAGAAAGGACAAGGAGGAGACAGATGGGAAGACCAGATATGGTCATAAATATAGGAGGCAGCGAGAGAGTAATGAGAGAGGCCCAAGAGATGGAGGAGGGTGCAGAGACACAGGAAGCAAGAGATATAACTTAGCGGAGGAGGAAAGAGCTATTGGGAGAGGAGACTCAAACTGGGTTGAGGCAGAAAGGGATAATGCAGGAGGGGAGAGTCAGAGATAGCTAGAATGAGGGTAACTGGAGAGGTAGGAGGATAACATGGAGAAGGGAATGGCTGGGGAAGAGACGGAAAGGGAGAAACCCGGAGAGTGAGGAAGGAAGAGTGGAAGGAGGCATAAGCGATGGAGGAGGCAGCGAGGCATATGTCTTGAGAGGAAAGTGACTGAAGAAGGAGATGGTACACAGGGAGGGGAGAATCGTTGTGCCCCTCCTAAAAATATTCCTATTTAAGTGCCTGATGTTAAAACACTTTCTTTGATTTGGAGTTTTGTTTCTTCTCTTCTTCAATTTTATAGAAATTGGCGGAAGTTTTGGTAGATATGGGGCTGTCCAAACACACTCTTGATGCCCCGGCCATAATTTCATTTTGGAATTTCATACTTTAGAGTAGAGCCTGAGCCACATGGACCTTATGTTTAACGGCAATACCACTTTGCATGCTAGTAGGCCTACGTGCTCTGTCCCTCAAGACCATTCAGGGTTTCTTTGTGAGGGGAGGCCTCATGACAGGATACACCCCTGCTCCCTTCTCTTATTCCCGCAATGTCAGTTATCCCCCATTTGCCCCTTGTACCTCCCTCTTTCCCCCTCTTGCCCGCGCTTCCCTTCATTTACCCTCCTCTTCCCCGTTCCCCACTCTTGCTCCCGTTTCCCCCACATAACCTCCTCATTGCCCCCACTTTCCCTGCTTTTCCCCCTCACTGCCTCTAATTAATGTCAGAGGCGGCGGAGTGACATCATGTAATTCAATCGAAGAAGAATATTCTTGTACCCTCTTTCAAAAATACTGCAACCAAGGCCTATTTAAAAAAATTCTGAATGGTCCCTCAAATGGTTGCTGTGAATCTTGAGCAATGCATACATTTATTTTTGTTTTGGAAATAAATCCAATCAAAAAGCATTGCAACCGCGTAAATCGCCATTCGCGGATTCTCGCAAAAACGCGTAAGATCATTGTGAATTCAAGGGGGAGATTGGGCTGTGGGGGGGTGTGTACACACCCTATACACACCCCCCCTGGCTACGGGCCTGCAACGTGCTATTTGGGTGCATTTCATGTTGTTTTACAAGTTATGGGACTGTGCAAATTAAATTTTATAGTCTGTGTCTGTCTGTAGATACAAAATTTGATATGTGCAATCCGCGGGTAAAATCATCAATATGCAGTGGCGTCAGTTCCTATGGACTGGTGGGGCACAAGCCCCACCACTTTTTTGCCAAAAAAGGGGGGAAAAATTCAGAGCTTCCGTAACTCTGTTGTGCCCGATGCAAAAAATTAAAAAAAGTTGTCAATGCCCCACCACTTTATTTTGAAAATGACGCCACTGTCAATATGCATGTTGTCGTACATAACAATATCATGTTGGTAGATCGGACTGTCATGTGAGTAGACCTGTGTCAATTGTGAAAGACATTCAAAAGATGTCGTTCGACGTTTGTTCAAGTTATTAGAGAAGACACTACACTGTAAATTTTGAATTTTGAGCTAGCTTAATTGATTGAGTGAGATGGTTGCACAAAAAGATTATCATAACTCAAAACAGCAAGCTATCATGGCTCAAACAAATTGTGCAACCATCTCACTCAATCATTTGAGCTAACTCAAAATTTCAGAATTTACAGTGTAGGTGTATGATTAATAGATATTTAGGTTGATTTTTGTGAAGTTTAGAAGTTGAAATCACCAAGAACATCCTCGTAGAAAGTCTGATATAAAAAGGCTGTATTAAAAGCTCAAATTGTTGCATATTTTTCATGACTTCTCTGTACGTTAGAAAAAAAAATATATATGATAGGACTGACACAGCTCCTGAGTAAATTCCCAAGTTCTAATTTGGCCAAATTTGTCTTGGTTATGAGTTTAGAAGGCAGCTCTTGCTGTTTAAAAAAGAACTGATGAACAAAGTCTTCATGTAGATTCAGATACAGATTCAGATATTTTTATTTGACCAAAACAATCAACTCGGAATACAATTTATAAAGTTACATCAGTTGTGGTCAAGGAGACAGTGACAAGTTGAATTTACAACACTGTCGTCACTGCCTCCTTTTTTGAAAGTACATCAATTTATGACAATTCATAAGAATATATCGTAATAAATAAATTTTTGATGGGGAAAAAAAAGAAAAAAGAGAGCTGTGATAAAGGGCTTTAATGCTGTTTTTCAAGTTGAGAAGCATCCGACCTGCAATACAATATTATATTAACAAAAATCACATTCATAGGGCGCCAATCAGGGCTAAAAAAATATGAATTTCCAGGAATTTTGTAAAGCACGGCAAAATGTCTACCGAGCAGTCCTGAATTAAGCAACTATACCCAAGTCAAATATTTGGGCCTTTCAAAAATGTCCAGTAGTATTTAAAACTTTTTTCCAATTCTGATGCAAATGCCACTAGAACACAGGTAGCCTTAAAATATTGTAGGGCATTGCCTAATGATATAGTCTGTTGATTCTCTTGGTAAGCAGGTGCCTTATACATGTACATAGCAACATAGGGGTCCAATCGATGCGCACAGGTCAAAAATTGTTTTTTTTTTGTTGGGCAGCGATAATGTTTAGCATGTCCAAAATATTTTTGATGGTCGCTAAAGGGTTGTAGGATGGTAGATGTAGCTGCCCGACAAAGGGTGCCACATTTTGATCCAGTGGCAAGACCAGAAATCCTGCCCCCAGAATTTGTGAAATTGTGCAGCTTCATTAGAAGTGTATGAAACCTCCCCAAGTTGCATAACTCTACAGAATCTGCTGCAAAAACTTTTCAGAAATGCAGCACTGACGTGAAAGAGGAGCACCAAAACTGCCGACCAGTGGTCGAAATAGCCCATGTCATTTGGGGGGGTCAGTCACTGACAAGACCTGAAGGGTCAAAGTTTTCGGGCCGCCGGAGGCCCCCAGAAGCTGAGGGATTTCAGAAAGGACTACATGTACTCTGACATGATTTCTGAGTGTTTTAAGCATGTATTGCTTTTGAAAACCCCATTTCTGGATCAAATCCTGCCTACAATTGGTATTTGAGGGGATTTTTGAGGGACCCCCCCCCCCCCAGTCCCTCTAAAAAGTGTATTTGAGGGGGTCTTTGTAGCATTTGGGGTGGCCAAACCCCCTTGACCCCCCCCCTTATTTTGAACAATGCTGCCAACCCCCAACCATGTTTCCTTGGGAGCTGCAAAACCTTGGACCCTTGGTCAAGAGGGTTCAGAAATCCTGCATGGAGCTGCGGAACTGTAAAATTCTGCAAATTTGCAGAACATGTGAGATTCGGCAGCTTCCTACAGTATTTAACAAATTCTTTAATAAGCTGCAGAAGTGCATAAAACTTCCATGCTGCATAACTCTTACAGAATTCCAGAGATACAGATTCTGCTGTAGGACTCTTCAGAAATGCTGAATTGACAGAGGACCACCAATTCCGTAGGAAACAGCAGAACTGTAGAATACTTCAGCTTCCTGCAGAACTGCAGAATTTATTGTAGAATTCTGCTGCAAGAAATTTAATTGTACTGTATTATGGTCAAATAAACTTAATTGTGTATTGATAAAAATATATAATTAATTGTTTGAGCAACAGTTATTCATGGTTTTGTCATCCAAATATTGTTATATTTTTTTTTAACGGTTTTTTAATTTCGTTTTTTTCCAGAGAGCTTCTGGATTGACCTTCAGCTGAATTCTCTGTGGTGACAGTTTACTTCGTAATTTCATGATCTCATTTGAACGGCTAAAACAAGCTAGTACAATGGAGAGTGAAAATGGATTAAAAGACAGTGTCAGAACCCTAAGCATTGGTGGGTCTTACTCTGCTTTAATACCAAAATCAGAACCGAATGATGATGAAATTGGTGAAATGGATTTACAAAGTTCCCAAGAAGACCCCATCAGAACCTATTATGGTGAATGTTCCTTAAATGTAATACTAAAGACAGAACCAAGTGATGACCATACCAAGGAAGAGGATTTTCAGCACAGATTAGAGGACCACATTGCATCTTACAATGATGATAAATCTTCCACTAGCTTTTTACCAAAAGCAGATCCAGACGATCTGTCTCAAGAAATTCATTCAGAAGATAATTTGGATTTGCAGACTGGACTCGAACAACTGGACTGTGCTGTCTGTGGTAAAAGGATTGAGGGCAAAAGCAAAATGAAAGTAATTATGAAGTCACACTCAGGAGAGCAGTCGCATAAATGTTCAGACTGTGAAAAGTTTGGCGTTAAAGGAAACCATGGCGTTCACAGGGGAAAACGCACTGGAGAGAGGCCATTTGGATGTTCTGTTTGTGGGAAATTGTTTAGTCGGAAGCAACATGTTGTCTACCATATGAGAACACACACTGGAGACAAACCATATGGATGTTCTGTTTGTGGTAAAACTTTCAGTTGTAAGCAAAGTGTCGAAAGCCACATGAGAACACACAGTGGAGAGAAGCCATTTGGATGTTCAGTTTGTGGCAGAACTTTCAGTCTTAAACAGAGTGTCAATAAACACATGAGAACACACACAGCTGAGAAACACTTTGAATGTTCTGTTTGTGGTAAAAAGTTTCGTTTCAAGAGTCATGTTGATAGCCACATGCAAATGCACAGAGTTGTATGTGCTGAGAAATTCCACAAAAGGAGTAGCCTAGATAAGCACATTGATACACACAGTGATGGGAAGCCATATGGATGTTCTATTTGTGGTAAACGGTTCACTCGAAAGGACTATGTTCGTATCCATGTTAGAACACATAGCGGAGACAAACCATATGGATGTTCTGTTTGTGGTAAAACTTTCAGTTGTAAGCAAAGTGTCGAAAGCCACATGAGAACACACAGTGGAGAGAAGCCATATGGATGTCCTATTTGTGGTAAGAAGTTTGCTTATAAGAGTGGTGTCCATAGCCACATGCGAACACACAGTGGGGAAAAACCATATGGATGTTCTGTTTGTGGTAAAACCTTCAGTCATAAACACAGTGTTGAAAGCCACATGGGAACACACAGTGGAGAGAAGCCGTTTGGATGTTCTGTTTGTGGTAAAATGTTCAGTCATAAGCAGAGTGTCAATAACCACATAAGAACACACACTGGAGACAAACCATATGGATGTTCTGTTTGCGGCAAAAAGTTCAGTCAGAAGGGTCATGTTGATTACCACATGAGAACACACAGTGGGGAAAAACCATATGGATGTTCAGTTTGTGGTAAAACATTCAGTCAGAAGACTGGTGTCCACAGCCACATGAGAACACACAGTGGAGAGAAACACTTTGAATGTTCTGTTTGTGGTAAAAAGTTTCGTTGGAAGAGTCATGTTCATAGCCACATGCAAACGCACAGCGGGAAGAAGCCATATGGATGTTCTGTTTGTGGTAAAATGTTCAGTCATAAGCATAGTGTCGATGTCCACATGCGAAAACACAGTGTAGAACTACAGAAACTATGAAAATATTTCTCATCAGCCATATGGATGTTCTGTTTGTGGTTAAATTGTTTGCCTCAAGGTTCATCTTAACAACTTAACATACACACTGGAGCCCTCATAATCACAGAGACACTTGACAATAAAGCGTTTGTGCTTAGAAGTTCAAGCGAAAGAGAACCCTTGATAAACACACAAGTATGCGCATTGTGGAAAAATCATGTTGTGTGGATATTATGTTATTTTAGTCAGAAGCAAAATGTTCATGTAAACATGAGAACACAAAGTGGAGAAAAGCCGTATGAATGTTCTGGTTGTGGTAAGAAGTTCAGTCAGCAGCAAAGTGTCAATAGACACACAATGAAAAAAAGGTGTATTATGGATGTTCTATTGTGGTAAACAGTTCAATCAGAAGGAAAATGTTGGTCCGCTTGAGAACACATCGTGACGAAAAGCCCCAGGGTTCTATAGATATCTTTGTGGTAAAAAGTTAGATAGCATCGTGTTAATAATAGCATTTTTACCCACAGGGAAGCATGAGAAACCCTATGAAGATATTTCTCAGCAGACAAAGGGTCAAAATGGAATGTAAATGACCACTGGCTTGAGAATAAACATGGAAGACAAGCCATGTGCATTTTATGGGTGGTGGTAGAAGGATTAGTTTATCTTTAAGGTAATATAATATTATAATATATATAATATATTATAGATTTTAAGCCACATTTAGTTTCTTGGTAGACCTCATGCAAGGCTTCCTCTCCTTAGACTTCCTGTAATATTTTTATTAGTTGCGAGATTGTGGTATGTATGTTATTTAGCCATTGATGTGACACTTATTTTAAAAACATTTTGTATATATATCTCAAACAAAAAATTTCATATTTCATATTTCATAACTATATTACATGTATAATCATTAAAATTTTGATAACCGAAAATTGTTTGTTTTTGTTTGGTTTATTAATTGTTATGATATTTTGATTGTCCTCACAATTATGGCTCCGGGAAATTTGTTGTGAGCCTTCTACAATGATACAGTTGAGGGTATAGACACAGAATGATGCAACCACAAATTGTAGCTGTGTAGCTCACAAACTATAGCCAAAATCCTGGATAGTATCAAAAAAGAAAACAAACTACTGTATCTTATGGGAGATTTCAATATAAATCTATTGGAATCAGATCGTCATTTAAGCTCATTTACTAACCTCGGAATTCTTGGACTTATTATACTCATATTCTATGTTCCCATTAATAACAAAACCCACCCGCATCACCTCATCCTCCTCCACTCTGATAGACAACATTTACTTAAATGACATCTCAGCAGTAAACACTTTGAATGGTATCTTATTCACTGGTATATCGGATCATCTTCCAATATATCCATTTACCATGGTTCAAAAATCAGGCTCCACGCACAGCCCAGAAAAGGAAGAGTGTTCTCGCTGAAGAACATGGAAAAATTTAAAAATCAAATGAAGAATACACTCTGGTCTGATGTGCTTTCAGAGTCAGACGGGAGGACAGCCTTCTCCATGTTTTATGATAGGTTTAGTAAAACCTATAATCAGTGTTTTCCTCTCAGGGACGTAAAAGCAAATTACCATAACAGAAAACCATGGCTGTCTGATGGGCTTAAAAAATCCATCAAAACTAAGAATAAACTTTATATCACGCAACTGAAAAGTCATTCGCTTGTCAATATTGAAAGGTACAAATCTTATAAAAGATACCTGAGAAAGTTGCTCAAAACAGCTGAGCGAAAGTACTATGAGGAAATTTTAAAAGAAAACGAGCACAATACACGAAAACTTTGGTCTATACTTAAGGATGTTATCAACAAGAAAAAGTTAGCATCCACCCCTACTCAATTTATTATTAATGGAAAAAAAGAAAGTAATCCTGGAGTGATTGCAGAAAAGTTTTAACAATTATTTTACAAATATAGGAAGTGATCTAGCCAAAAAGATTCCTTCGACTCCGCTTGATCCATTATCTTATATAACCAATTCTACTTCTGAGTCAATCTTCATATCTGAAGTCACATGTAAAGAAGTTGAGAATATAATTAAGATATTGAAAAATGCAAGTGCTGGTTACGATGGAATTCATGCCAAGGTGATTAAGGACAGCTACCCCTACTTTCTTTCCCCCTTTGCACATGTTCTGAATTTATCATTATCTCAGGGTTTCTTCCCAGATGAAATGAAAATAGCAAAGGTTATACCAATTTTTAAAGCTGGTGACAGTATGAGTATCTCTAACTATCGTCCTGTTTCAGTTCTGCCAATATTCTCAAAAGTACTAGAAAGAATAATGTACAATCGGATACTCTCTTTCGTAAATAAGCATAACATTTTGTACAAATATCAATTTGGATTCAGAAATAATCATAGTACTAATATGGCCCTACTAATTCTTGTTGACGAAATAGCATCTGCTTTGGAGAAAGGTGACACAGTTCTTGGTGTATTCTTGGACTTTCAAAAGGCCTTTGACACTGTCAACCATGGTATTTTACTCAGTAAATTAAATAGATATGGCATAAGAGGCAATGCTTATAATTGGCTTCATGACTATCTGAGAAATCGAAAACAGTTTGTGTCTTTTTCTAATGTAGACTCAGCGAGGTCTGAAATCAATTGTGGTGTTCCCCAGGGGTCAATACTGGGTCCCTTGCTTTTTCTGATTTACATTAATGACCTGATCAACATATCAGAAACATTAATGCCTATATTGTTTGCAGACGATACAAATGTATTTGTAAGTGGAAAATCCCTAGCAGAAATTGTGAACATTGTGAATACTGAATTAAAAAAAGTAGTTGATTGGCTGAATGCTAATAAATTGTCCTTGAATGTGAAAAAAACTCACTATATGATCTTCAAAGCTAGAGGTCAAACAGCTAATATTGAAAGTGATTATGGAGTTCTTTTGAATAACGTCAGAATTGAAAAAGTGCATTATTCTAAATTTCTAGGAGTTACAATTGACTCTAAGCTTAGTTGGGAGAAACACATATCAAATGTCAAAGGCAAGGTGGCAAGAGGGTTGGGCGTAATTACTAAGGCAAGGCGGGGTTTGAACTCTTCTAGCTTAGAAACCTTGTACTACAGTATGATATATCCACACTTAAGCTATTGTATTGAAGTTTGGGGCAATGCAGCACATACATATATGAGTTCCCTTTTTAGTCTGCAGAAAAAGGCAGTTAGAATTATCAAATCTGCTCCTTTCAGAGCACATACGGACCCACTTTTCAAGGAGCTTAATTTTCTCAAACTTCTGATATTTTTAGGCATAACATTCTCATGTTTGTTTTTAAATTTCTTAGAGGTCTTCTCCCTGAAATTTTCTCGAGCTTTTACATAAGAAGCAGTGATATTAGTTCCAGGGATACACGTCAGATTGACTTACTGCATTTACCTAAATGTAAGACAACTCTCTACCAAAAAACAGCTAGAATCTGGGGAGTCAAGGAATGGAATGCTAGAAGCAGATCTTTGAATAGGCAATGTAGTCAACAAACATTCAAAAAACAGTTGAAAAGCCTCATAATAAATGAAAGCTCTGAATAACCAATTCATTTATACTTCCAATGGTTGATATGTGAATTTGAGGTTTTGGAAAGTGTCTGAATTTAATATGAATCTGCTTAAACTTAATAAAGACAAAGCCATTGATAAGTTCTTTGAATTGGTGACGTCTTATGATTACAAACCTGATATTACCATGCCAACCCGCTTTAATGGGATGAATAGCTCACTGTTAGACAATTTCTACTGCAAATACAGTGTCCGAACATGCTGTCACACTGCAGGTATTATTGAAAGCAATGTCTCTGATCATTATCCGTACTTCATGATGCTTAAAATGAAAAATCAGAAGGTTGAAGTACAAAAATATATCACCATCTCCACCTATAATGCCGAAGCCATACAAAAGCTCAGACATGAACTTAACCAGATTGACTTCAAATCTATGCTTGAATTTAGACCTGATCAGGATTCTGAGGCTAATTTTGAAAACAATTTTGAGAAGTTTCTTAAGACTCTCACATCTCTAATACAAACACACCTCCCAACAAAAAGAGTACGTTTCAACAAAAGAAAACATAAAATATGTAAATGGATAACAAATGGTATTATATATTCAGTTAATTACCGTGACAGACTCTTTAGAAAACTAAAGAAAACTGACATTAGTTCTAAAGAATATGGAGAATTGAAGCAAAACCTCAAAGTGTATAATGGCATACTGAAAAAGCTTATCAGAAATGCTAAAGCTGACTATTATAACAGCTGCTTTGAGAGAACTAAAAATGACACCAGAAAAACCTGGGAAAATATCAATGAAATCCTGGGAAGACCAAGAAGTTCTAAAGTACTCCCTGAAAAAATCAAGTATGGCAGTGAGTCATATAGCAATACAGTAGATATATCAAAGTGTTATAATAAATATTTTATTGATATAGGCAAAGAATTGGCTAGTAAAATAGAACCACCAATGTATAATTCCTTCAGACAATATATGACTAATCCTACCCACAAGGTTTTTAAATTAAGAGAGGTAAATATCCAGGACATCTCCAAAATAATCAAAGAGCTAAAAAGTAAGACTTCTAAAGATCCCTATGGCATGTCAAATAAAATACTGAAAGATATAGTTGAAGAAATAATTGCTCCTCTAACCTTACTCGTAAACCAGGCAATATCAACTGGAAAATTTCCTGAAAAGTTAAAGATGGCAAAGGTCATTCCAGTTTATAAGAAAGCTGAAAAAGAAAATGTAGAAAACTACCGGCCAATATCTGTTTTGCCTGTCCTCTCTAAAGTTTTTGAAAAGACAATGCACAAACAGTTACAGGAGTATCTCGAAACCAATAATCTGTTCTACGATAGACAATACGGTTTTCGAAAAGGCCACTCCACGGAATTGGCAGTCCTTGACCTGATGGACACTATCTATTGGTCCGTAGAAACAGCCAAAGTTCCCATAAATATTTTCATTGACTTAACAAAGGCCTTCGATACCATCAACCATGATATAATGTGCTCCAAATTAGAGTATTATGGTATCAAGGGAAAAGAACTTAAGTTATTCAGAAACTATCTTTTTAACGGACAACAATATGTTGAATTCAATAGTGTGCACTCCTCTCCTGAAAAAATAACTATTGGTGTACCACAGGGATCAATACTAGGACCCCTTCTTTTCATTATATATATGAATGACCTCCAGATGACTGACACCAATTTTGAAATTCTATTATATGCTGATGACACAACTCTAACTTACAAAGCAGATACCACTGAGCAAGGGCTAATAGAAACGAATCACATAAACCATGATCTCGGAAAAATTTCTACCTGGCTTAAAGCAAATAAATTGACTATAAATAGCAAAAAAAACAAAATTCATGACTTTCCACCCACGATAAAAAAAGATAAAATTAGACAATATATATTTCAATAGTCAACAAATTGAGAAAGTAGATACATTTAATTGTTTAGGAATAATTTTAGATACCCACATTACTTTTGACAGTCATATAAAATCTATGGCATCATCAATGGCAAAAACTATAGGCTCTATGAAATCAATAAAGAAATTTGTTGCGCAAAAAACACTAAAGCAAATATATAACAGCTTGATTCAATCAAGACTGTATTATGGCATCACAGTCTGGGGACAGAAAGCAAATTGTCTGCTGAAGCTCCAGAAAAGAGCTGTACGAATAGTGATGCTCTCCAAGTATAATGCACACACGGATCCGTTGCTGAAGGCCCTGAAAATTCTCAAAACGACAGATCTGTATGTCGTCCAATTATATAAATTATTTTATAAAATTCAAAATGGGAAAGTCCCCTTATATTTCAAACACCTTTTTCAAAATAATAGAACTATCAAACAATTAATTAATGAAATAATTATCACCCACTGAGAAGTGTAATTAAAAGGCAAGAAATGGAAGAAGAAGAACAAAGGCAATCAGTAGGTAGCTTACACTTGATTGCCAGAATACACTGCCATCATTGATGGTAATCATTGATGGTCATCACTGATTGGAAATGTATGTTTGTCAATGGATCATTAACATAGAAACAGTCACATATTATCACCCATTAAGAAACGGGAATGAAATTTATGAAAAACGAATGACTTGCTCTGTTAAAAACTTACCAGAAGTGTAGATTTTTCCCTAAACAAAACTTTAATACCATTGCAATGTACTTTTGTGTCTTTCCTGTGTCTTTAATGACAATAAACACAAACAAACAAAACAAATGACAATAAATAGCTTGATTGAAAATGTTCTGTGCAACAGCATGATGAGAGCAGTCATATTGGCCCCAAGATGCCACCTAGTGTAATTGAAATGCAACACTGTCAATCTCCATCTAGTGGATACACAATGAACTATTCTTTCAGTGCATGGAGATTTGTGCATTTGCAGTCAAAATAAAGCAATTTAATATGGATCTAAGTATAGTAATTGTTTAAGAATGTGGCATGTCACATCATCAAGGTTTAGTTCACTTGACTGACAGGTAGGCAATATGGAAATACGACAATTGCAGCTGCTACTTGAGCTCATGTGATGATGAGTTAGCAGACAACAAGTGTGTACGTACAAACATTGAGTGTGGCAACAGGATCCTGACAACTTCCAGTGTCTCTAGAGACTAGCCTCCTGCTAGTCTAATTATTAATACTGCTGAAGAAGTGATAATCAATAGAGTAGATACTCATGGTAATGGAGGGTTTGCTCACTATATTAAAATAACTATATTGAAACAATATAACGATACATGTACAATTCAAAACTGCTATATTTGTCAAAATGGTTAAATTTATGTTATTTCTTATATACATTTGTTTTGTATAAATACGCCCATACCAGCGACCTCGAGCCAATTGGGTGTTGATCAATAAACTAAACTAAACTAAACATGTGAATCTCTTGTTGGTACATTTAAGTTGTGTTGGAAAAAAACATTTTAAAAAGTTTTCTGAAACTCTTGAGAGATATGTGATTATCTTTTTTACACTTGAGTTACATCCATCTGAAATTGTCTCTCTGGAAAAATAGAAAGAAATACATTTCGGTATTTGCAGTTGCATCACCAGATAGTAGAATCTGTTATGCAACTCTCAACTCTTCAGGTTTTCAGCTAATGTACATGCTATATCAACCATTAGGCACTCATCATTACTTGCATCTTCATTATCATTAATCTCCAAGTAATTCTCATGCTATTCGCCAAAACAAATAGTTAATTGTTCTCCTTCATCCAGCAATAAAATTAACCATATCGGGGATTATTAAATTAAATCAAACTTTGCTAAATGCAAAAGCAATAACACTCTACATATATTGTATTTACGTTTTTAATACATTTAGCAATTTAGGCATACCACATTTTGAAATTTTTGCAATTATGTTGCATTCATATTGTACGTTTAGCTATTTACCTCTATTCGAAATGTAACAAACTATTATTATTTCTGCATGGGTATATACATGTATGTTGATGATGGAAGTTTCATGTCATGTTTCATTTTAGCATTTATGAAATGTTTACAACTACCTTATATAATATAATAATTGTCATAATGTATATATATGTTCCCCTATTTACTCTTTATATCTGACGAATGACTTAATTGTTTGATATTAGAAATAGATATTGTGTAATTTATGGATAATTATTTGGTAATGGCATATACGCTCATGGCGTCAGCCAACCATAATTTCATACATGTAATCAACTGTTCATTGTCTCTCAATTTTGTAAGCCAGTTTCTATGGTCAATAAATCAATCAACCCAAAAAATGAATCATACCCTTAATTCATGGATGCTTTACGCTACTCCTCCCAAACTACTCAATGCCCACACCTAAACCTTTACAAGCAACATTATTTCACATCTCACAACAACCATAAGTGCTTCTGGTTTCTCAAACTGTTCATATTATATACTTATTAATCATTTATGCACGCCAGCCACGTCTGTCAATCTTCTTCAATGTTGTAGTATTACTTGTTCTGTTTTCCCTGGACTCTTACTCTCATTATACCCATTATCACGGGTACTATGCTAGTCAACAAAATGTCTCAAATTTGGCAACTAGTGATATTTATGATGGAACGTTTTAACAAGTCTAGATCTTGTCTTCGGAAGCCACCCTACAGATTTTGGTCAGGTCGGGCCCAGGAGTCACAAATCGTGGTGGATCATTACCAAAAGGTTTTCAGAATCAAAAAGATTTAGTACCCCTACAAGGGGGCGATACAGTAGTGTTCCTGTATATATGTACGGCTGCTTGGCCTGGAACCAAAAGAGCCACCATTGCAACTTAAAATGTCCTGTTTTTGGATGATTTCGATTAACTCGGCATGGTACTAGGCCACTCATACCCAGCCTGTCTAATTGCAATGTGGTCTATGAATACATTGAAGACTCTAATTGCGGCTCAAAATTGCAATTAACAATTTTGTTCCCTGGGGGCCAGGGTTTTCCTTGGGTTTGGGACAATTTTTCTGCCATTCATGTACATTAACCTTTGCATACATAATGCACTAGGGGGAACGGGGGCACTATGGGACGGTGGGCTTTTCTTGGATCCTGGCAAGTTATATGATATGGTAGTGCCATCATATCTTGTAATTTCACATCCTGATGTTTCCATGGTTTTATAGACAAATTACAGCCACATGCAGTAGTATGGCGAGCAAAAGTTAGTTTTCCTACTACTAAAGTAAATATGGACGGGTTCAATTCGAACCATTCTGTGGACTAACCATGAACAATGAGGCTTTCTCAATGCTTGTATGAATTTTATATATCGTAACGAACAGTTATGAATTGCTATCGTGATAAACACACTCACTGGTGTCCGAGAAATTAGCATTTTGGTGTTAAAGGTATATCGGGGCTCATTGGGACAGTGAATTCGGGGCACATTGGGACGCACTTAATATGGCAGAATTTAATTTTCAAAGGCAACTGAATGACCTGGGACAGCACAAAACAGATATATTAGGTATTCAGGCCACAATGAATAGAGGTATAGTGGATTACCATGCTCTGTGAACAAATTTGTCACAAAGCACTGTGTGTTACTTACATAGATGTCCGCATTCAGGGCAGTTTATGTTAAATGTTTTTAAAAACTGTCTAAAGTTATGAACTATTGGCACTACAAGGTGTTAATGCACTGTATATTGTCTTATGCACTACTTATATGTGATATCTATTGCACATGGAGTGTTAAAATGATTTTTTAATTGATGTCCCAATGTGCCCCGCTGTGCCACACCGGGGCACATTGGGATAGTCATTTTTATGACTGTCTGGCTGCAAAAGGGTAGGTGCAGTCTAGTTTTTATGCCTCGCATTTAAGCTCAATAGTATAGGTGATATTCATGCAAACTTCTGAGTTCTTCAGTGCTTTCAGCATTGAGCAAAATTAGTAGACGTTAAAAGCATCCCAATTTAATTAATGTGCCCCCGTTCACCCAATTTATAACTCTCGTCTCAGTTGTCTGTGTCATTTTTAAGAAGTCCACATATCACATGACAGATTATACTTCTTTCAGCCACATCATACAAAAAGCTTAACAAACAAACAGATCTTGAAATTTGTTTAATAACGACACAACTGCTGCCACATATAGCCAAGTTATAAGCATTGTGACAACTTGCCCCTGTGACAACTTGCCCCTGTGACAACTAGCCCCGGCCTATCCTCGTCATGATCAAGAAGTCAATCCGATATCTCGGTAATCAGTCAAAAGAGAATATATTCTGGTTCCACTCAGAAAACACAGACACCAGGTCCACGGAGACTATGGGTTAATGCCATCATCATGAATCAGTGCCTTAATCTCCCAAAAGTTGCCTCAAATTGGAAGACAATGAAAAATTTGAAAATGGTGAAAAAATTGAGTTTAAACTGTCATTTTCAGAAATCTTCACATAGTGCAGACAGACTACACACTTTTGTGATATCACCACAAAAATATTCCCCATGTTAAAAAATGTCAAAATTGATTTAATTGCCATGCAGCTGCTACCATCCTTAGCTGAGTAATAAACAACTTGCCCCTGTGACAACTAGCCCCGGTCTCCCTTACAGTGTACATTGTCAAATCAGTTGACCACTGGCTGGACATGTTAGAGTTAACCGAAGTACAGCATACATTATTATAAACAATAAATATTATGATATAATATATCATATTTATTGTTTATAATATATTCCTATCTATTGCAATGATTGCCTACTTTCAAAGAAGTGGAGAAAAACATATGGAACACTGGATTCATTGAAGAAACGGCCATGGTTATACAAACTAAGTAAACCTGGATGCCTAAAAAGGGTTTTTATAAAGTTCTATTGAAAATCTCATATATATCATCTTTCGTTATCTATTACACTACTTTGAGAAAATCAAAATTGAGAAAAAGTTGATTTATTTGTGTCATATATCAATATAATTGTAATTTTTTGCCATTAACTGAATGAATTTAAAGATTAATAACCAAATATCTTGTTAATGGAGCCATCAAAGATCATTTTTCCAAAGGCGCCTGATTTTTGGTCTTTTTCGGCGGTTTTTTGCTCCAAAACACTATGTTTGACACAGCCGAACACCACGAGTTTCAATCGTACAGTGACAAAACTTGACATGGGGTTAATAGGATACCTAGGGATTATTAACCATGGAAATTGTGTGTCTTTTGAGACTAGTACCCTACTCAACTGAAACTTTCTAATGGCCAGCCAGATTTCTGTAATTTCATAATAAAAATAGTTTTAAAAAATTGTGGCATGTTTAATCAAAATTTAAGTTTTAAATGGTTTCGATGTTCCTATGCAACAATGTGGCTTGATTTCCAAGAAAAAGAATGGGTGCAAATTGTTTCTTGACGGATATTTTTCCTGATAAACAGTTTTTGAACGGATAATTTTCCTGATAAACAGTTTTTTCAAGAATCAACCCTTGCCTACTTTAAGTAGCGGTATTTTGGTAGTAAACCACCAAATCACTTCAGTCCTCTCTGATTATAGAAGTTTACAGTAATATGTTAATTTTATGATAGAATGATGGAATTCTCAAGTTTCAAACTTTATTTTGACCCCCCATGAGACACTAAGAGTGCAAATACTGTAAAACTGTCCGCCTGTTCCTCCTCGCACATTTAGTATTTGTAGGGGTTTTTCTAGGACCCCCTGTGAGTCCTTGTGAAAAATGTATTTGAGCTGGTCACAAGAGCATCGGGGGGGGGGAGTTAAAACCCCCTTAACTCTCCCTTTTTTCGATCACTGGAATTTTACATGTTTTATCAATCTCATATAGTATTGCAGCGATGTGAATTGACGAAATGCATGTCCCAGGACATAAAATATCTGCTGTTGAGCTTCGTTTATGCTGCTTGGCGCATATAAAATCTTTTTATAACATTATTTTAATTTGTAATAAGCTGAATCTAATTGACCAGGTGGTAAAGACCTGTATGGGACCTATGGGCCAATGATTGACACTTATTTTTATAGTCGCGGCCAAGGATATATATCCGCGGTCACAGCTTGTGTTTATAATTATTAATCTACTTATAATTGGACTGCAATTGTGAGCTGTTGACCTATTATAATTATAAAACTCTGGCCAGAGTGATGGGTGGCCTGCTTTATTTTACAGAGGTGGATCCAGCAGAGTAGTGTAGGGATGCCAAGTCATTATTAAAGGATTGACTAGCTCGCTGCAGAAAACAGCATTTTTCAAAATTTTTTGCAACATTTAAAAAAAACTAGCATATTTCTCCCCAGATGTACATATTTTCCTCTTAAATGATTCCACCTGTCCTGTGTTTTGCATCTGTATGTGTGCTTCGAATTGGTACCAAATAAGTGTCACAAGCAAATGATGATAGAAGCGTGTTTTTTAGCCTGTTTTTCCAGACAATAACTATCCGACAGAACGTCATGAAATTTTCAGAAATTAGCACAAGAATAATGTATTTTTAAAGCAATGGTGTACCATTAAGTTGTAACTGCCATTCTAATATTTTGAGACTCCTACAGAAAATATGCTGCCTGGCTTTATTATTTTTGAACTAGGCCATAAAAGACGATGCCCTTAATAACATTGATGCAAAAAATGGTGCCCAAATATGGAAGAATACGGTTAATTCAACAGAAGAAGATGCCATATTAAGAGATTTGGTTAAGTCCCCAAAAGAAGATGCCAAATCAATGGAAATAAAGAAGATCTATGTCTTAATGACATTTCTGCAAAAGATGATGCCCAAATTTGGAAGAATATGGTCAAGTCCCCAAAAGAAGATGCCATATTAATGGCAATAAAAGAAGATGCCCTTAATGACATTGATGCAAAAGATGATGTCCAACTGTGGATTAGAAGGATTTGGTTTATTCCCCAAGAGGAGATGCCTGATTATTGGCAATAAACGAAGATGCCCTTAATGACATTGATGCAAAAGATGATGCCCAAATATGGAAGAATATGGCAAAGTCCCCAACAGAAGATGCCATATTAATGGCAATAAAAGAAGATGCCCTTAATGACATTGATGCAAAAGATGATGCCCAACTGTGGATTCGAAGGATTTGGTTTATTCCCAAGAGGAGATGCCTGATTATTGGCAATAAACGAAGATGCCCTTAATGACATTGATGCAAAAGATGATGCCCAAATATGGAAGAATATGGCAAAGTCCCCAACAGAAGATGCCATATTAATGGCAATAAAAGAAGATGCCCTTAATGACATTGATGCAAAAGATGATGTCCAACTGTGGATTAGAAGGATTTGGTTTATACCCCAAGAGGAGATGCCTGATTATTGGCAATAAACGAAGATGCCCTTAATGACATTGATGGCATACACACGCGTGTATGTGTAATTGTGTGCATAAGTACGTGTGTATGTGCGTTCACGATCACCTGTGGACATGTCATCCAGCGCATGCGTGGACCTGCATTCACGCGCTTGCGTGTATATGCCATCGTGGGTGTGCCATCTAGCTCACGCTTGGACATGCCATACAGCACAGAGGTCAATATGCAATGGAGCGCAAGCTTGGGCATGCCATGCAGCGCAGTGGTCATCCACCATGCGCTTGGTCAGCTCATTTGAAGTCTGCCATTGGAATGTGCTGACTCGGCAGAAATTTATGAACTTGAAGCAGTTAGCGTTATTGATAGGCCTAATTAAAGGCAGTCGGAGTCTCACTGAGCACATACATAATTGGTAGGCTAGTTGACTCTTGGGGGCACCAATGCATTATTGATAGACAGCAAGAGACATACAGATAGATAAATAGATAGATAGATAGATAGATAGATAGATAGATAGATTATATTCTGGTAAAAGGAATTTTTCCCTTTCAAAAATTTGGAATGACGCACCATCACTGAGATAGACAGAATTAGTCCTACAGACAAAATTCAACATAGGCCTGTATATATGTATGTGCTGTGAAGCATATATGTCAACTCATGCGCTGTAAAGCATGTCCACTCATGCGCTGTAAAGCATGGCCACTCATGCGCTGCATTAAAGCATGTCTACTCATGCGCTGTGGAGCATGTCAACCCGCGTGAACATAGTATTAATTTGAGCGCGTGCCCTATTTTACACATCCACGAGCGTGTAGGTGTCAAATTTTGCGCATCCACGCTTCCTAAAAGCGTGTATGTGCGCTGCAGAGCATGCGTGGATATGTTAAAATTGGATAAAAATATACCTCGATTATTGGCAATAACAGAAGGTGCCCTTCATGACATTGATGAAAAAGATGATGCCCAGTTATGGAAGGATTTGGTTAACTCTCCAGATGACGCTCCATTAACAAAAGGTACCTCAAGTGCAAAATTGGAATTGAGAACAAGAAAGACACGCAATTGGTGGTAGATATCTATGCCACAAGTGAAATAAAATGAATTCTTGAAATCCCAATTTATGTAAAACTAAATATGTTAATTGCTCAAGGTAAAATAAAGATGCACTTGGACATGTGCTTTTAATTGTTTGTTAGATTGCAAATACTAATCATAATTGCTACTTGTTCAGCTTGTAAAAGTTTTGTATTCAAGATATTTTGCCTCACTTTAAAACCGATATATATATATTGTCATGCAGATTATTGTCTTGTGCTTAAACAATGAATTGCTTACAGTTACTTGATTAAAAAATGTTCACAACTTCATCATATTGCAAAATGGCACTGGCAGATCACATCAAAATTTATTTTTTCAAATGGATTAATTGTATACTTTTCCAGTGAGCATGATTAGTACATAGTGCTTAACAGAGAGTTAAATCATTTGAGTTACAAAAATTTTTTTCACAGAATCTGTAGTCCAGGAATCAAATGGCAATGACAGTGCAATTTAAGAATAAATTAATCAACTAAAAACAACATTGCTGGAGTATTTAGGTGATTTAACCCTTTATTATACAATATAAATGTATGTAAAAAAACAATGACCAGTAATATAAATTTTAACTTATGAGTGATTAGAATTAGAATTCGACTTTATTGGTAAACAAAAGACAATTTCACTTCAACATAACAAATAGGATTATTGAACACATATCCAGAATAGTTTCAGTATGAAATAACTACATGTATGCAATTCAAATTAAAAATTAAGTTTTCACATGTATGCGATGATCCATTTTCAATGTCAGTGATAGCCCCGAGAATTTATTTAAAAATATAAGAAATGTGACACATAATACAGTATGATTCAGTATAGCACCCATTCCTGATAAATCTGCTCACTGGTGCTCTACAGTACTGCAGGGCAATTATAATCATAACCTCTGGAGTGGTGTTTGAATCCACGTCCTCAAGCGTAGAAGGCAGAAGTGCTAACCGCTGTACCATTGAGCCACTGGAGCCACAACAAACATATCACAATGTAAAGACCATCCTCATTTCTTTTTGCCATCGTGCACTTTCCTGTGGTTCTGTAGAGTACCATTTGTGCCAAACTTTTTCCCACACTCCGAACATTCATACGATTTCTCTCCGGTGTGTGATTTCATGTGGTCATCAATGTGATTCTTCTGTGTGAACCTTTTACCACAAACAGAACATTCGTACGGCTTCTCTCCACTGTGTATTCTCATGTGTGTTCGAAGATGTGTTTTTCGAGAAAACCTGTTGCCACAAACAGAACATAAATATGGCTTCTCTCCAGTGTGTGTTCTCTTGTGATGGAAAAGATTTCCTACGTTTGCGAACGTTCTACCACAAATAGAACATGCGTGCGGCTTCTCTCCACTGTGGGTTCGCTTGTGGTTATCTAAAACCTGTTTAAATTGAAACATTTGACCACAAACTTCACATCCAAATGGCTTCTTCACGGGCTCAATCACTCCACTGTGTGTTAACATGTGGTTCTCAAGGTATTGTTTCTTTCGGAAACTCTTACTACAAATCGAACATTCATATGGTTTCGCGTCACTGTGGACAATCATGTGGCTCTTAAGTTCGTGTTTCAAGATAAACGATTTGTCGCACTCCGAACATTTAAATGGCCGGTCTCCACTATGAATCTTCATGTGCCGTGTGAGGTTCCCTTTGCGGTCGTACGTCTTACCACATCTCAAACAAATGTGTTGCCCTTCATTCTGTGTTCTCTCTTGTTTTTTGGGTTGTTCTTCTTCAATGAACTTTTCATCATCTCCACTGTTTCTCTCCATGGAACCTCCATTTGGTTTGTCTTTACTCTGTATTTCCACGGAACCTCCATTTGGCTCCTCTCCACTGTTCCTTTCCATGGAACTTCCATTTGGCTCATCCCCACTGTTTCTCTCCACGGAACCTCCATTTGGTTCGTCTTCACTCTTTATTTCCATGGAACCTCCATTTGGCTCATCCCCACTGTTTCTTTCCACGGAACCTCCATTTGGTTCGTCTTCACTCTTTATTTCCATGGAACCTCCATTTGGCTCTCCTTCACTGTTTATTTCAATGGAATCTCCTTTTGCCTCTTCTTTACTCTTTATTTCCATGGAACTTCCACATGGCTCCTCCCCACTGTTTCTTTCCATAGAACCTCCGTTTGGCTCATCTTCACTCTTTATTTCCATCGAACCTCTATATACCTCTTCTCCATTCTTTATTTCCATGGAACCTCCTTTTGGTTTGTTTTTACTCTTTATTTCCATGGAACTTCCACTTCGCTCCTCCCCACTGTTTCTTTCCATAGAACCTCCATTTGGCTCATCTTCACTCTTTATTTCCATGGAACCTCCATATGCCTCGTCTTCATTCTTTATTTCCAATGAACCTACATATAGTTCATCTTCACTGTTTCTTTCCATGGAACCTCCATTTGGCTCATTTTCATTCTTTATTCCCATGGAACCTCCATACGGTTCATCTCCACAGTTAATTTCCATTTCTGCATTATTTTAAACCTCCATTTTCGTCAGCCATTCTGTCACGTATATCCAGTTTATTGAAATATGGGAACCAATGCACGCTGTCAACTGAATGAACTTTCAAACTTTTTGTAACTAATTCCCTCATCGCATGATTTGACAGCTTTGTGGACAATTACGTCTTGTTATTCCTTCTTCAGTAGAATCTTTCCTGGAAATAAAAGAGTAGTTTTTAAATTAATTACAAGAGTGGAGAGTTGATGATATCGAAACTGATACAGAAAAAGTGCTTTATTCCAGGTTACCCTGTCCACAAGTTGACCTCTATTTGCTGCCACCTGGGGGGCAAACTTTGAGAACTCCAGTGAGCGGTCAACAGAAACTGAGTGTGAGGAACTCACACAACATTGTAAGAAACCGGGAATGTTGAGTATGACACACCCTTTACAAAATTGTAAACTATTCTGTTGTCCTGGTTAATCTATCTCCACAAAGTAAATGAATAAATACAAATGGGTATTTTTAGAATCACAAAGCAATAACGGCTTGTGAATAATTCTTTTGGACACTTTTCTGACAAGACTTTAACACACGCATAATCAGGGGCATCACTTTGGGGATGCTAGGGGGGCTCAGCCCCCCTCCCCCCAAATGGAGCATTCAGCCTTCCTAAAAATCTTGGGCATAAAAAAAAAGAAGAAATTTTCCTTGGATGATACTGCTAGTGTTTGAATAACCAGAGCCCATGAAAAGACACTGCACATGGTATGTTATGCACTATTTGTTGTTGTTTTAGCAGTTTATCTATTTATTGTGTTCATAGATTCGTAGCTATCTAAATTCTTTGGATTTTGTAACAAAACTGTTTATATTTGCGAACATTTCCTCTCAAAGCAGAATACTGGATCTTCACCAGCAGGCATTACTTTTTGAAAGTACCGTAATATGGGGTGAATAGGGACACTGGGGTGAATCGGGACAGAATAGAATGTGTATTATTTCTTTCAAGATCATCTACTTCTACTTAACCTAGGGAATTGATTTTTGGCATATTTATGGTACACATGCAAGCGCATATTGTGATGGAATTCCATACTTCTAACTGCAGGCGATGAGGAGCTGCAGGACGTTAAACTTGGCCCTGCATAATTTGAGTTTTGCCATGCTGGTCAAAACTTTGCTCATTCTTAATAATTCCAATGATTCCAAGGTTAACAAGTATGGCAAGGAGTTATTGGAATTATGTAAATCTTCAGATATGCGTATAATGAATGGTTATTTCAATAATACTACTGGAATGTGTACCTGCTATACAGCTAATGGCAAAAGCCTGATTGATTACTTGATATGCGACACATACTGTTTTAGGAAATTGTTATCATTTGAAATTGATCCCTTGAATTCAGATTCTGATCACAGACCTTTGTTATTTTCCCTCCAGCTCACTATGGGCAAACAAACTGTCCCTACAAGTAAAAAACAATGTAAATCCAGCGATAAATTCTTTAGATATGTATTTGATATGGAGAAAGCATCCGGCCTCATAAGTTCCTTAAATGGCAATTTGTGTGATTCATTACATGATGAATTTATAAATAATATCGTTTCTGATAAGGGAGTTGACAATGTCATTGACAGTATGTACTGCTTGCTTGATACTGCTATTGCAAAAAATTTCAAACGAAAATATCAAAAGAGTCAAGGAGATACATTTCCTAAAAATGAATGGTTTGATGACGAGTGCAAGACACTCAAGCGTACTGTGAATGACTTCTCAAAAAATAACGACCTTAGTGTAGAGAGCAATCTAGATCAGTACTCTAAGTTAAAGAAGGAGTATAGGCTTTAACTCAGAAGAAAAAGAGACAATATCAAAATGGTGTGAGAGAAAGTCTGTTAGAGATGCAAACTAATAACCCAGTTGAGTATTGGAAATACTGGGATAGATTAAAGAAAAACTCTTCTGGCTCTATAACTGGTGTTATCTCCCTTGAATCATTTGAAGAATACTTCAAGAGTATACAATGTCCGCCTGAAAATGCTAATCTAAAATTTGATACTCAGTTTCTTGGAGAAATCGAGGAGTTTGTGCAAAACTACGATAATTCCTTTTCTAATGATCCAGTTATGACTGATGCGCCCATCACTACTCATGAAGTAGAGATTGAATTAAAGACTCTTAAGTTAGGTAAAGCACCTGGCATTGATGGTATAAGCAATGAATTTTATAAATATTTATCTGACTACATGATACAGCCTCTAACTATCCTTTTCAATTATATTTGGGATAAAGGGGTCTATCCTGAGAAATGGTCCGAAGGAATAATTCAACCACTGCATAAAAAAGGTAGTCGCAGTGAACCTGACAATTACCGTAAATTAACCCTAATGGCATGTATGGGGAAAATATTTGAATCAATTGTAAATAAAAGATTAATCTTCCAAACTGAGGCCACCGATTCAGCTGACCCAAATCAATTTGGATTTTGCAAAGGCTGCTGAACTAGTGATAATGTATTTATTTTGGATACATTGATGTCATATCAAGCTTCTAAGAAAAAAACTCTTTTTATTACTTTTGTGGATTTTTCAAAAGCGTTTGACTTCATCAACCGCTCATTCTTGTACTATAAACTGATAAAACAAGGTTACCGTGGTAAACTTTTAAATATTATCCAAAGTCTGTTTTCTAACTCCAGTGCCAAAGTAAGGTGGGAGGGCCAGCTAGGCTCGAAGATAGAAAGTACATATGGGGTCCTTCAAGGAGGTATTATTAGCCCAAAATTATTTAACTTGTTTCTTTCTGATATGGGAGAATACTTTGATCAAACTCAGGGCCTAACAATCGATGGCACAACTTTTACGCATTTGTTATATGCAGATGACTTAGTACTTATATCAGAAAGTGCTACAGGTATGCAAATCCTATTAGATAACTTGGCTACTTACTGCAGAAAATGGCACTTAATTATAAACTCACAAAAGAGTAAAGTGATGATAATACAGCCTAGAGTTAGACATAAATCTGAGAATACACAGCAGCAGTTTTCGGTTGATGATGAGCAACTCGAAGTTGTAGATTCATATAAGTATCTAGGGCATATAATTAGCAATAAAAGAAACACTCACAGTTTGATGTATGAACACTTGGCATCACAAGCCCAAAAAGCAATGCATGCCTTGAAAGAGAGAGTAAAATCTACTGTTGGATATCTCTCACCAAAACTTAGTCTTAAAATGTTTGAAACCCACATAGTGCCTATTCTAGAATATAACAGTGAAATCTGGTTCCCAAATAAGCAAATTGAGTCTTTGGAAAAAATACAACTTAAATTTCTCAAAAGTCTTCTTGGGGTCAGAAGTCAGACTTCAACTGTAGCAATTTTAGCAGATACTGGCAGATTCCCATTAATCCATAGACAACAAATATCTGCAATTAACTACTGGCATAGATTAAAAATTGAGAACTGCCCAAAACTACTTCGTAAATGTTATGAAATCCAAGTGGCTCTGAACCACAAAAAGTTGCCTTGTTGGTTGTCTAGAATACACCAAGTTCTCATTGCTTATGGAATTAGTGATTCAGAAATGAAACCCAGTAAAATAGCATCTTTGGTATATAAAAAAGCAGGGGAAGATATGTTGGCTGACATAAACAATAGTGATAAAAACCCAAAATTAAGAACATATAAATTATTTAAAACAGACTTACGCATTGAACCATATTTAAATTTTAACTTACCAATGTATGTGTATCGCAGTGTAGCCAGATTCAGGCTAAGCTCTCACAATTTAAAGATAGAGCTGGGGAGACACAAACGCCCCGACATACCCGCTGATGAAAGATTACGTAAAAGATGTACAATAGTCTGGCAGCCAGAGGGGTACACCCTGCACCGATCGATAAAGTTTTTTTCTCAGTGGAATCCATGTCCTGAGACCCCCTAGAAAACATTTTTGGCGGGTACCCACGTGGTACCCTTGGGGAAATTGAGAAATCCAAGATGGCCGCCGAGGCATCCTAAATTGCTCGGAATGGGACAACTTCAAAACTATTTGACCTAGAATCAAATGTGAGACCTCTATTTCAGTCAAACCTGGTGTAGGGAATCCATTTCTGGGGTTATTTTGACTCAAAGGGTCAAAGAGTGCAATTCGTGTCATAAATCGAAAAAGGTTAAATTCACCGAAGAGTTATGGGAAATGTTGACAAAGTCTTTGTGACAGTTGATTCCACTGCCTTAAACAATCCCAGAAACATATATGTTGGATGACAGTGTTATATCCTCAAGCATTCTAGGAAATTCAATATGGCCACCAAGATGGCCGAGTTATAGATCAGGCATCACAACATTCTTAGAATTGCATATAAGCAAAAGTGACCCATCTATTTCAGCTAACTCCTACATGAGGAATCCATTTTTGAGGTGTTTTTGACAATTGGAGGTGAACAGAAGCTCAAAGAATCCATTCAATGGCATTATATATGAAAAAATACATTGTACGGCAGTTTGTAACAATAAATATGCGATGCAATCCTATTTGTCTTTAGTAGTAACTTATACTGGATAAAATAACATATTCAATGTCTCACATGTTTTTGCAGATATTGCTCACACATTTTGTTGTCTCACATAGTCCCAGCCTTTTATGCACAGTAAAGATTGTTTTTGGAGCAGAACAAAACACTAAATAGAATAATCAAAACGTAAATTTTCTCATACATATGAACTGTAAAATTTCTATGAAAAACTGCAGATTTCCCAAATGATCCAATGTATATCAAAATAACTGTTATCTTATTTTCACTCATCAAATGACCCTCTTCAGTTCTTCGTATTTAGTTAGTTCTCAAAGTGTCATTTCCAAAGCAAGAAACGGAGTTTACGAGAGATTTTGGATGAAACCTCAACATTCAATAACAGTTGAGTGACTTCATAGGCATCAGGATAACCATATAAACTCACAGGCCACACTGCCCAAAACTCAAAACTACAGTTTGATTGACCAAGAATTGTCTAAAATTACATTGAATAATTAGAATGGCAAGATCCACAAATGGTGTGATAGGCCTATATTTTAATTTTCTTATGTGTAGTTTTGAACCATCTGCATACCATAGTGATTAATATATATACTTGAGAGATTAGAGGAAAGATATTGTCCCTGTTATCAGTCCTGCTAGGTTGCATGCCCCTTCTTGATTGGTTATAATATAATGCACAATGCTTCAAGAACCTCATCTGTTTTCACAATTTGGATGGAAAAAAAACCCAGCTGCATCCCTCATCTTGTTGGAATAACATGGCTTTGGTCCTGAGTGTACTTGCTTATAGGAGCATAATATTGTGTCCAATAACACAAAAACTTCTGAACAACCAAAAGAGAATTTTTGAGGTATAAGTACAATTTAGTAAAAATGGCTCCTGATTTTCTTAGCAGTCTTAATCTAATATAAATACACAAACATTCCAGTAGCTCTGTATGTTATAGCACAGCAAATTAGCTTCTGCAAATAATTTCATAACATCTCAGAGTCATCAACACATTTTTTAACCAGCCTGATATTGGTCAGTAATGCAGTGCTTCTTGCAACTGAACAAACCATTTGATAAAACAAACATGGGATACCCTATTACTGCAGTTTCAGTGATCTTTCATGAGTTGTGGGAGCCACTTGTATACTTTGCTCCATTGGATTGCTCATAACAGTTCTTTAGCAAGAAGGTGTTGCAAACTGTTCCACAAGATTGGATATGCTTGGAAAAGCACACAATGACATGTTCTATGGAGGATATTAATACAATGCAGAGTGTACTGTCCCTTCCCTTTCCTTTGGTTAGGTGCATTGCAGTTTACGAAGTCAGCCAAGTAATATTTGAAGAGCCAGGCACATATCACATCTACGTTCAAACTAAACTGACTGCATCATTGTGCATAGTATACATCTCCCACAGCCACCCAACATAACAAAAATATCCACCTATTGCTCTTCTTCCATACTTTACTTCTTATGACACCAAAACACCTCCTCACTTCTCTCTAATTTCCGTTTTCTGCTAAACTTCTCTTACATATCCAGGATCGCAAGGGTCTGCCATGACAAGTCAGCAAAAGATCATGCCAAGTCACACAAAACTTCACAAAATTCCTTCCTCCGCTTTCTCTTATTAATGCAAAGGATTTATACTTTGTAACCTCTAAACCGCTACCAAAGCCATATTATTTCACCACATTCGCAACCTTACATGCAACTTTCTTTTTCCTTCATTTACTACGAAACTGGGTATGATGCGGTCTGCCCTGTCATTCCTCAAAGGCTGCCTGGCAGCACACCCCACATCAGACCCTGTCGGTACATACTATAGCCTCTGGATACATAAACTCGCTGTTTTAACCTCCTTCATCCCCTTGCAATCAATGTCCAACATGTCTTTTCAACTAACTTCATACCTGTTCAACTGTGCACTCCCGTAAGCTGGCAAAGACTCAACGCCCAATTAACCTTCATCTTCTCAAAACTATTTCTTTATCTACTATGTTGCACAACTACCTCATGTCAATCCCTCATCAACTACTCATCCACCGTGGCTCAACCTTCTTATTGCCGAATTATTCTCTTATACAGACAGCCATTTAGGTAATGCTTTCTACCAATAGCTACCAATGGGCTTATCTAGTTCATCTACATATAGTTTTCTGATTGTAAGGCTGGTTTTATCCTGAGATCTAAAAAGCCATCAGATGTTTTGTCACCAAATGTAGAGGTTTCAACCAAATGGTCAGTGTATTATTTCATTCCCTGAAAACCAACACTTCACAGTATTGATCCAAATAACTGAAGGGGTCATTGGTGAGGAGGAGGGCAACACTTCCTTTGCTTTGGTATATCTTGGGTAACCCAGAGAATCTAAAGGTTTCTTCATCTCATTTTTAATTATAAAGTGTACAATTATTGGGATTGATCATTGATGTTTTAAGGGTTTCACTCTGCTCCACAGCTCATAAAATGCTATGTAGGACACCAAAATGTGTGTGTGCAATAGTTTACCAAATGCATGAGCCATGGTCTTTGCCAGATACATCATCCCATCTTGTTTTTACTTTGATCATTCATCAAGTATGAGGTTTCTCTAAAGACAATTAGGAATGACTGTCTGTTGGTTGATTCTAGGTCAAATAGTTTTGAAGTTGTCCCATTCCGAGCAATTTAGGATGCCTCGGCGGCCATCTTGGATTTCTCAATTTCCCCAAGGGTACCACGCGGGTACCCGCCAAAAATGTTTTCTAGGGGTCTCAGGACATGGATTCCACTGAGAAAAAAACTTTATCGATCGGTGCAGGGTTCAGCCAGAAAATCAGCTTTGGCTGCCAGACTACAACAGGACTTGTAGAGGATGAATTTCACTGTCTTATGATTTGTGATTTTTGGAAAGACAAAATTCAAATTCAAATTCAAATTCAAATTCAAATAATTTTATTTATCCTCGATTAAAATGTAGCATAATTGCTAATCATCGAGAGAACATATTATGTACAAAAGAAAATAGTATATGTACAGAGATATTTACAATGTTTGAGTTAAAAACTCCAGGTAAAATTAAATAAAAACATTAAAACACTGACTCAACCAGGCACAAACATTAAATCTTTAACAATTCTTTAAACAATCTTATTTTGCATCACAAATATAAATTCAAAATCGTGACTGCAGTGCCTGTCATCCCACTGTTCACTGTACAGTTAGACTGCGAGATGACAGGCAGTGCAGGCACAATTGGGACCTTCCCATTTCTTTAACATTTTTTTAAACACTTGAATGCTTATTGCACCTTTAATGTCAGATGGAAGTATGTTCCATATGTGGGGACCATAATAAGAAAAAGTGTTTCTGCCATATCTGATCTTATTGAATTTTGGTATTGCTACCTTAAATCCATCTCGTAAACAATAAGTTAATTCCTTTTCCAGTATCATTTCTTTCATAAAAGTTGGATTTAAAGAATGAATTGTTTTATAAACCTCGGAGGCTATTGTTTTAATTCTACGAACATGTAATGTTTCATGACCATACATTTCCAACATTTCTCTATATTCACTTTTGAAGTCATTATATATAAATCGTAACGCTCTTTCCTGTATGTATTCCATTTTCCTTATCATACTTGTACTACAAAAGTTCCACACAATTGGACAGTAATTGAAATTAGATAACACAAAGGTCTGGTAAACTAGTTTCTTTTCTTCTACGTTAAAGATATTTTTGAACCTGTAAAGTACATTTAATTGATTACCTGCCTTGATACATAAATTGGCTACATGAACATCAAATTTAAGCTTATCATCTATAGTAATTCCTAGAAATTTAATATTTTCCTCTCGTTGTATTCTTGTATTATCAATAACTATATGGTCTGGAATTAAATCTGTCGTTAACAATGGTTTCATCAGTAAAAATTGAAACTTTTCAGCGTTTGCTTGCATAAAGTTCTCAGCGAACCACTTTATAGCATTAGAAGTGTCCATTTGAAGGGCCTGTAATACTGATTGCATTGAAATATCTGAGGCGTGTATAGTATTATCATCTGCATAATTTGTCAGGTTGCAGTTTTTAAGAGAGTAAAATAAATCGTTCAAGAATATGTTGAAGATAATCGGACCTAAACATGAACCTTGTGGAACGCCTTTCTTTAAAGGTTTCCATTCACTCCTTTCATCTTCAATTTTTACTCTTTGCATGCGTCCTCCAAGATAAGAACTCATAAACAGGCAAGCTCTGTCGCTTAAACCATAGACTTTCAACTTACTAATTAACAAGCCATGTGGGATGCAGTCGAATGCTTTCGACAGATCCATGGAGATAACTCCAACAAACTTATTTTCATCTAATGCCCTTTTCCATGAATCAACAACCTTTATCAGGGCATGGTCACAGCTGTAGCGTTTCCTATAGGCACAGAGCATATCATCAAATATGGTATTGAAAAGTGCCATAAGCTGCTCTGAGATAATAGATTCAAATACCTTGCTAAACGTGACAAGAATACTGACAGGTCTATAATTTTCTTTCAGCATATCATCCTTCTTTTGAAAAGAGGAGATATTTCAGCTCTCTTCATATCATTCGGATATTCACAGGCACTAAAACTGGCATTAATCACTTCAGCCAGGCTTGCTGACAGGTGCCGATCTGATACATTTATAAGTTTTGGGGGAAGTCTGTCATATCCGGTGGCCTTTTTCACATTGATTTTGCTTAGCAGCCTAGCAACGCAACTAGGACTGACCTCACTGAAATTAAATTCAGTATCATATTTCGGTGCATTCTGCTTTATATTCAAGATGGCAGAATGACTTTCATGTTTCTTATAAACATCTGTTAGAGAGGTTTCGCAAGTCGGGTCTAATTCATCTGGTACACCAATATTATCAGCTACAGACGAGAAAAAATCTACAAAAATTTCACATATATCTTTCTTATTTGTGATAATATTTCCATCTTCATTTAAAATAATATTTCTATGTTGTTGCATAGAATTTGACATGTATGGTTTTATACAGTTCCAGAAATCTTTGGGAGTTGCATTCCCATTACATTTGCTCATAAAGTACGATTTAATAGCATTTCGCCACATATTCGTTGTGATATTTCTTTGAGTGCAATAAGCATGCCAGGCTTCAACGGACCTATTTTTGAAGTACTTGTTTTTCAACATATTTCGTTTATACATACTCTTACGAAGTTCTGAATGCATATATGGTACTTGCTGGGTCCTTATGACCCGTTTCTTTAAAGGAGCATGTTCATCTACCACATCAGTAAATAATTTAGACATACACCAGTATTTGTCATCAACGTCATCAAACATTTCACAAACATGAAAAGGGATAGAGCTGACATCTGCATTAAAAGACTCGACATTGAAATTTTTGTATGATCTATATTCAACCGTCATAGGCTTTTTTGGTGGGACCTTCAATTTGGTGATACATCCAACTATGTTATGAAAATCACTATAGCCAAAAACGATGTTCAGAGGATTTTGGAAACGTTTTGGGTTCATGACTACAACCGGGTCTATAAGAGTGCCGTTTACTGTCTTGAAACAGGTCGGCTCCGTAACGAGGTTCTTTAATCCAAAAATATGGCAAAGATCATTAGTTAGTTTGTCATCTCCTTTCAACATGTTTATGTTTACATCACCTAATAGAATAATTTCTTTACCTAGACTTGTCATGGAGTTGTATGCAGATATCAGCTTTTCGACAAATATTTTTTCAGACACCTTCGGGTTTTTATACACAAATATTAGGTACCATGTCTGCTTTTTCACAGTAAAACTGAATAACATTGATTCGATATGAGGATCATAGCTAGTAAATTCCAATTCATTATTCCTTTTATGTGGGATATCACAACGAAACCAAACAATCGTTCCACCTGAATTTGCAAGTCTATCTTCTCGATACAGTTTATAACCATCCACTTCATATTCACAGTTCATGTCTGTATCGCTAAGTTTACTCTCAGTTATACAAAGTACATCAATATATTTCAATTGAAGAATCTCTAAGACATATTCCTTACATTTGCTGAGACTATTAATATTGACATGAGCGAATATAAGATTTTTACCAAATTTAGATCGCGTCTCTTTCAAATGAACCATAACAGGGTCTCCACAGTCATCTTTTTCTGAACTATCAATGTTGGTATTAACCTGTTGTGCATTACATTGTAATAGACCAGAAGAATTACTAGCATCGTTTAAAAGTGCCGATTGTTCTGAAACATTATCATAATTTGAGGAGTCATGAGCAACAAAACTGCAGTCTATACTGAGAGCATCAGTATAGTCAGAGCGATCGATATCAAGTAACTCGGCATCAACATTTCGAACAACATTTGAACCATCAAGATGTTCGGCACAACATAACTCAACTTCCAGATTAACAATTTCTTTTGAACCTGTGTTTACCTTATCATTAACAAAATCATTTTCTAGCACCGATTGGTTGACAACAAGGTTTGCACAATTTAAACTACAACTAGAACTGTTAAAAATATGATCTACACTAAGACCTTCATTAAAAACAGAAGATCCGATTTCGGAAAACTCAACATGTAAAATATCATCCTGGTAGTTTTTACAAGGAGTTAATGGGTCCATCATGGAGATAAAATCACTTGAACAATCATTTGAGCAAATATTTTTACAATCAATGCAGACAGAATTAATAAAATCTTGCGGATCAACACCACCAGTAAGTTCAATATTTGAATCATCACAACCAACACTAGAACCATTGTACTGAGATATCTGATTTTCAATTGTTACATCCTTGTTTACATTAATATACATTGAGTTATAACAGTCAATTCTATCATCACATAAACTATAGTCAAGGAACCTTTCTTCATGGCCTATATCTTAATAGTTATTTTTTGGACAGAATTTCATTTTGTGACCACTTTGGTAACAGCTATAGCATTCTAATGGATATGTGAAACGACAATTTCTGCGTGCATGGTTTGTTTCACCACAATGCCAACATTTGCCATATTGAGTTTTAGTATTTCGCACATCTGCTTTTTCATAATTGTACAAGTCATGGTAAGGAACATCACTTAGATTTGTCTCTTGTAATTCAGAGCGAAGTTGCTCATGAATTTCACCGAGCGTATTTTGGCCTCGTCCCTCGTGGCCGCGAGCCCAAAAATTGTCGGAAGTGTCTTCAATCAGTTTCCTTTCGCCGCTGTCTTTCAGTGCTTTACGATATGCGGGGCACTGATACAGTTTCTCTCGTAGAATGTGAGTCATTATGTCTTTTTTCTTCTCATGCCAAGACTGGTTCGCCGTCACGTCATCACCGATGTCTTTGGCATGTTTAGCAGTCGGGGCGGATCGGATTTTCCTCGCTGCCTCTGCGTCGTTCATCATAGCGGCTTTTCGTAGTTGATATGCATGCTCACTACTTCTCATATTTTCCCCGTACACACTGAGGCTGCACGGAAAAAAGTTACTCAGAGCATTTTTGTGACCTCGGAAGTAGACAGGTTCATCGTTTGAGCCCATCGCATCACGATCACGATCAGACCAGCTTTCACGGCTCCAGCTTTCACGGCTTCTTTGGTGACCATAAGTCATAGCCTCGGACATATTCTTCATGGGCCGGAAGGAGGGATTTTTGTGTCTGGAGGCTGACGTCTTGTTTGTACCTTGAGATCTTTGTGTACTCTCATTCTGTGACCATTTATTTGTAGTGCCGGAGCCAAATTTGCATTTGGCTTTGTCAGTCAGACCCATGTTTTCAATGAGCCTTTGAACTCCAACTGCAGACAAGTGCACACCGTCGCTACTGAGCAGCCTTTCATCACAGGTCTTATCCTGGTATCTGAAATTTGTATCATTGTTTATGAAGTGAACATTCTCCTTTTCAGCAGTTGACAGGACATTTAAATTAAACTCATCGATTTTCTGTTGCGTTTGATTTTTCTCCTCTTTGCTGATATTTGCATCCATTCTTGGTGGGATGCTCGAGACATGAATGTTCGATGCATGCTTTCTGGCTTCTTCACAGAAATTTACATACTCCTCATTGATCTTATTCAGGGGTTTCTTGCTGCCACAGTTATTCGTTCCACAAACGACATAAAGGTCTTTATACTTGCGCTTGTTTTTCCTGAGGTATTTTCGAAGGGTTGTGAAATGTGCACCTCCTTCACTGTACACCGTCAGGTCATCACTCGTACTAGTAACATCACGACATAGGGAATCCGGTTTGTTTACATGAGTGATAAAGCAGAGTTCCGGTTGGCTGATTTTGGCTTGACAGTCCAAAGAAAAAATCGTTTTCCACAGATTTTTCGGCCGTAATCTCCACTAAATTGTATCCAGCTGTTGTCTCTGAATACTTGTACAACTTCAGGTAAACCTTTATAGCTTTAAATAGTCCATAAATCTCGGAAAAGACACAATATTCACGGACTTGTTGTTGGCTGCTTCTTTTGGTGGGTGCACTCGATCAATAGAGCCGTACTATTTGACATGGCAGCCAAAACGATAGAAAACTTCTCCGTTTTAAGTCCTCAAGCTCAGTTTATTAGAATACTAGCAAATAAATCATCTGAAATAAATTCTGCATTAGGTAAATTCTTAAACATTGTCATAAAAACTGATAACAGTGCTTAATGTAAGTTATAATTAATTAAATCAGCCCACAAGGTCAGGGTGGTTAATGGCACTGACACATTGTTTTCACGTGTGGTTTGCTGGCAATAAATTGTTTGTAAATATATGCCTTGTATATCGTTTTTATGCATATTTATGTTGCTGTCATACCTTTTGTAAATAGCATATTTATCTAACTGTGTGTCACCTTTCAGTAAATTTTGTAAATATTATATTCATCAACCTGAACATTTTTCTATTGACTTCATTTCTCTATGATTTCATCCCTCATAAATTTGTATATTTTGGTGCTATGTACGTACTATGGTTCTGTACCATCTCAGTGCTAAATTTCGCCTGTAGATCTGGCCTGTTGTGATTTAAATGTATTATTGCTGCTGTGATTTAATGTTTTATCTCAATATGTGGAAGTAGCTTGAGCCGCCTCAGTGCTAAATATTGCCAGTATATCTGGCATAGTGTGATTTTAAATATATCATTGCTACTGTGATTAATGTTTTATTTACTTATGTAGAAGTAGCTTTAGACTTTTATATTTTTAGTGAGTTAGTATTAGAACCAGTTTCTGTTCTTGTTTTTTAACCTGTATATTGCTATTTCTTGTAACTGACTTTTTGGTCAAATGTGACCCTTGTTTCAGTCAATAAAAACCTATATATAATAAAGTATAAATACCAGAGCCATCAAGCTTGCATGAAACCTTTTTTCGATCTAAAATACTATTAGGGAACCAGAACAGTAGACTAGATATGGGATTATATATATTTGGTCAATGGGTTCAGATCCAGGGCAATGACAAATTTTCGGAATTAACAAAAATAACCCTACAAATTTTCATTTGAATGGCCTAGCATGGCGTTTTAAAGAATATTATTGAACTTGTCATCATTGATATTGGATTTAGTTCAAGATTACCTATGTATAGCGTTATTAACAGAAAAACAATTTTTTTTATACTTTTATGCAATTTATCATATTTTTAAAAATCTGCAAATTTCACATCTGATTGAGTTCCGATTTTTCTCAAAATTTTTTTGAATGTCAAATATCTTTTCTAATGTTCATGCACAAGTTGCAATCAAATAAACTAGCAGGAAGTATTATTTCATAGAATAGAGCACTGTCCCGATTCACCCCAAAATAAGGGGTAAATTGGGACAGTGGTTTTTCGTGAATAAATTATAGAAAATTAAAGATATCTTTTAATGCTCCTAGGGGTAGTTGGACCTAGAGTTAGGACATAATTAGGCACCATATTTTGATTTATAAGATGATTTTTGTCCATGCTATGACAGAACAAGAATCCAGGGATTCAAAACCGGCCTTTGGTGATTATAATATATTCGGGATTGAAATCATGAACAGGGGATTTATATATTATTACGTGGATTGTTTTGTATTAAGCAGTTATTGCCACACTGATAGTGTTTGCTGCAAGCCATAAAAACTTTGTGGGGAACCTCTTAGCAAATGCCTATACCATATTTCAGAATTGTAAGTGAACTACTTCAGTCACAGTGGGCACTTCAAAATATGGTGTCCATTTCGGCAGCCATCTTGGAAATTTCTCATAATTTATGAGGGAACCACTAAGCAATCCCCAAACCAAATAATAAAGTCTAAGTGAAATACTAAAGTCACAGTGGGCAATTCAGAACATCCAATTTGGCAGCCACCTTGGATTTTTCCAAAAATTTTGAGGGGAACCCCTAAGTAAATCCCTGTACCAAGGTTCATAAATGTAAGTGAAATACCAAAGTCACAGTGGGTATTTTAAAATATGGTGGCCATTTTGGCAGCCATCTTGGATTTTTCCAAATTTTTTAAGGGAACCCCTAAGTGAATCCTGTACCAAGTATCATAAATCTAAGGAAATACTAAGGTCACAGTGGGCAATTCAAAATATGGCGGCCATTTTGGCAGCCATCTTGGGTTTTTCCAAAAGATTTTGACGGAGACCCTAAAGTGAATCCCTATCCCAAATTTCATAAATCCAAGTGAAATACTAACAGCCTTAAAACTCGCTCTGACCTTTCACAAGGCATGTGGGCCGGTAAAAACTGGTTTACAGGACCGCCAGAATTTTTACAGGCCCGTTTATTTGTGGTGTCAAGCGTCTTTTTGCAACCTTTTCTGCAGACTACAATTAAAACACCACTTAAATTTACAGTCTGTAAAACTGATATCCAAACAGAGTGGGCTGTTGCACTGTGAAAATGGCACTTCGTGAATCATCATATTGATGATTTGTCACGATAATTTTACTCTTAAGATCAGTCACATGACAAATCAAATAGCCTTCTATTCATCATGACTAATCAAACAGCCTCTATGTTTCCCATGGATGTTAAATTTGGGAAGATGACACTTCATCAGTTATTATGACTCACAGTCACAGAGTGCCAAAATTTGTGGGAAGCAACACTCATTTTATGCATATCAAATTTACAGGCTGTAATGATAAAGTTTGTCAAAGTATACTGTCAGAATGAGAAATGCACTGAGGAATTAAGGCCCTGGTCTCTTGGGGAGTTTAGTGGATGGGTGTTGATAGACATTCATTGCTTGCAGGAATAATTTGGCAATGGTACATAACTACATCATAGCACTGTACAGAAAGCTGGTGAAGAAGTAGACAATGCCAAGTGTTATAAACATAATGATCCACTGAGCAACCATGCTTCATCTAGGCATGAACAATCATTTTAAAACACAAGTACTTAAATGGTTTGACTCTCACAGTGCCTTGGAATTATAAGCAATCCTGACACAGGGGCAACTTCTCCAATGAGGCTCACAGCTGGCTGCAGCTGTTCATTGCACCGTAACCATGGTACCCCTTACAGCTAACTGAATCCCCCATTCATAATGGGCAGGTCCATATCTGTCATTGGCCCCCATTGCTCACTGGGTTGCAGCACTGTGTTCAGAGGGGCAAGGAAAGTGGACAAGTGGACAAGTTGACACATGGACAAGTGGACAAGTGGACAAGAGTACCATTTCACTTAAGCCCTCCTCTATTAACCTGCCGGTTAAAAACCGCCAATTCCGTCCCGATTCACCCCATATTACGGTAGTATGGTGTAGTAATACAGACAGCTGTTGTGCGACCTGATCTTGTGACCTGTCCTGTATATGTAAATGTTGACCCAATTCAATTGGCCATATTCACTAAATGGTAAAAATTCCACCTGGAATAATGAATGCTCAAATGTTGTTGTATTTTAGTGTGGCCAGTTCCATACGAGAGGAATATTTCTTTCAAGACTTTCACGAATCATGATCATTTGAAAGGAATTCCTTACAAGATGAGGATGCCTTCTTATTATGTCTCCAGGAGAATATTTAAAGCAAAGACACCAGTCAGTATCTGATAATATAAAAATAACGCGCTTCCAAGCTCATCAAGAGGTGCTTTCAGATACTTACTACTGAATACATGTTGGGGCGGGGGGCATTTAATGTTGGGGGGGGAGGGTGGAATTTTTTTTTAAATAAATAATTTCTTGCTCAGTTTTGATAAAATAAATAAAATTCTTCTTGGGCAGTCTTGAAATAAATGATTTCTGGTGGGGGTATTTCTTAACAAGGTGTTGCTTGATTTAGGAATGAATATTTGGAGTCTTCCATAATTATAATTATAATTAATAACTGCCGCCGTCACCGTGAAATAAATAATTTCCCCTGATCATTAAATGGTCGCCCCCTTAGCCTATCTGTATTTCTGCAACGATGTGTAGATATATAGCCTACTGGTCTGTCTATCCATCTATCTAACTATCTGTCCATACAGATATCCGCCCTCCCTTCTTTCCGTCCTTCATTCCTTTCTTCTTTCCTTCTTTCTTTCCTTCTTTCTTTCCTTCCGAAATTGTTTCATTCCGTCATTCCTTCTATCAGGGCCGTCCCCATAGCCTTATGGTTGGGGGGTGTAGCACCCTTGGGCCCCCTTCCTTGGACCATTTGGGCCCCCTTTCAGAAACAACTCGTATCGGAAAATGCGCTTCGCGAGAGCGTACGTCCTCCAATATGGAGACCGGTGAACCCCCCCCCCCTTTATGGGGAAGTTGTGGTGTATATTATAATAATGTATTCCACACAAAATGGATTTTCCCTCCAGAAAGTGTTATGCCCCCAAGGTGCCCCTCTCCAGGAGTGCCGGAAGGATATATTCGGTCAGCAGGAGCGGTCGGACGAAAAAAGGCCAATCAAAATTTAATTTGCGTGACAAAATTGAAATAGAGTGTCAATAATAATTTTGAATATATGCTTAGTAATTTATGCCTAAAATTAGTAAAATAAAGGCCTAATAATGTTTTTTTAGATCAAAAGGGCACACATTTTTAAGTTGTTCAATAATCATCAAATCGGGCACAGACCTACCATATTGTCTTAAAAGACTATACTGGTCAGTGAATTTCATGAAAAAAGATTCTCTCTTGGCTACTTAGTGCTCCTTTTAGTGAATTCTGTTTCAAACTTCAGTTCACAGGCATGCAATTCAACGGAAAACACTCCAATTGAAATATTGCTTTTGTTGCATATTGGATGGGATTATGAAATTTTCACATTATAACAGGTGCTTGTGACAATGTCTCTACTGCCATTGTGTCTAAGATCAAAAAGTGCTTTTCAAAAGACTTTGGATATTCCAAATAGCACTTTGAGGATATTTGAAAAGGTCAAATATCCCCGAAGATGCTATTTGGATATTTCATCAGACCCTATTTCATCAGATGATATTCCATCTTAAGCTTTGGCTGACCGTATGGAGCTTTGGCAGACCGCATGGAGCTTTGGCAGCTGCCAATTATTCTCCGTGTCCTATTTTTGGTTCCAAAATATCCAGCAGAGGGGCTTCAACTTCAGAAGCCTGGATACATGCTGCACTTCATTTACATTGAAGTGCCCTCTTGTGTTGTAGAAGAGTTGGCAGTGCATGCCAGCCCAAAGTTCTAACAAATATTGTCCAAATAGTTCCTGACCGTGAGACACTATTTGATGTAGCAGAGATGGCTGTCAATATACTATGACAAAGTTTCTAACATAGCACATTAGAACTTTTGGAAAAGTTCAGTAGAAAATGTGGCTTGGTTGCACTTTTTGGATATTTCGTGAGGGATATTGGCAAAGCATGGTGAGGGGAGTAGATATTGTGACAAAGACCTATTTTAGTGTCTGGCATGCAAAAAGCAGCCCGATTTGCAAATCGACATGTCGACTTTTCGGCTGTAACAACAGGCACAGGAATTCCAAAAAGCTACCCCACGAAAATTTTTGAAAAAATATTAAGGGGAAATTAAACTTATTTTGAATGCAAAATCAAACTTTAGGAATTATCAACTGCAAATGAAGCATGTGAACACAAAGTACTGAGAACGTTTTTATGCTTGCTCAGGATAGAAACATACACATAGAAACTCATTGCTTATCAAAACTCCCAAAAAATCTGAACAAAACATCTTTTTGAAGACTTTGACAAAACGCTCCTGTAGGGAGCCATTTTGCAATGTTGGGTTTTGGGCTCTGAATTGAATTTCTCCTTAGTGGGCCTTCCGAAATAAGTTCATTCCGTATATTGAGAAGGGGGCCCTCTGAAATAAATTTTTGTGTCAGCAAGGCAGGGGGCCTCTGAAACAAATTTCTCGAGTCCATTGGGGGGCCCTCTGAAACAGGTTTCTGAGGTCAGTTGAGGGCCCCTCTTTAATGAATTTCTCCAGTCAGTGAAGGGCAAAATAAAGTTATCGATTCAGTTGGGGGAACCCTCCGAAATTGAGTCCATGCATGACGCTGTGGTAAGTTTCTATTTCTCAGTAATTTTTAGTCCAAAACGTGTTTTAGCTACCTCTATCTTGGGCCCCCTCTGGCCAAATATTGGGGGGGGGGGTGTCACACCCCCCCCCCCACACCCTCCCACACCCCATGGGTACGGCCCTGCCTTCTATTGAATTTTTAACACTGGATCCGGCTGCTGTTATTGCTGCTGCTGCTGCTATAACTACAGCAAGACATAGCGGGGCAGATATTTAAAAAAATAGTGCATTTATACATAGAAGCTTGAAACTTGGCACACACTTGAAAAACAGCTTTACAAAAACAAAAATATTTGGATAGGGAGCCGCCTCAGATTTAGCTTAGTTGGCTACTGGCAGCCATTTCAATTCTTCCATTTTGCTTCTTTCAGTGTAGTTCCTACAAATAGAATACATGCAAATTATAATGTTTTTTACGCTTTCTTTAGGTATAAAGAACATTTCTATAACAATTTTTGGTGGCCTGGAGTATTTTCAGGCTTGCTGGAATGCATTTTGTCAGAAATATAGACTCAAATACTGGATTTCGCGGTTCCGCATATCTAGGCCAATTCTTTATAAATCTCAAAATTAATTACATATTTGAATTCCTTGCAAGAAGAGCTTTCGAATGAATACCCACATCAATGGGCTACGTAAATTTGGTATGAAAATGGAAAAAAATGAAAATAAAACGACTTCCGGAGATTTTGGTGTTCAGGTTCATTTTGACAAAGAACACATGGAAACCATGCTACCATTCATTCGAAAGTTCATTTTACAAGGAATTCAAAAATGTAGTCTGTTTAAATATTAATCGAGATTCCACTAAACTATTGGAAACCGCGAAAATGGTGCATTTTCTTCAACAGTTCTGACAAAATGGACCTTTGCCATCCTATATTTCCCTGGTTCAATCTGGAAATCAATTGATAATGTTTTTTAGATCAATATAAGGAATATTGAGCACTGCTTTCATACGGTCAAACTAAAGGCACTTCACAGAAAGCAGGAAATCGAGAGAATTAGCCGCCATTTTGGAAAATGGCTGCCACGGGTCAAGCAGGTCAAATCTGAAGTGGCTTCTAAAAATATTCTTTAAGATGATGTTAAACTGTGTGCCAACTTTCATGCTTCTATGTATAAATGCACTATTTCTTCCCTATTCATGACAAATCTGCCCGCTAATTTGAAATTCGTGCCTAAAACGACCATTTCGGTTTCGTTATTAAAAAATTTAATATCATGGTAGTTAGGGTGCATCGTCTGCCCTCTAAAAATGAAAAATCGTGAAAGTCTGGATCCGCCACAGCATATTAATGCTCTCCATCTTAATAGCCTCATTTAGGGGGAGTCATTTAAAATATCATGTGTGGGGGGGGGGGGGTTGGAGTTTGTTAAAAATAAATCATTTCTTGCTCAGTTTTAGGCAGTCTTGAAATAAATAATTATAATTTCTGCTGGGGGTATTTATCAACAAGGTGTAGCTTTGTTTAGGCATGAATAATACGACTTGAAATAAATAATTACTGCTGCTGTTAAAATGAAATAAAAAATTAATAATTTCCGGTTGACATATCCAAGCCCCCCTCCCCCCCCAAAAAAAGTAAATGGTCACCCCCTTACCTACACACATCCTTGTCACCTGTCAGATATTGCCATTTTCATATGTCTATTCCATTGTTTACCACCTAAATTGAATAAACGGAACCTCACATGCTGACTTTTACATACATGTATAGAACTCGGCAAAAATATAGCATCTATATGATTGTATAAGGGGGGCAATAGGGGGGAGGCGAGCAACTCAGCAATACCTCTACAATTGCACTGGGCTTTCTAGCTAATTCATACCAATATCAACAATCATGGTTTACCCGAATGAATATAGCCTTTTATTACATAACACTAAAGTCAAGACAGTCCTCTTGACATGACAGTTATAACACCCATTTCAATGTGATTAGCATAACAATAGTTGTGCACCCATGCAGCCAGTCAATAGCAACACCTCACCATGACCTTACTTTACTGCAACATGCACACATGCTCCACAATCAAGCTGTGTACACAGTGGCCTGCAGAGTGCAGAGCACACAATGCAGTGATATCAGTCAATAACAGCATAACCATTGCTACAATGTCATGTACCCACCTGCAAAAGCATCAGCAACATTCTGCATGTGTTCGCTGTAAAATTGTATAAATTAGGAGCTCATAAAAGATCTACAAAGCTCAACCCACCTCTTTGTCATTGTTTACATTCACAGCAGGTCTTCTTGTTTCACTACAGCTCACTGCACTGCAAACTGGGTCACAGCTGCTAACTGGGTCACAGCAACATGGCCAAGCCACAGTGCTGCCTCTGGTGGAGGCCAGAGCTACTGATATCAAGGCTCCATGTTGCAGAGTCTCGTGAATAGTCCATGTAATGTGTAGCTAAATGGCACAGCCATTAATTCGCACACAACTTAAACAGTTTTTGTAGTTATATATATATGTTACCACTGCTTTCATGAAACTTTTTTAAAAAAATTGAAAGACAGCTATGGGTGATTCTCCAGTAATTTGACCCTTTGGCCTTTTCCTGCCACCTATTTTCGGGGGCCAAAAAGGATGTCTCGGATCACTTATAATTTGTTTGAACTAAGTGTCACAACCACCAAGTGAATCACCCAGAGAGATAGTAGAGATAGTTTCATTAATATCTGATACATAGACAAGTAGATATTAAACAAATTATTAAATTTTTGAGTCATTTTGGGGTCGCCATTTTGTGACATTTTTTACACCTAGTATTTGGACATCAGCCATCCATCCAAAAACAGGTAATTTGATCAGATTATAAGTTGTACTCATAAAAGATACCTCTGACTTTATTATTATTAATCATGTTTCCTTTTTATTTTTAATTGCATTGTTTTAAAATCATGCAGGTTTTTAATTTCATGTCGCGGACGTTACTCATTCCGTCAAAAACTTCAGGATATTCAGACGATCAATACTTCACTATTCTTTGTACTTTATTAATTATAACTTGAGATATAGATTCTAAATATCTTCTAGTATATATGTTTGAATGCATGAAAGAAACAAGCTAAGATAACACTGGCTTTTTACAGCTGCTTGCAGCCTGTATTACGAGAGGAGTTTCAGGAAAACTTATGACAACTGCCCTGGTCGTGCTGTTTCACCTATGTCATTAAAACTTGGCATGCAGTCTGAATAGAATATTATCATGCTTCCATCAACTTTTGGTCAACTTCTGTGACAATAAATTTTTATTTTCTAAACTAAAATGAACATTTTTCCCGCGAATTTTAAATGTTCTGCTGCAGTGATGGCAGCTGCCAAGTGCCAGTCAGGGGGATTGTTTGCAAATTAATTAAAAAGCTTAAACCATAAAAGAAGAGAAGGAGAAAGGAATTGAAAGAAGGAAGGAAAGGAATGAAGTAAGGAAGGAAGGAAAGAAGGAAGGAATGAAGGAAAGAAGGAAGAATGAAAGGAAGGGAGATATATAGACAAATATAGAAAGTTAGATAGTTAGATAGATAGATAGATAGATAGATAGATAGATAGATAGATAGATAGATAGATAGATAGATAGATGGCCAGATAGGCAGATAGTCTATGTACAAGCAGCTGTTACAGTCCTTGTCATACTTACGTGGAATCTGAAGTTTTTTTTCCAAGCTGTTGAACTGTGATGTCAGAGATGACTCTATTCTAGCATTGCAATATATGTAAATTAACTACAAGCTGTGATGTCATTTCAAACTGGGTCAGATTCCCCAGCTTCTAGCCAATGTTGATCCTCCTGAACTGAGCGTCACAGTTTCAACACAGTGTCAGAGTAAGAGTTTTATCAGGGATAGCCCCTACAACTACGTCATCACAGCTTGATAGCCAATGGGCGGACTGTAAACTACGTCATCACAGTTCAAACATGGATATATTGAAGGAAGCATTACATTTCTGATCCCAATGATTTATCACAGCAATCACCAGTCTAATCCTACCAAATGGCAGCTTTGAGAGCATTCACAGTAGACAACTGTTATAATCCCCACAGAGTTGTTTGATAAATCTACAAACTTGCTAACTTACAACTTTAAACTTTGATGGAAGTTGGTATAACAGAAGGCTTTGACAATTTGTTTGTAAAAACATGGCTTATGATATGTATATTTGTTCTGGCAGCCCATTGGCTGAGAGGCTGTGATGTCAAACTTGCATGGGTTTTTCCTAGACCCAATTTTAACTCTGACACTGAGTTGAAACTGCGACGCTCAGTTTGGTGGATTCCATTGGTTAGAAGCTGGGGAATCTGACCAGTTTGAAATGACATCACAGCTTGTAGTTAATTTACATATACTGCAATGCTAGAATAGAGTCATCTCTGACATCACAGTTCAACGCCATAGAAATAAAACTTGAGATTCCACGTAAGTATGACAAGGATTGTAAAGTGCTTGCACATATTTTTTAAATATATTCTTGATCAATGTTGATATCCGTCAAAAGTAACGTCCGCAACATTTGGCTATAACTTATTGAATTTTTCATTGATTTTTAAGTGTATCATATTTCTTGATACCTTATAATCTGGAGCTTTCAAACTTTGCAGCATAGCATCAGAGCACAAGAGAGGGCCAAGGAGGTAAATTTAGTTCATCCGTCAAGAATTGATGGCCTGTCACGTCGCGCAACAGCATTTTGAAAATCATCCCCCATTGCTTGATTGCCAAAGGTTATGCCAGGTATATCCCTATATACATGATCAGAATGATAATATTTAATAAGTTTGGCCGCAATAGCATCATTCTTATTTGAATAGTGCATAAATTATGGAATTAGTGTTGCGGACGTTATGTTTGGACAAGTGCCTGGTTGTGCGGATGTTACTCTTGACCATAATGCTCCTTGTGACGGTCTGACGGATGTAACTTTTTGACAAAAACCACTTATTAAGCCATTCTGCTTTTAATTTCAAACTGGAAACTGTGTAACAATGCGACAACTTACAATCAGATTAAAATAAAATCATGTCACTGCATGCACAGTGAAGAGAAAGACATTTAAGGTGCAAAACCAAGATGTCGCGGACGTGACAATGTCAATGTTGCGGACGTGACAATGTCAAACCAAGCTGTCGCGGACATGAAAATGTCAAAAATGTCCAAATGTCCATATGTGTACGTAACATATATCTATATAAAACAGAATAAACACTAATCTAATGCATATAATCAAGTTGCCTTTTATTAATAGATTTACTAGTTAAGCTATTGGCACCGACCAAAATAAAATATTGCCATTAGTAACACTGATATAAAAAAAAGTTGGTGTTAATTTTCCTGTCACGTCCGTAACAGTTGCGTTTTTGGTTATTTTTAAAAATATATCAATATTTTTGTCAAGGAACACTGTCAAAGTATACTTTACCATTAAATGAAGGAAACTACACAAGAATTATAACTTTGACCTTGTTGTACAGGTAATAAATGAGCAAAGGTGTTGGTCACAGTAACGTCCGCGACATCTACCTCGCTTCAAAAAAATCTAAATATTTAACAAAATATGCCTTTAGTTATCTTTTAATCATTAGAAATATGTGCTATGGAATATTCCGCATATATCTGGTTTTAAAAAACCAAAATAAAGGCATTTTAAAAAATTGATGTTTGTCGGGTGAAAGGGTCAATTTACTGGAGAATCACCATATATGAACTAATAGAGAGAAATGTAGATTGCAAAGATAAAAATAGACCAAAAATAAAATAGATGGACAGACAGATAGATAGATAAAAAACATAGATAAGAAGGATTATAGATAAACAGAATAACCAGCTGAATAATATTTGTAAAGGCAGACGACACTGAATTAGAGCTGCCAAATTTAAGTCAATGGGTACATTCGATTCGGTCTACTCCAACTACTCCGGAAGTGACGTTTCTACTCCGGGGCCGCTGTAAATGCTTGACGAAGGCACGGGACGGCACGTCACTGTCGGAACAGCAATAAATCGATGAATATGACCACAGTTAAGCAACCACTGAGGCTACAGAAATGGCAGACCACATTTTAGAAAGCCCAGCTCATTTGAAAGCCATTTTTTAGCATAACTGACGGCTAGCTCTGGACTAAACCTGGTTTTATTCAAGAGACATTAATTTTGATCTGACATATTTTTTTGTTTTTCATAATATCTTCAAAAAAGGACTAGAATGAACTGTTTAGAATAAATCTTATAATATGTCATATCTTTAGCAGCTTCAATTGTGTCAAATCTGTACATTTATCTTGATCACAGAACTTGATAGAAAATCAAATACTCCAATGAGAAACAAAATTCTTAGCAGGTCTTGGTAGAAATCTGTGCTAATAATGCAAAAATGTATTTGATTTTTTTATTAAAAACTACCCTGTGCAAAAAGGAGTACATTTGAAGCGCTCGGAAAATAATTTGAGCGCTTCAAATGTCTTTTTTTTCTGGGTGAGCATAATAAACTTATAGACCAGAGTGCAGACCAGAGGGCATACCAGAGTGCAGACCAGAGTGCAGACCAGAGTGCAGACCAGGATTCAGACCAGAGTGCAGACCAGAGTGCAGAATAAAGGGCAGAATAAAGGGCAGAATAAAGGGCAGAATAAAGTGCAGAATAAAGTGCAGAATAAAGTGCAGAATAAAGTTCAGAATAAAGTTCAGAAAAAAGTTCAGAAAAAAGTTCAGAAAAAAGTTCAGAAAAAGCAGACCAGAATGCATGCAAACCAGAATGCATGCTGACTAGCAGACCAGAGTGCAGACTAGGGATGCAGAATTTTCGTTAGGGAAATTTTCGTTAGGGAAATTTTCATGGAAATGTATGGGAATTTTCGGGAATATCAGAAATATTGAAAATATTCAGATATTTTATATGAAATCCACTGTGACGGAATCACCAAAAATTAGGAATTTTGGTTTTTATATCCACATATTAAATTTTCTATAAAGATAAGAATGATGAATCATATAATCAGAAATGAAGACAACTCTTCCTGATGTGTTCAACCACGTTTTCTTATGATATCAAAAGATTATCCAAGTAAAAATAATTTTTGTAAATATGGCAGAATTACGCACAAATATTTCATGATTTGAGGTCAAAATTTTGACATCAATTATCTCTGAAAGTAGTCAGTCTAATTTAACAATTCTCATTTTGTTGAAGTAAAACATTTCTAAATTTTACTTGAGATTAATATTGAAGTTGCTTCAGCAAACAGAACGCAAGTAACAGTCTACAAACTCACCCTATTGGCTGCACACATGACGGAATCACTTAGCATCGTTACGGAATCACATTGTGACGGAATTACCTAAATCGTGACGGAATTACACTGATTCTTCTATGTATTCCTGTTTATGTATTTAAGTTAAGAAACATTAAACCTACCACTCAGACTAGCTTAGAAATTGTATGAAAGCAACAATAGATTTAGATATAAGCTTGCTAGGACCTATACAGTATATAGTGGCAATTTATGGAATCCTCGTCTAGGCCTAATTTTCATAACAGATAATGTATATATAATGCAAACAAACACGTAATGTTGCGTATTGTTAATATCAATTATTTCTCTTATATATATAGAAAATCAAAGAGTTACTTCAGTTGTGAAACACCTATTTTAAAAAGCAACAGCATAAATATAGGCCTATATATATATCACATATTGATGATTTTACAGTAGTCAAATATATTTCATGGAGGTATAGTAAAACATAATAAATTTGTCAGATTGCGGACATTAGAGCAAATATTGGCAGAGGGATTAACAATGACCATTGTCTCATGAAGGCTGAGGAAAATAGTCAATCTCAACAATTAAAATACCAATACATAGGCCCTGATATTTTGACTGTAAACAGTGATATTCAAAGCCAACCAGGTGATAAATCTCTTTAGCACTATCCCAGAATGAATGGGATGTACAAAAAATATCTGATTTGATCAACAACTTCAACGACAACAAGGTTTCCTTTTGTAGATCAATGATTTAGATTTTTAGAGAATGTACAAAGCACAAAAACATCCCAAATTATGCCTTATCATTTTGAAATATCCAACTGAAGAACGGATTGCAACAGTCTCGAGCCTCGTTGCCAGACCTGTAGGAAGACCTTAAGACCACATACTGGCTATCAAATAATAATGACAGACATTCAAATGATCACTATCAACAGGTCCGTGACAACATATATGAAGAAGATTTAAGCAATTTATTTGAAAATTCCCAATATTCCCACAAATAAATTCCAGAAATTTTCCCTGGAAAATTTCAAATATTTCCGGAAACTTTCCAGCCTTTGCATCCCTTGTGCAGACCATGAAGGGTGAGGACCAAATGCAGACCAAAGGCCAGTATAAGTGCAGGCCAGAATGCAGTCTAAAATTCAGACCAGGATGCTGACAAATCATTTTATAAATAAAGTTTATATAAATTGAAATAAATTTATGCATGTCTTTTAATTAAAAATAATTCTCATTGGATACAGTCTACAGACCATGCAGGACGCAGCAGACCACTTTAAAATCATTTACCATTTTATTGAAAAAAAAAAATTTACTAAGTTTTCTTTTCCTTAATTAATAAATTTATCTGATAATTTATTTCAAATCCCCTGTGGACCTGTTATCCAGTTGGTCACGTGGTCTGCAATTGAACTGAATAGTAATTTGCAAGACTTGAACCAACAGACTGGCTGCCCCGCTGCCAGAACGTCCGGTCCGCATTTTACACTTACTGCTCCACTCCAGGGAGCACTTTGGAGCAGCGAAACGAATGTACCTTATGTCTGATTGTTGAAATTACATAATAGTATAATTGCAATTTGAAAAATAAACAACAGCATGATTTGCACCTAGATTAATTGCTCACTGTTACCAATCATCAGTTTATAAACATATAACTTTAATTTTGTTATGTTTTACTGTTGCCTGTTATGAAATGAAATTAATCACATGCTAATAATTTAATTCAGCTTGTCACGGCTAATTATTAACTATTCCATAAATATTATAGGTACAGCAGGGGCGGACTTGGAGAGAAAATCGGCCCTGGATATTTCAGTGGACAGTGGCCCAGTCAGCAGTCCATCTTATTATTGCTTCGGGGGGGGGGAGGGGGATCTAGAGGTGGTGGAGCCGTGCAATGAGTTTTTCTCCAACAATAATTCACTGATCTGACATGTTGGTTTTGAACACACTGCATGACTGTCTTTAGAAAGGGCTTATATTTTTGGAACCCGAATACAATTAGTACAAGAGAATGATAAAACAACAACAGGCCACATCTATTTATAAGCACTATTTAGGGCCACGCCAGCCATGAAAAAATACGAACCATGATTATTAATGATCCTTTTAAAAAATAAAAATAATTGAAACCAACTCAATCAAGATTAGTATAGGGTATTCACCAGGGGAGAGGGAATATGTGATTTATCACCCGACGGCTTTACCCCGAGATGTGATAAACACATTCCTGATCCCATGGTGAATAACTGGCTTATACATGAGACAAACACTCAAACAGTCAAATATGAGTAGATAACTGGACAACAAAGAATATGGGAAATTATTCCCTGAAATACAGGCATGTGATTGGCTGACAGAGGTGTCGAATGGTATAATAAGCTTAATGGTCCAGAATAAGTCTATGATTTTTATACCATTGGAATTCTCTTTTAAAGACGATTATAATGATACCAAATATGTTGGGGTAGCAAAAAGGTGAACCAAGTTTATCATATTTTTTCTTCATTTTCTTTCAATCGGCCCACAAGTCCATCGGCCCACCGGAATTCTCCCTGTATCCCGGTGGGCCAGTCCAGCCCTGAGGTAAGGGGAATACTAGGGGAGAGCGGGGCACCATGAGCCACGGGGCACCATGAACCATGGCCCTACAAAAAAAACGGCGGGATAGAACTGCTCAATAGGAAGACCATATATTCCTTTATTAGTGTACAACTGGCTAAGGTAGCAATCATAATCTTTCTTTTCAATGTAGGACCAAGAATTGAAAAAAATACTTTTGACCAGTGAATTTGAGTGAAAAGTAAACATATTGGGCGGTGGAACTTCTGAGAGAAGGTAAGGCATGTGCTAGGATGATGTCATAACATTGATACTATGATAAACTGGAAAATGGTGATATGCGCTAATAAATGAAATTTACAAATGGGGCACCATGAGCCACTTGGAGATAGGGCACCATGAGCCATTTTCTATAATGTTTTAATGTACAATTAAACTGAATTGTAACAACAACTCTTAAAAATTGTAACAACAACTCTTAAAAACTCTACTGTTTTAAGACCAGAACTATAGTGCAAGACATCAGCATCTGTTTAGGACACATTTTTGCAATTTCATAGAAAAATATGTAAAATCCATCTGATCCACATTGTGGTGTATGCCAAGGGAAAATTTCAAGTAAAACATCTGGTTTATGAGGTATCAGTTCTTTACAGTGAATGAGAAGGATAATACATGTATGTAAACAGCCCCCCATGCCATGGCTCATGGTGCCCCAGGGTCGGGGTACAATGAGCCACGAGACTACAGTTTTAAAAAGACAATGTTTTGACTATTTAAGAATTAAGAATATAATGTAACAACACTGGATGTCGTAGCCAAGAGGTCTTGCTATGATTATATAAAGCAACCAGTCATTTACTATTAAAATTTAGGCTCAGGAGCTTAATTTCGGAAAAGCGGCTCATGGTGCCCCGCTCTCCCCTACTGTAGAAAATTAGGACACTTTTGAAGATGAATGTTATGTTTTGTTAAATTCTAAACCATTCATAAGAAGCTGGACCCACTTGACCTAATTTCCTGCTGTCGCCTGTTGATGTTGAGACCATCACTGCACAGATTTTTTAAACCTCAATGCCAATGTTGGGTATGTAGGCCTACTATGTATTTGGACTGTCAGCTCATTAGTTTCATTGATATGAAGGAGCAACAATTTCATCTGTAGACACGACCATGGGGAAGGGAATGGGCTGGGGTTTTTTTTTCCTTTAAAAAAAAACATGTTCTTACCCTGTTTTGGTGCAAAAGTGATTGAGCTGCCAGCCAATCCAAACTCAGTTATTTTTAAAATGTTCTTCTATGGGTTTAATATGTTCTAAATTATGAGTCATCCTTCGATTGCCTCATCGCCATGTCCTTCTCCTGTCCTAATTAGCCAAATGCATATAAATTCAGGACATAAAGCCCCAAGCATCCATCCATCTACATTCCAAG